>WBMY01013484.1:1330388-1385076 GCA_013397315.1 Donacobius atricapilla | reverse complement strand
AGGCTCAGAGACCCGGCCCGGCTCGGCTTGGCTCGGCTCCCAGAGGGCTGGCCCGGGCACAGCCCGGCCGCCCTGGCCTGGCCGGGACGTTACCTCAGCCGGATCCATAGAAAAAGGGGAGAAATCTCCCAAGATTCCTCTATTTAAGCGGTGTGTTCCCAGGGGTGTACACTTTTTACCTGATTGGCCAACTTGGCTGTCAGTTCCAAAGCAGATCACCGATTGTTTTTTCTACCATTCATGCCAAACCAATACATTGTTTTATAACTCTACTTAATTAAGGAATATTTTCTTCTCTTTTTTTTTCATTAGCTGTAGGGAAGAAACTTTTCTTTGGAAAATTGCTAGTGTGTGTGCATGTATATATAAAAAGTCTATGTATATATATATTTCTATTATATATGTATGCATGTGTATATATTTGTGTATGTATATATATGTGTGTGTATTTCTCTTAATATATATGTGTTAATTTTTTTTTTCAGTCTCCAATATTTATTTGGCCAGTTCATAGCAGCTTAACAGCAGAAACTTTGGTACTTCTGAGCACATGAAAGCCTTCTATAAAA
Organism: Donacobius atricapilla; assembly: GCA_013397315.1. NCBI lineage: Eukaryota > Metazoa > Chordata > Aves > Passeriformes > Mimidae > Donacobius > Donacobius atricapilla. The sequence continues at coordinate 1,384,507 of WBMY01013484.1, read as the reverse complement.
GTACACAATCAAAATATTCTAGTTTGTAATATATTACAATATATTTTACTCATAGCCATGTATCTCTTCTGTCTTAAGAATTGAAGGTGCAGTAGTACCAAAATAAGTGAATCTTGTTATTCATGGAAGCACAGCTGAAGGGTTGCTGTTCCAGATATAACAAGAGGATTTCCTTATTTCCTTTGTTCTTTTTCCCATGACTTTTTGGAATTCATTATGAGTTCTGTGAAAAGACAGTCCAAGGAATAAAAACTTTCCTTTAAACAAAATGAGAGAACACATCAAGTTGATTTTACTACCTCCACATCATACAAGAGCACCTCAGTGCTATTCACATCACCAGTTTGGCGGGTTGACCTCAGCCAACAGCCAAACACCTGCACAGCTCTTCGTTCAGTCCCCTCTTTAGCTGGATCTCTTCCTTGATATTATGCTCTGAGATATCTGCAGACACTTGAGTGGGCATCCTTCCGTGTTCCTGCCTATTCCTCCAGTAAGGATGGATCAGCAAAAGGCCTCTCAGATCCCAGCTCTGCAAGGTCTGCTCTGTACCCACTGCCTCGGATTGGTGTCCAACCAGAACCCGCTCACCCTCCTCTCCCAGCACAGAGAAAACAGAAGGAAACCAGTAAGACTCATGAGAGAAGATACTCTGTTCTGCTGATGGTGCTGGACATGCTGTCCCAGAGGACAGGAGGAAGGCAGGCCACCACCTTTGAAGAGATGCTAATTCAGAATGGCTGAGACAGAGACCCAGCTCCCAACTCCAGTAATCATCAGAGTAGGCAGAATGAGTAAAGCAGAGGTCAACAAATCCATACCAGCAGTCATAATTAAAAGGCAAAGAGAGGATTTTTTGGCTGTATTTTTCCTTTCTGGAGTATTCAAGTGCCCTTTTCTTGGCAAATATTCACCACAAAAGGCTGGGAAATAGTGCCAATATTATGCCATATGTAGTGTGTGGATAGAGAGCATAAAAACTGTCAGTGGAAGAGTGACATTAACATAAACCATTTTTAACTCCAGGCAGAGAGGAAGTTCATCATTATGTGCCTATCCATCCACAATGCCTCATGGCATTCATAGCTGCAATCTGAGCCAGGATAGAGCCTTAACTAGGATGGTATCATGTTAGCAGAGGGTTTTGTGATACTTCCTATAGTCTACAAGAATAAGAACTTATGGAGTTTTTGCTACTGGGATGGCTTCTCGTATCAGCTGCTGATATTAGAGGAACCTTTACTATAAGAACAATAAGGAAATCCTGAAGCAGTGACAGAAAAAGCATCTGGAAAACTAAGAAAAGGGAGAAAGGAGACCACAGCAAGGCACAGAAGAGACTATGTCTAGTGAAGAAAATGCTTCTGTGTGTGCACCTTATAAGGAGTAATCAAAACAGGACTGGAATTCTACTAGTCTATTTTAGCAACAGTTTGTTTTCCAGATTAAGTTTATGGATTACTAGAACTCTCTAAAAAATAATGAACAGAGACAGGTGCTGTCTGAATTAAATGAACAACCATTGCACACAGAAGCAGCAACCTTGAGGAAAAACACATTTGAAAATATTCCTCACAAGCGTTCATCAAACTAGAATTTTGCAGTTTTCATGTTCCTTACGTCCAAAGGATAGCTTCTGGTAATGTCTGTCCTGGTGATGAAGGTAAAAGTGAAATTTAAGCTTTACAACAGAAAGGAAAAAGACATCTTCAGACTGCTTTGAGACTTTGTACTCTTGCACTGAAGGCAAAACAAAAACTAGAAATCCTGATTCCCTTGAAATCGATGGCAAAAATTCATTTCATTCAGTTATTTTAAGATTTTATACCAGAAGTGCATAAAAAAATCTGAGGATGCAAAATATGTGTACCTGTAACATCCCACCACAGCAATCCTACATTTAATATATGGGCTGTTATATAGGTGGATGACCCTGGTCAGATCCTACCGTGGTTGATCTAATTAGGTCAGGGCTAGTACACAAGTTTGGGTGTAAGCATAACCTAAGACACACACAGCAACAATTAATACGCATTGTATAAACTTTGCCAGGTATTGACATTTTGCTGTGCAGACTACTCCAAAAAGAAAGCAAAGAGCAAACTTTGGTTTCACTTGTCCATGGGAAGACTCTTTCCTTAAAATCTGCTCTTTTTCTAACGAAGTCTGTCTTCTAAACAGTGGAATCTGAAGCTGAACATCTGTGAAATGAATATTTTCAGTACATGCTAATTCAGAATGTGCTGCAGGCAAAAAAGGTGCAGCAGCTGTGAGCACCACAGGTTCTGGTTGAGTGCCAGTACAAGGCAGTAAGCACACAGCAGACCTTGGTTACCGTGCACACTCTCCAGATCTGAGAGGACCTCTGCTGAACAGTCCTCACTGAAATGGCAGCCAGGAACACAGCAGGAGGGCCACTCAAAGCAAAAGTCACTGCAAGTTTTGTGGAATATACCAGGGAAGAGATCAAATTAAAGAATCAAATCTAGAAAGTCTAAGTTCATGAGGAGGTGTGATTGGGATCTGACCCTTCAAGACCTACCTGTATCAGTAGTGTATGCGCATTCCCTCTCTGTCCTGACTTTTTTTTAGGCCACATCCACTAATTATTTTAGGGTGCTACTTTCTTACAATTGGTAGTTACAGGGCTAACAGGGGGGAGAAGGGAAAACACTTTTTCTTGACCAAGTTAAAACCAGTCCTACGCAAACCTGAGTAAATCAGATGAATATGCATGTGCCAGTTTGAGTATGCGGTTTGACAGCTATTTGCCTACATGCATTCAACACCCACAGAAGGCCTAAGGCAGCAGCCATAGACTTTCTTCCACTTGCTTTTTGCAGAGACCTTACAGAAGCCCCAAAGGAGTTAAATTACTGGCATTATGACGCTTTGAATGACTTATAGAAGTGTATTGCTTTCCAAAGCATTAGTTGGCTCAATGTAAGCAAAAGTGCAGCTAGTGCCTAATGGCTGGGATCTAATTCTGCTGAACTCCCAGCTCCCTCTAGCATCTCAAGAAAGTTGGCTGGTGTTTGTTACGTAGTCATTTTCTTTTCTTCTGTACCTCAAACAGTGATATAAGCTGAGTCTTGGCGTTAACTGTGGTATTTCAGTGCCTACATGCAGGTGCAGATAACTGACAAATTAGGGAAGATAATCCTGGTTCCTCCATCTTTTGCCTCAGCTGTTTAAGCTAGGTGAAAAATGAGTTTAATTTGGATTTGGCTAGTCAACAACAGTAGTGTGCATGATTTGTAAGGTGAAACATAGCCCAATTCAGCTTCTTGACAGAAGAAAACATTATATTTCTAGGATGAGGGGGGCTGGGAACAGAAAAGCAAAAGGGGACAGTGTAGAGACAGAAGACAGAAGGGGACTCTGACCTTAGTGAAACCATTTGGTGAAGGGTTTACATGAGTGTATGGTTTATATATAATAAGAAAGCAATTTGGATAAAGTCTTGATTCTGTTGAAATTAAGGGTCAAAGCAACTTCCATGTGAAATTAAGAGAAAGAAAGAATGAAATCTCATTTTTATACAGCATTTTCATAGGGGCTACAGTAAATTTTTAAAATTCTGCAACCGTAATGGAGACATGCCTGGGTCAAAGCAAAGCACATCTTAGAAATATCAAGGAATCTTTGTCCTAGGTATGCTTCTCACAGAAATCCTTGGGTCCCCTCCACCAGCCTCCTTAGGATAGGGCATCTATCTGCATGCCTTTGTGAGAAGGATCTGCTCATTTATGGCTCCAGGGCTCATTTGGAGGGCTGATAATTGTGGAGACTCCCATGTTTCTCACTGGCTTATCCTGTCTCCCTTTAAAATGTCTGAGTGTAGATGGATGCTGACTGTATGGGGCTATTTTGATATGAGTGTTTCCTAATTGATAGCATGATAATTTGAAGTCCAGCATCAGTGATGGTGCCCTTTTCTTCTAACAGCAAAGGGGTTTCCTTTTGCTAAGTAACAAACTAATGAGCATATTAAGAAAAAGGGAAATAGGGAAGTCAAACTGCTTATTTGGTAGTTTCATGCTGAGGCCCACAGAAAAAGAAATGTAACACATGAAAAACTTGTGAGGCAATAGAGGAGATGAATGGCTGTCAAACAGAAGAGTTTTGGGGAAGGATATAACTGAAGGAGGAGATGGAGGGAAAAGAGGATGATGCAGCACCACAGATCATGGGAAATTCTGAGTTCTGCCATGGTATGGAGAATCAGCAGACCCTAAAGCCCAGTGCAGGTAGGAGCTGGTTGAAATGCAGGCAGGGGTTGATTTTCTGCTGATTGAAAAAAAAAATATTGTCTTTACATCAGTATTCTAGAGGAGATTTCAAAAGCATTCCAGAAATTCTGACAATGATAGAGTGTTCCTAATTGGTAAATAAGGCAATTCCTCTGCCACTGGGGAAAAAAAATCTATTTTACAATACTTTTGATGGCATATTACAGATTGGAGCAAAGCCCCTGTTACCTGAATTCCTGGATGTTGCGCTTTCTATTGGAACAGTTGGTTTAGAAACTACAAATTAAATCACTTTCCAAAAAACCTTTCTCATTGCAAAAGTTTTGAATGTTGCACTGTTACACTAGGCTCCTTCAAACAATTCAGACAATTTGAATAAGGACTTTTCTTCCTCCCATTTTCTCAGTAAAATGCCTCATAATCAATTGCAGTATTTAAAGAAAACCACTTGGTACTATATACATCAATGCATTTTTTGCCTGTTTTTTTCACTTTTGTAGTGAAATGAAATTTTGTTTGCATGCTGTTAAGGTTGGTTTGGTTTCTTTAATTTAAATTAAATCGTTTCAACTCCTGCCATTCCAATGTGCCAGCTTTTAACCCAGGAGGATGGGGAAACATCTGCAGAAACTCAAATATTAGCCAGACTGCTCCCCTCTGTACAAGGCAAATGAGCATTCTGTAAATACAAACCCTGTATGCTGATTTTCAGCTTCAGACTTTCCAGCTTCAGACTTTCCAGTTTCTTTGCACTGGAAATAACTTTTAGAAAATTTCACTTATCTGTGCACAATCACAAGCTTTGCCCTGGGGCGTGCAGAAGGCCTACAGAAGGGATCAGTCTCTTCCAAGCTCTTTGTTGACATCCTGCAGTCAGCATCCCTTTCCTCTCCCCATGGGTCTCTCACAGAGCATCACAAGTGGAAATCATGCCCAGAAATCCTCTCTTATGCACCTGCTTTCCATTCTGCTTTTTTCATCATGGCCAGTTGGAGACCAGGATATTCTTTGACTTATTCTTCCCTTCTTTGAACTGCTCCAAATACTTGTTTTATACATGCAAATCCAGGTTCTTGCCTGTTCTCAGACACTTCTCAGATCATCTTTAAAGTCTCTGTAAATATTAAATTGTATAGTCCCAGTTACAGCTGCCCCTCCCTTTATGTGTATAGGGAAGGCAGGTTCTACCACTAAGATGTGAAAACAGCTGCAAAGACTAAGATATAATTGCAATATTGTCACCTTTAGTCAATAAAACATGTGGAGTAGTTATGTAGCAGTAATGTAACAGATTAGGAGCAAATATTGGCTCTATTACCTGCATCTATTACACTTGTATCTTGGCTTAATTTTTGCTAAATTCTGTATTTTATAATAAAATCTATATGTACATATAATATATAAAACTAAATGTCAGGGCTGCTGTTTGTAAGGTCTTGGGGAGTGGGTGTTATTATTGAGGTGTTAGGGCATGGGTTGAACTCAATGATCTTGAAGGCCTCTTCCAACCTAGTCATTCTGTGAATTCTGTGTGAATTATCTTTATTATCTCTATTATTCTTGCCTTCTATGTCTTCTACATCTTCTGCACCATCTATATCCATAATATGGGTATTTTTTATAACCCGCTAAGGCTATGAAGCTTAGCACATAGAGTTGAGGCACTATGCTGTAAACAAGCATTTCATTTGCACTGAGGTTGCCTTTTTTCTTTTTTTAATAAAGGTCCTTAGGGAGTAACTCTGGTGTTCATTTTGCAAGACATGCTCCCCCGAGGTCCGTCAGGCAGTGTGCAGAACACAGGGAACTCTGCCCATGGCAAAATGCCGCAGCTTCAGAAACAGCTGCCAAGCTCCACAACACATTTCCAGGCCCTCCTGCCCAGCAGCTCCCCAGTCTCTCCCATTTGGGATGAGAGGCACCAAATGGAGCATGCAGAATGGAGAAGCTGGATCTTTGCTGTGTGTCTGATCCCTGATGGAACCTTCCAGCCTGTTTCCTGGAAACACTTTCAGGAAGCGAGTGGCTGAAAGATGTGAGAAAGCATCTGTAGCAAGGCTTGGGGATAGAAGAATAAAATAGAACAAAACAGAATAGAGTAGAATATAATATTTCAGTTTGAAGGGACCTATAATTGTGATCTAGTTGAATTGACTGACCATTTCAGGTGTGTCCAAAAGTTAGAGTGAATTATTGAGGGCATTATCTGAACATCTTTTACATATTGACAGTCCTAGGGTGTCGATCACCCCCCTAGGAAGTCTGTGCAATGTTTGACCATGCCCTTGGTAAAGAAATGCTTCTTGATGTCCAGTCTGAACCTCCCCTAGCATAGCTGGGGCGATTCCCATGTGTGCTGTCCCTGGAGAGAAGAGACCAGCACCTGCCTCTCCACTTCCCCTCCTCAAGAAGCTGTAGGGAGCAATGAGGTTGCCCCAGCCTTCTTTTCTGCAAACTATACAAATCCTAAGTCCTCAGCCCTTCCTCCTAGGACATGCCTTCCAGCCTTTTCACCAGCTTTGTTGCTCTCCTCTGTACGCAAATTGATGAGGCAAGGAAACAAAGTTGTTTCAGCAGCAGTACTATTTCTCCTTCTCCTGACACCGCTCTTTGATCAACAGTAGAAGAAAGCAGCTCTCCATGTGCTTAGTTGATGTTGGCTTCTTCCTGAAGCTTTGCTGTGTACTTTGAAAAAGACACATCTTTGCAGCAAAGGCAGAGATGAAGATGCTGCAGCCTGCAGCAACCAGTGCCTTATTTCCTGAGTCAGTTTCTCTTTGGCTGCCACTAGATTTCTGCCTGAGGAGCCCTGAGGTCCAGCATTATTAGTGGTATCATTAGTAAAGGGTGGCATTGACTTGGTGGAGTACAAAGGGATATTTTTATATCCTGAGTTATGATGCAACATGAACCATAGAATCATAGAATCATGGATGGAAGGGGCATTTAAAGGTCATCCAGTTCAGCTCCCCTGCAATAAGCAGAAACATCTTAAACTAGATCAGGTTGCTCAGAGCCCTGAGCATTCAAGCCTGGCCTTGAACGTTCCCAGGGACAGAACATCTACCACCTCTCCAGGCAAGCGTCCCAGTGTTTTACCATCCTCATTGCAAAAACTTGTAAAAAATTTTCACTGTATCTAATCTGAATAAGGCACTGACCAACACATTGAGCATATAATATGTTAACTGCAAACAAAACAATTGCTGCTATCATTGTCAGTCTCCATTTTAATACTTGTTCTCTGGAATATTCACACAAATGTGTGATTCTGTCCTACTGCACTACTCCAGGCAGGAGAATGGAAGCTGGGATAAACATATCAACTCCCTCACCAGAAATGTGTGCTCTCTCAGTAGCTCCATAGAATTTGGACATTGATTAGCTGATAGTAAGATGTTAGAAAGCTTAGAGATCTGCTAATGGAATATCAATACTGCAAACCTTGCAGGTCGAAAACTCAGGATATACAAGCAAAGGATCCTGTGGGATTATTCTACTTTCTTCTGAAACCTCATCTGGTTTCAGAAGAAAGTAGAATATTCGCACAGGATCCTTTGCATGGATCTGCTCACCCAAATGACTATTATTTTTCAATTCCCATATTATCCTTTCCTGAGAAGGAAAATCTTCAGTAAAATCCACTGGAGATATGGGGTGTTTTCACTGTTTGGAGACTGCCCCTTAACACTTCTAGAATCACGCAGTTTCATATTATCTCTGTTACATCCACTCCTACAAAACTCCATCTTCTCTGCTATCTTTCTACTAGCAAGATAGGCTGTGATAAGGCAGGGGGCACATCTTCCTTTTCATTTTAACCACTGCTGGGTCCCAGGAATGGGTAGGACCTTCCACTTTGACATCACATCATCCTTCTACCTTCTGTAATGCTGAGAGGTGGTAGGATTTTGAGCATCACTTTCTCAACTGATGGTGACCAATGGCAGCATCTAGTGGCCCAAGCACTGTCTCAAACAAGATTTGAAGATTTTGGTCTGAAATCTTCAGACATGAGGAGTTTTTTTGCATTTTGCAATGAAGTATAATCTCCCTGAGGCCACAACAGTTGTGAAAGCGTTCTGTTTGGCAGCCTCGGTGAACAGAGAGGCTTTATAGCTGGGTGAGCAGTTTGAATGCATCACCTCTGGCAGGAAGACCCTGATGGCCTCCATGAAGTAAGCCCCTGAAAGTTGAGATATGTGAACAGCAAAAGAAGAATGAACAACAGAGCAGTGTAAGAGTATTGTAGCCACCAGTTGCAGGCTCTCCTGGGAACAGAGTTGGTACACAGAGGTCATTGGTTATGTATGCAGTTGATGAGCGTCTCTGTTTGGTGGGACTACTCAGCAGCTGAGCCCACAGACCAGCTACATGCCTGGACAGAAAAATAAATACCTAAACTAAGTGTTGCTAGCAAAATTTGTCATTAATTTTGGGAAGGAGTCAGAATATCAGACTCCAATACCTTGTATCAAAGTGGGCTTTCTGCTTCTGTCTTTCAAGGGTTGCTAAACGAAAGACTTGCATGTACTTGTGAGGCTTTCCCCATTTCTCTGGACCTAAGAAATTATGCAAAAAATGTTATTAATTCTATGCCTAGAAATATTCTGGGGAAAACCTGCAGATTTCTTCCTCGAATTCTTCCAGTAACACAGGCACTATGTATGTTATGAAGCTGTTCCTTGAGAACATTACTCTTCTGGAGAGACAGCAGTTCCTGCCTGTTGTTTACATTTGTCTCTGTTCAAACAACTTGGGAGGTTCTGGTGCCTGCCACCACTGTGCTGAAAGTGCAGGCCTTCTTGCAAATCATCCTGAATACTAAGTACTGGCTGTTTACTATATGTGAGGAATCTCCTGATTAATTATCTCCTTTACCTCCTATTTGCCTTCAGACCACCTCCCTCCCCTGCTATCTAATTTCTGGCTCTCTCCTGTTAAATCTACACACATATTTAAAGCATTTACGTTTGTTTTCTGAGCATAATTGTTTTCAGTCAGAAACAGGTTGTTAGCCCTGCTTTGTACTATCCTCAGATTAGGTTTGCATGTATGAATGTCTGACTTCCTTGGGCTTATTCTGCATTTTTTCCCCAATGCAGAGCAGTTTGGCCCTCTGACACATAAGGGTAAAACATTTACTTCTACTGCCTCTCCTCACATAAGTATCTGGTCTTAGGTGTAGTTATTTCACAAGGGATTTCTCACCTGGTAGTGAGTTACTGTGATAACAAGGTCTGTAATTATGAATGTGATGCAGGATTTCATCTAAATATGCATATTCAAGCAGATTTGAGTCCTCTTTTCGACTGTTGGCAAGTTGCCTGATGCTTGGATTTTTTAATTTGAACAAAATATTTTCCATGCCAAAGTAAACTGGGGGTGTCTGTCCCTGAATGGCTTCTGCCCTTCTTTGAAACCCCGTTTCCCAGCTGCCAAGTTGTTCCAGGACAGAGGCAAGGCTCTTTTCAACTACAAAATGACCAGAAACTGTGCAAAGAAGAGATTAGACCAATTTCAACTAATTCTGTGTTCTAGTTGTATCCACAGAGCAAAGCCAGAGTTTGAACTGGTCACAGAAATCATCTGCATTTGGAGGTCATAACCTGTATGTAGCTTTTGCAATATTTTCCAGAGCATGAGGGAGCACAGCAGATTGGTTTTGCACAGAAGTCATCCTTTACAAAGTGCAGAAGTTCATGAGTGCTGGATCAACAGATACAAACCTGTATTGCATCAAGTTATCAGATTTGTCTCTCAGTGCTCGGCTCCTTGCCTTGGCTGCAGCTTCTGTAAATTACCTGGGAGTTTTGAAGGCATTAGGCCTTTCTCTGCTGTGCCCGTAACAACATCAAGGCTGAAATTATTTTCTTATAGGTTTAAAAATAATGTTGTAAGTACCTGCTTCAAATCTGGCTGAAGGTAATGGGAACTGGCTTAAGCGAGTTCCAGTCAAGATCTGGGGATTTCAAAAAGTTGTTGAGAATTGCCTGCATTTATTACATTATGACATGGTTGTCTGAGCTATAGTAGGTGGGGAGCCCTAGCCAAGACAGTTTTCAGCTGATTGCAGAGCTGCTCCCTGGGCAAGAAAGCAGTGCTCAGAAACCAGGCCAAGTTTTGACACCACCACGCAGCTCAGCTCCTCCAGCATGAAGTGTGAGCTCCACAATCACAGCAGGCCACAGGACAGCAGCGAAGACCCCAGCTCCATCCCCCCGTTTCCCCTTGGCTGTCAGAGAGGGTTGGTAAGCAGTCGGGTGGCATTTGCCTGTCCCAAGCTCTGGGTTGCCCACAGGGGCTCCTCACTCTGCCCCAGCTGCCAGCTGTATCCGTGTGTTTCCACAGCTCACCTCCGGAGCTGTGACAGGTGCCTCAAATATCACGCCCCTCACCCTTGGTCTCCTCTGCAGCCAACAGCCTTGAGATGAACACTTTCTAGGAGCAGGAGTGTATGGTCTGGTGCCTTCCAAGAAGTTACCACTTTGCCACAGTATCCCAGCAGTGAATCAGCTCTCCCCTGGGCTGGTCGCCAGAAACACATATAGCACTGATAGTGTTTCTGCCTCAGGAAATTCACTGTCGAGAATTTATAGCAGGGCTACTTAATACATTTTTACTGTTTTCTTCTCTGTCAGGCTGGCCTTACACTTAATACCAACTCCAGATGGGGAAACCTCATCCTCTGCCTGGAATATGGGAAGGATAACCAAGAAAGTAAATATTTTGGGAGGATACAGAGAGATCTGGAAGCATTTACACCCTGAGTTGGGTATATAAGCCAAAAAATGTAGAAGTTACCAGAGCCAAAGCTCCTAAGACGTTATGGTAGTTCTCTGAAAAAATCTCCAACCTTTCTGGAGCTTGTTCAGCTTGCAAAAGGTGAAGGTGCATGTACAAATTGTGGTGACTGGTTTTGAACAGCTTAGTGTTCGTGCTGGTCTCTGCTAATCTCCACTTGCTGTCAATCTAAGAAGCACCTTTATGTGTCAGGATCTGCCTGCAAATTTCTAGCTTAGAAATTCAACATACAAGCTTCCTAACATTGCACTCCTAACATTTTTCAGCAAGCCTTTCTTCCAATCCTGGAGATTGCTGACAACACCTTACTTCAAAACCTAATCCTAATACATACACCTCTCTCCAGTTCTTGTATTTCTGGATGTGCTAAGGTGATTTTTGTGCTGTTATTTTTGGAAGTGTGGGATAAGGAAAAAATACCATGCACATTAAAGCTACAGTTGATCCTTTGAAGGAGAATATGACAAGCAGTCATTCTCAAAGATCTACTTTCCTAACATAAGTGTGCTCAGGAGAAGGGAGGGAGCAACCACAAAGCCTCGTATTCCTCTTCGGTAGGAGAGAATCATTCCTGCCAGAATATGAAGTAATTCCTGTATCCCTGCCAAAACAATTGCTTGATGTGCTCTCTCTAATAGCTCATAATGAACCACAAACAGGCTTTTAAAGTAGGACTCACATGCCTATAGTGTTCTTAGACTGTACATCCAGAGAATTGAACAAAGAGCCAAAGAATAGCGCAGCTAAAGAGGGACAGAGTGTGTTTTTAACACTTTACTAATTAAAACAATGGGCCTCTAAATTACAATGTTCTCACTTTTTTGGATATTTAAACACTCAGATTGCATAAAGACATTCCTCCAATCAGTGTGTTGGAAGAAAAGCCCTAATCCTGAAAGAGATGCACAGAGGTGCTTCCCTTCCTCCATGCAAACAGGGAACATTGACACAGGAAAAAGCCACAGGCAGGTTCTTTGTTTGAAACCACGTTAGTCCTGCAATGGTGTGGACTGTGTATATTGTGACCTAGAATGTTTGATCTACAGCAGTATCTGTTAAATACAGTTGGTATCTACATCAAACCTCGTGAAGTCAGGGTGCACCTCCCTATTGACCTTGTGGCCCTCACTTTCTGTCCTCCCTTTTTTTAATATCTTCTTATATGTTTTTAAAATTAGACTGTTTATTCTTGTAATAAACCAGACTTTAAAAGAGAATTAGTGGATACTCAAAGCATTTCTCTGATGCTTTCCATCCATATATCTCAATCACAAGGAAAGCTGAATATGTGTGGGCTTTATATCCATTTTTGATCACTGGGATAGTGACGGGATTTTCCCCCCAACATTCCCCTAATTAGGGCTTTTCTGTCTCTCAGAGTCCTATACCAGGGTTTAAAAGATGAGTGGGAACCTGTATCTCAGTCTTCAATGGTGTTTATTCCGTTTCTTACCTCAAGTCTTACAGCAGTGTCAGTGCACTGAAGGAAAGCAGCTACAGGAACATGGATGGAGAGTCCAAGGTTGTTTTTAAAGATTTCTAATCCAATTAACTCTAAAAAAGTACTATATTTACAGTGTTGTACCAATAACTACTACCTATTGTAAACATGTAATTTCTACATCAAATCCATTCTACCAATGTCTTTGTGCCACCGTCACAGCAGAGAATGGTGTAGACAAAGAAGAAGAACATGAGACAATGCCCCAGATCAAGTTTTAACGGGGTCAATTGCTGAACAGTTGGAACATATTTTCAGATGTCTTTTTTTTCTGACTTCTATTTCCAAGAGTATTCTCAGCAAAAGCCTATTTTGTTTCTTTTCATATTTTAAAAATTTCAGGCCTCAGCAAAAGCAACAAAGTGACAAAAGAGAATAGAAACAGCTGGAAGAAAAAAGCCTGTTGTGGTTGGGGCACAAGCTGACATGCAGAGTAGCCTACCTTCCTCAGCCAGGAGCTCTGTTCAACCTCCTCTTGCTATTTTTTCACATACTGCATGCCGTGCTCTTGTTCTCTGTATGTTCCCACTGCAGAAAATGCAGTGTAATTGCAGGTGCTAATTGCCCACACAACCACTGCTGCTGTGTGCACAGATGGGTGCAGCTGTTTACAATACACCTCAGTGTTCATCACTTGCAGAAGGGTGACAGTAGGGAAGTAAGCTGCATCAGGCATGGGACTCTAGCAAGAAACCCGTATGGAAAGAAATTGTTATGTTCAGTCAAATCCAGAGAACATAAAGTTGTTGCTGAAGCAATGGAAACCAGCCTCTAAGGTAGGGCATTGAACTGAAGGGAGTTAGGTTCAATTTTCCAGTAGTGCAGCCTCAGATTTGTTTGATTCTGAGCTGGTTAGGTAAATAGATCAAAACACAGCTGTGGACAAATCAAAGTCCATGAAAGCACCTCCCTTATTCCTTGTTGAGGATACAAGATATCTTCAACACCAGCATTTCTCAGAAACCAGTAGCTGCTGCAGGCAACCACTGAAACTCCAGATGAGCTCATCTCTCCAATCAGTTGCCCGATGGGAGAGGCTTATAATTGGTGGAAGTGTATTGTGAATATCCCCCAAGAGACAGATGTTTCTCTTTTACTAATACTAGACAGTATTTAATTCACTTTTCCGGCAGGAATTTCGCTGAGGCCTGAGGTCCTTGTTCCCTATTAAGAGAAAGTTTCTCACTGCCTTACCTGGATAGACAGCTGGGCCTGGTGCACAAATAGCCAAGGCATAATCTTCTCTATCGAGACTTATTCATGCTCTGTGCTTATATTGCTTTCACAACAAAATTGAGAGTGGCTGTGCAGAATATGATTCGGGCATGTGTCTCTGGAGGTGCATGGGAAAAAAAAAAAAAAACACTAATGGACTCAAATTCTGGCATCATTGACTGCTCTCCCCCTTAAAAAAAAATGAACTAATAGCATTTTCAGTACATTTCCGACCACTTTTGACTTTGCTGATCCCAGAGGGAGAAGAACTATGGAAAACTATGCCATTTAGAGGAAGGGCTGTTTCTGAGCTGTACCAGTGCATTTGGAGGAAAGGTTACAAAGCCAGAGTCACATTTTATCTAAAAGAGGATGTTACCCTGCATTGCATGCCAGCAATTGTGATTAATCTAAATGGTGTGGGAATTCCGCCCTAATCTAAGATGGTTGATGGACATTTTTCTGAAGACACGTGGTATGTTGTTGCACTCAGATTGTGCTGTAGATGTTTACTTATTCCAGACCTTCATGAAGGACCTCACAAAAAACGTTACACATGTCAGAAAAGCACAGTGAGAATAGCTCAACCATATAAAGATGTTTTACACAGAAAAAGGCTGGCAGCTTAAAAGGTCAAGTTAAGTGAAATACAGCCATTGTTTTCTTTCTATTCAGAAGTCCCATCATTGGGTTTAGATGGCTTAGAAGGTTGGGCAAAAGTCCTTTATTGTCCTGTTTCACTTTAACATTTAAACATGTTCATACTTATGAATCCTTGCATGGCTGACAAGCTGAGACAGGGTGGGGAACTATATTTGNGCAAAGAGGTCCAAAGCAGCTAGAATGTGAAACTCACAATGCCTTGCAGTTGCTTTCAACACATACAATAATTTTTCTTCCTTCCAAACTGTATTGGCTTCTGTACAGTTGAGTCTCATATGGATGGTACAAATCATTCAGAAAGGACTGAGCTGGGCTGTTAATTCATCAATAGAAGGAAAAATATGGCATTCGCACAAGAAAATTATGTTGATAGCATAGCTGCAAAAGTTTTATATGCTCTAAAATAGTGTCACATAGTTACTTGTAGATGAATACNTTACAAAGCCAGAGTCACATTTTATCTAAAAGAGGATGTTACCCTGCATTGCATGCCAGCAATTGTGATTAATCTAAATGGTGTGGGAATTCCGCCCTAATCTAAGATGGTTGATGGACATTTTTCTGAAGACACGTGGTATGTTGTTGCACTCAGATTGTGCTGTAGATGTTTACTTATTCCAGACCTTCATGAAGGACCTCACAAAAAACGTTACACATGTCAGAAAAGCACAGTGAGAATAGCTCAACCATATAAAGATGTTTTACACAGAAAAAGGCTGGCAGCTTAAAAGGTCAAGTTAAGTGAAATACAGCCATTGTTTTCTTTCTATTCAGAAGTCCCATCATTGGGTTTAGATGGCTTAGAAGGTTGGGCAAAAGTCCTTTATTGTCCTGTTTCACTTTAACATTTAAACATGTTCATACTTATTAATCCTTGCATGGCTGACAAGCTGAGACAGGGTGGGGAACTATATTTGTGCTGGTCTTTTTTTTTTTTTTAATGTGCCAAATCATGGATTAAGTACTGTTTTGCTTGAGAAAAGGGACAATACCTTCTCATTTCTTCTGAGAGNCCCCCCCCCCAATCTTACAGGTTATTTCTATCAGGTTCTTTTATTCTGAACAGAAGTTTTTGGGTGCTTAGTGGATCCTTCCAAGCTATAAATTAAGACAAAATTATTTATACTTGCTCTAACAGCAAGTACTCTCCAATACACCAGCCACATCCAAATCAAAATTAAAATCTTAGCCACTACCCTGGTCTAAAATCTACTCAGTTCTTCACAGTGGAGATGAGTGCTTGGGGATGGAGATGAACCAGGATCTAATCCCTGCAGGACTCTTGGTCCCTTTGCAGGATCGTGTGGTGGCACTGTGACCCCACAATACCACCATGATGTTGAGACTCCAGAGAGCCTTCCCCAGGACAGCTCGTGGTCTTCTTCAACTACCACATATCTCCAGAGGTTAAAGAGTCCCAGGGATTTGGCCCTTGGGCCACAACATGCAGCCTCACCAGCATAGCTCAAGCACAGCTGGAAAGAAATAATAGAGATGGGAAATGTCTGCTGGGAGAGTCCCTCAGCAAGTATTTAAATAAACTGATGAAGAAAGTCCATTTGTAGTGGCTTGCATAAATAGCTTGTAGAAAGATAGGAAAAATAAGGCCAAGGATAAAATGTGATATTTCATGATAGTTGAGTGTTACCCGGGTGATTCACCAAGATCTGTACCGGGATTTGTGCACTTCAAAATTGCCATAAGGAATCTGTATGCAAAAGTTAAAAATGAGGCAAGGAAGTCTGCAGAAGATAAATAATTATTTGGGATAGTGAGATGTGCAATTGGCTGCAAACAGCTACAGAAGGATCTGAAAATAGTGAGTGAAAAGGCAATAAAATTACAAATTAAATTCAACGGGAATCACAAATGAAATGTCAATAAATGCAAGTAAGGTGCATGAAGGAGAAAAACAACTATCTATATGACTATATACACAGTGATGAACTCTAAATTAGCTATTAGCTAGGGAAATTAGCTATTACCAGTCTAGCAAGAGATCTAGGAGCCATTATGGATAGTGCTCCAAAAAGTCAGCTCCATGGCAGTGAAGTGGCAAATAGAGCACTGGGAATTATTAGAGAAGGAAGTGAAAATAAAGCAGAGCATCCTTGAAACATTATATACCTGCACGGTGAGTTTGCATCTTAAGTACTACCAGTAATTCTACCTCCAAAGTTCGTTTTTTGGAATAGGCTATGATAACATTAGGAAATACACTGAGGAGAATCACAGAGAAATGAAGGAAAGCAAATAGGTCAGACCATTTCTACATTGAAAAAGAGATGATGGAACAGATATATGACACAGCAATCAGTAGGAAGGAGCCTTTCTATCAGGAGCAGAAGAGGGGAGTTCTAAATAGCTCCATGGGCCTGATAGAAACTCCAGGAATGTGCCATATTACTTTTTTCTATCTCCACCTCTCTTATCCACAGTAACTTTTTCCCACTATAGTACCTGTTTAAGACACAACATTTGCCTTGTAGCACTATGGAATCGAGAAGTGAGCAGAACCAAAGTATCCAGCTCGGTCAGAGGTCCACAGGGTGACCTCAGCTGAACACCTACCACCAGAGCCCAGGGTAAGAAAGGCAGTTTCATTGTAGGGGGGCCAAGAGCCAGGATGACAAGGGGGGTGTGGGATTGAAGTTATTCTTCTCTCTGCAGTGCAAGTAGGAAGGGAGCCGCTTGCCTCAAAGGAGGATCAGATGTTTTTGAAGAGGCTCCATAGAAGTTTTGGGAGCAAGCTGGGCAACAAGGAGTTATCTCCAGAAGTTGGTACATGCCTAGGACAGGCTTTGTTGGGAATTGGCATGCAAGGACTTGGTGAGGGGACAGAAAGTTATGCTTCAAAGAAGGAGGGAGTGAGCAGATTGATGGGCTTTATTTGGGAAAGGTCAAAGAATGAAGTGAGACAAGCACATGTGATGGGAAAAGTGTAAATAGTGAATAACAGTGAATAATAGTCAAATCTGAATTCTCAGGCAGTTTAATTATGATATAGAAATTCATGGATGGTACAGAGAAGGCAAAAGGAATTGATTATTCAATTTTATAAAAACACCCTGAGTAATGTTCAGATGGCAGATTTAAAGCAAACTTACAGAAATGTTTTTAATGCACAAGTAGAAATCACTACAAAATGTTGTGGAGGCCAGCAGGATTGAAAAAGAAGTAAAAAAACAATGACAGACCTGAAAAAGATTATGTTGTCAGATCACCCTTTCAATTGGTACCACCTGTACCTTCCTCTGCTTTCAAAGCAGAAGTCACTAAGGACCACCTTGGACCTTTGTCCGTGGAGTAGATTCATCACTATGCATTAGCTTTTCCACAGGGGAAAGCACTGAGTGGGAGTGGGTATAATTTGTACCATCACAAAGCAGATAAAAAAGCAACATTTCTACGCTATAAAGTAGCCCTTTCTGTTTTCTTCTACACAAAGCTGTAGGACACATAATGTATTACACATAATCCTAAATTATGTGTAACGGAAAAAGTATTGCTTTTTAAGGAACTTCTCAATCTCAACCTTTGAACTGGATTTCTTAGAGTAAATTAGGTTCTAATTTTGATACTGACACCAAGGACTGCAAACTAGGCTGTAGCATGACTCCTCTGAAAATATACCTGTATCTGTTTCAGTAGGAACAATAGGAATCAGAACCACTTCCTTGGCAATATATCCCAAGTTCTGGGGAAAAAAAATGTTTGCATAGGGAATAACATGGTTGTTATTATTTTAGCTTTCCTAGCAGTTGAAATCATTGGTGTGACTCAATTAGCCCATTCAGATAAGGAAAGGTAGACAATGTACTTTCTTTGTGGGGCAGAACTCATGCATTTACAAGGGAAGCCTTCTTGAAAGAGCTTATGGTGTCTATGTATTTGCCACTGCAATTTCCAGGGGAGAAAAGCTTGACTGATTTTCACATAGTAGCCATGACTTGTTCCCCATTGAAATTCTTTTTAAAATAGGCAAGTAGGCAATTACCACGTAAGAAATAAATGGAATATGTAGTTAATGTCAAGATATATTCTTGCTGTATCATTACAACGTTCATGTTAATCCACAGTTAATGTGCCTGTGTATTCTCTATCCCTTTGACAGAATTTGCCTGAGTTGCACAAAGCCTTTTCTCTCTGTCTCTCCCTCCCTTTTCCCATGCTGGTGTAGTTATAAAGTCGGAAGCATGTTACAACGAAGGAGCCTCAGACCAAGGCTTTGCCCTAAAGACCAATTGCAGCAATACTGCAGGACAGCAGGCTGCTGATGACCAGGTAGGAGGAATTGGTGATGGGCTGTATTACTCCAAACATGACCTGAGAGAGGACAAGCCAAAGCATAGATCCTATTCTCTTGGAGAGGCAGCTCAGCAAACACCTAGAGAATGGAAAGCTGCTCTGCTAATCCTCTGCCAGGCGGCAGTAGGAAAACTGCTGGAAATGCCAACACTGTTTAGGTTTTTCCCTTCCAGGCAGATTTCCCACAAAAAAAATAAGGTTTGCACCTGATTTAACATAGGTTGTTAGAAACGTGAGTGAGGCAAATGAATCCTCTTGTGTGAGATAATTCAGCAACCAGGGAGAAAAATCTATGGTTTTCAAACGCAATGCCTTTTCATGAAATGGTGGAAAAGTACATATTCATTGGCTCCACCAATAATTTGAATCTTGTTTAACCAAATGTTTTTCTACCTGCAAAAAAGCCACAGAAAAATTTAGTGACATGCTGTTTATGAAGCTCTTTCTTCCAGTAAAAAACAGACTGATCATATAAAGTTGCTGCAGTTTTGCTCCTAAAAGCAATATGACCCATTAAGTATGTAGAGAGAGTTAGGAGAGGGTACCTGGCTCCTGAACATGCCCAGGAGACAGGAATATAATTGCTCTCCATACTAGATTTTGTGAACATTTCCTTGATATAACTACTACTCTGTTCTTCCTCCATAAAGTAACACCCTTCTACCTTCTGGGATGTTTTCAAAGATAAATATATTAAACATGTATAGGTGCAATGGCACAGATAAGGGATTTATAAAAGTGTCTAACAAGGACAGTCTATTCTCCATTGCACCACACACAGCTCTTGACTCCCACAAGCACTTCCACCTTGGGGCAGAGGTTCATATATGGCAGATGGGAGCAGGGCCATCAGGCTGAACACCCTCTGGAACAAGGTCTATAACACAGTGCAGAGCATTCATCAATGCAATGCTCTTCTGCCCACCTTAGACTTCACGTGTAATCCTAACAAAAGTTTAGTGCGGATGTGTTTATCTGAAAGACAACTATGTGATGCATTAGATACTGCACTGGCATAAACCATTATAGTTTTAGTGGAAGTATTCTGAATTATACATAACATCGCAAGATCTGGTCTAAAGTCTAATTGAATAAGTGTATATTTCATATCTAAACAGTTAAGAGACAAGTACTGTCTCTGGCTGTATAAACTTACAGGAAAGTGAAATATTTCTCCTGAAGCATGAACTGTGGATGGCTTAAATATATGTATTTACCTAGTTTTGCTATATGTACATTAGGGTTATTAACATATTTTAGCCAGACTGTTAACAGAAAGAAAGAAGGAAAACAAAGAACAAGCAGTTATATGATTTGGTTTACTAAACTCTTTTTTTCTGAAGTTGATATTCTGGTTTAGATCAGTAACTTCTGCAGTGCAATGAGCCCAAAGCAGGAAGTAGACCTAAATATAAACATATATATCTATGTACTTTTTCTGATTAATTCGTATTTTCTATTTCTTGGCTGAATAGTGACAAAATACCCAAAACATTTCATATCCATTTCTAACCAATCAAACAATTTTTATTACTGAAATGCTTTTGGGTGCAGGTAATCAAGTGAAGAATCTTCCCCTGACAACCAGCCCATCCTTAACATCTCTGATGCCCAAGTCCCCTGGGCAGGGTTTGTGGTTCTGGTTGGAGAGAAGCCACACTGTAAGCAGACTCCAGTGACTGTATTGCCCAGTTCCATTGAAAAACTCCTGCTGGAACAAGTAGTCTTCCTGACTTTTGTTGCTACGGGATGACAGTTTTCCCCTGCTGTGTGAGGGGTATATTACTGCATTGTGTGCCTCCGAGTTCAGAGGCAAATGCACAGACCAAATATATGGCTGGTTCCACTTCTCTCTCACAACCTCTCACAAGGCAACAGAGATAAAAGGGCTAAGGATGGCACAATGGTCTGTATCAACTGCTCTGTGCCAGAATAAACCCTCCACACAAGTGGACAAGAGGAAAGCAAGTGAACAACTGTGTCATGGACCACCTTGGAGAGACAATGCTTACTAAGCTATTTACATGTCATTTTTTTCTTCTTGACTCAAAGAAAGGGAACCACCACTTTTCCTTGTAAAGGAAAAGTTCCTCGAGCGCTGAAAAGGGGGTCATCAAAAAATAAAGTCAGGAATTCAATATTCTGAAAGAAGTTAATTCCCTCTCAAGATTGAAACTGGGAATGTTACCATCCAAACAAGGGGGTCCCATAGAAGTATAGGCCCATAGAAGTGGGTCCCATCTGATTTTACTGAGGATGAACATATGAAAAGAATTTACAGCTGTAGACCTTTTTAATGTACTGTGTCTTCCAAAAAGGTGCAACAGATGAATAGGTCTTGCTCCCTACATGAAACCCTGAGTTGCTCTGTTGAGGCACCTGAGGATCAGGGAATCTTTTATATCAGAGGTCTGGGCTTCTGAAGTGGATGTGGTGATAATGGTTCCTTCGGAATTATGAGCTGGCCTCCACAGAACAGATGTGATGGGGTTCCCTTCTACAGTCAGCTCAGGCTTCCCACCTCTGTATGCAATGCTTCATTAAGTACTTATGGGACCCTAACATGCTGTCAGCACACCCTTTATTGTGCCAGGGACACTCTCATGGGATGTTATGAGCTGCTAAAGCCTTTATGTAACCAACACCTGAAAAAGTAATCCCAAGATTTTTTTCACATTAATGGCACAACAGAACCCAGAAATTCCCCATGAACGTCTGAAGTCATGGACAGAGACATTACCTGAAACACAAATAAATATAAGCTTTACAGGGGACTGTGTCCTATTATCTATTTTGTTGACTATTAAAGATCATTTGTAAATAGAAGGAACATAGAGCAAACAGACTCAGCTCACTCAGTTTATTAAATACAAATGTTCACTGCTAATGAACAAAGCAGTTATCATAATCTCAAGTCTTTCCTTCAATACAAGTGTCCCACCAAATGAGAAACAGCCATATTCACTTGACAAAAGGATTATTTACCAGAATATATATCCCATTTATTCACTACAAAAATCCTGAACCGTTCCCTGACTTCCATCTCCTATTTCATAGAAAACCACAATAGTACAATTGACAAATAGAAGAGGAATCCTTTTGATTTCCCTAAAGTAGCAAGTATATATATTAACCAGAAAAATACATACCAAAAATGGTTATTCATGACATGGAACAAGAAAGCTTTTTGCCAGTGACACAGGAAATATGGAAAGGAGTTAACTCGGCTACAGGTCACAGAGAGTTCAGCTGACATAAATAGCAGACTTGCAGAAGTTTGCCTCCGAGTTTAGAGCAGCAATAGTAAACTTTAATAACAGTAAAGTGTTTAATACAAATACTGCCTTAACTAGATCTACAGTTACAGGCCTGAGCTATTGATCTCATAGCATTATATTGATGCATTATAGCTGCAGGGGACAGGAACACCTTATTCCAGGAAATAGCCATGCTGCCATGTTGCTTTAGCCTCTTTCTAGCTGCTCTGCTTTCAATATGTGGAGCTCAAAATGCAGAGAGTGCATATTCTCCATCTATTCCTTTTCTGAGCTCTCATACCATAGCTAAGTTTGCAGTGTCAGCAACCATACACACTTATACACCATTTGATGATAATTTTGGGGCTGTGTAGCTCTTGTTCTGTTTTTCAAACATTTTTGCCAACTTCACTTCTAGCAAAAACAGTGGCTTCGTACAGATTAATTATGAGCTTGAAAAGAAAGGACTTTTCTTGTATTAATAGGTACAGAAAAATAAAAGCACAAAGATAATTTGTGTCTCACAGCTTCACTAGTTCCCTCAGCTTTGATGTAATGTGACAATAGGCCTGACTATTCCCAAGCAATATTTCCCTTGTTTCTTCCAAAGCTGTTTTAAAGGACTTTAAATAAGTTCACAGTCACCCATCCTGCTCCTCTGTACCTCAGCGTTCTGCATACATGGCGCTGATGCAAAGTTGCTGCAAATGGAGTGTTCGAGGCAAAGATGCTCAAATAACCAGGCTGTCTGCAGCACCTGGGGCTCTGAGATCAGGAGCGTTATCCTCCCCAGGCACCCTGCCCTGTGGCTCGGCGCCTCTCCCACCATTGTGCGAGCCGCCCCTGGAATGCACAGGCGAATTCCTTGGACGTGTCATCTCTTGAGTCCCCTTTCATCCGGCTGAGGGTGGAGACAGGTGTTAAATCAGCGCTAGCACCCACCTTACCGCACCGCAGATGCTGGTAAGGAAAAATGAGAAGAAAAAGACAATGTCCCTCTTGTCCATGCTATAATTTCTGTTAAGACAGAACCTGTGTTGCTTCTTCATGTTCAGTCAAGTTCTTTGTCACAAACTCCTTGCACTTCATCACCTGTACTGGATGCCTCAGGAGATTCGGATGAACCCTTCTTGCCACAGTGACCTGGAATAGGTTTTTGGCAGCTGTACACTGCAACAACAACAAAAAAAACAAATAAAAAAGATAAAATACACAATTCTGAGTATGGTTGAGAGGGATTTTAATAGGAGAGACATGTCCTTCTCCCATTATCCTCAAACCCTAAGAAACAGACTGCATTCCTGAGCATCATGCACAGACATCATTTTAACCTTGAATGTGTTTGCTTTTCTATATTGTGTAGCTTAAAATAAAAGCAATCACGCTGAAATCTTTAATATAAAGATTATAGTTTCCAACCTTGCCTGGTTATTTGTTTCTCATATTTACACAACACACATCTAGTTTTGTTTATAGTTAAAACACCTTTTAAAACATCTTTACAATTACAGTTCCACCTTATAAGCAGATCATAAAAACACCAGCTTTTAGTGCAATAAAATCTGTAACAAAGCAAACAAAAATCCCTACATGAACTGCAATATGTGCACTGCTAAACTCACATATAAAGAGTACATAGATAGATTTAGGATTAGAGCCAAACCCAAAAGAATGTGCATAACTTTCAGTCGTCCTCAGTTGCATGACAGCAGCACAACACATCCTCCCCTGCATGCTCTGAGCCTTTTGTGGAAGCCTCCTTTCTATTTGCTCAGCACCTCCTAAAGCCTCCCTTCTCAGACACACAGAAAGTCTCACTCCTAGGCTCACCAAAGCTCTGCAGAGTAAATAAAGCCATTGCAATGATTTCAGCTACTTCTTGCTACCCATCAGAGTTATTATTAGATTCCTTCATCTATCTTTCAGTCACTCAGGTACCACAGGTACTCCTTGCTCCTATCCAATCTGTGGGAGGTTTTCACCCAGACAGCAAACCAATTCTCTCTGAAAGGCCGAAGTAACAGCTACTCTGGGAATGATATCAAGCCTCCAGGAAAGGATGGTCATGTGTGTCTGACACTTGGGGTCTGAAGCTTGTGGCAGTTGCTCAAACATTGTGGGCCTGGAGGTCAGCAAGAGCATCCTGCCCCAAGACAGCAGTATCTTGGCTTGGTTCTGACGTTAGGGCTCCCCAGAAAAAAAATGCTAAAGGAACATATGCTTGATTTCAGGCATTGCCAGAGGTGCCCTGAGCCATGAAATTTCAGCCTGGAGGAAATTAAGCTAAGCCATGCCTGTCTGTATTCGTCACCATGAGGACCACAACACCCAACAGTGTCTCTACCATGCTACCACCTGGAAAATGGCATTGTCTGTCTCACAAGTAGAGGTACAGTGGGATGAAACTGGAGGAATGCTGGGAGATAAATAGCTCGATCCCGAGCTTGTGTTGTCTCCCTGCAGACCACCACGGAGCAGCAGGACAATATAGAGTGGGGTGCCTGACCAGATTTCCCTGTTGAAGTATGTTGAAGAATGGCAGTGTGGTGTGGCCACAGCTTAGTCTGCAGTGGCTAATGCCTGTATGCACACTGTTGGTGCAGCAGGGGCTGCAAATCAGCCAATGCAGGATCTGCAGAAACCGCAAGCAGTGCCAGGTGTGAACATGCCACAGGTGCATTTGTCCAGCCCTTTGCCTGCCCAAGCCCTTGGGGAGGTGTAAAGGATGGCTCTGATTCCTTCCTCCCTCACAGCTTCTCCTGAGGCAAGGGCACAGGGAAGCACAAACCTTTTGTTCAGAGACAGACTCTGAGATAAGAACTTGCAGGAAATTAGGAACCTCTAAGTACTCCTGAATCCAAATTCCCAGGGTGTAGACTGAACCAAAAATAATGGAATTAACTAGAACCTACTCTAATTTAGAGTGGGTTGAGTCCCAAAAATTAGAGTTCAAATTCTGAGCTGCTCGGATGTTATTGCTGAACTACTCCTGCAGGTTGAGGTGACATGGATCCAGCTTGCCCGAGTTTCTGAGTGATGTGTCTGAGACCTGACATTTTGCCCTGGCTTGCTTTCTGTCTTAAAAAGACTATTCTCAGTTCCCTCCTCTTTCTCTCCTCCTTGTCTTGGTAAACTTATCACTAGCATGTTTTATATATTTTAAATCCTTATACAAGAAAATTAAAAAAAAACAAAAAAAATTCTAGGCTGATGGTATCCCATTGAATCTGTCATCTCCTATTACTCTGTGTGAGATGTGACAGACCCTGATATGGATATGATGTATTATGACATGACACATGACACCAGTTACCCAACATTGTACCTCATTAGAGGAAACTATAAAGGCATAAACCAGGGGTGAGTCCCTCCTATTAATCTCTTGTTCCTTTTACCACCAACATTTGGTGTTCATGTGATTGTTTCAGGTTTTTCCCCTTGGACAGTCTCATAATTGGTTGTGAGTGCAGATAAGGAACAAAAAGGGAAGAAACACCCTGAAAGGTGAAAACTCATCACACTCTTCTCTCTGTAAACATAGAAATAATATCTTTTGAAACAGTCTGAATTAATCCCTTCTTAATATCTAGAAGGAAAATAAGAATTTGTATATCCCTGACAACACATCCCAGATTTAATTATTTCCTGACCACAGAATGGGTTGCTCAGAATTAATGTCAGCCAGGAAGAAAAAAAGTCATAAAAGGTCCTGGGCTCACCTTTAGCCAGAGTTTGGCAAAAAAAAAATTACCATTTCCAGATCACATTAACATGTTTTCTGTCATATATGCTGGAGAGAAAAAATGCAAATGCTGATGCAGGAAAGAAAGATTATTGTTACTGTTCCTTCTAGTTTCTCCCTGTGCTTGATAAATGACATCTCTGAATTTTGCTTTCTAATTTTGCCAAACAGATATCATCAGAACAAACCTGCATCGTTTTTGTTCAAAGCTGTGTGGAAAGCAATCAAGGCCAGTTGCTCATCTGTTTCGGTGGAGCTCATATGTTCCACGAACAGGAAGAGGCTGTTACGAAGGTGGATATTTATTAGCCACAGTAGATTAACCTCAGTCTGAATCTCAGTTATCACAGCTGACACTGACTGTCTCTTTGTGTTCTGTGTGGGCACTCTCTGGGTTGTACTAACATCCTCGACCTAGCTAACAAATTCCTGCTCGGTGCGTGGTGACTACAGCTCATGAAACACCAAGGCTGTCTCTCTATTTATTCTTTTATAAAATGTTAGTAGCAGAGAGGATTAATGAGAAATGGATGTTTACAAAACTGTAGGAAGCAGTAAGAGGCAAATCAATCAATACCAACAGCAGATCAGACACCTGGAGACAAGCTGCCCCCTGCTGCAGTTAAATCCAAGTCTGGAGATACAGCTGAAAACTTTTGTTTGTTGTGTATTTCCCACTGGGTAGAAGAGTATATGTATATAGCTCAGGTGACTGAAGATACTTGAGAAGAATGTCGTTTATGTTCCTTGACAACATCTGGTGTTATGGAGAGACGTTGTGTGCTAAGAAAAGGAAAACCTTCACCTGCATTGAATCAGTTATGACTGGCAGTCACCAGCCACCTGATGAAGGCAGATGTTTTCATGCTCAAAACACGCATTTGGCTCAACTGGCACCTTTAATGTCCTTCCCACTGAACAAACTAAAGATTAAGTAAAAGTGGTAAAAGTGATACTAAGCTGGCTCATTCAGGCTGGAATGATCCTTTGACAACAATGCAGATATGGGATGGAGCTGTGTTGGTGCCACACCTGAAGAGGAATAAATGCTCGTGCTCTTTTATGTTGGCATTCCATAACCTTTGGTTTAAAGAGAAGGATGGGGTATTTTTAGGATTGGATTTACATTTTGGACCTTATGGTCCTACTACTGAGCTTACTATTTCTCGACAAATATACTCTACAGAGCAGATAGCTCATTTTCTGTTTGTTAGTAGAAGAATGTCAGTAAAAGAAATCTGAGCCCATCAGTTTGACTAATTGGTACAGATATTATGGAATGTCTTAATATGAAGGAGATTAGCAATAGCCTTAAAATCCTCAATCAAAATTATTTCCAAACATTTGTTTGCATATTTATGACTTATGCTGGCACAAAATATAAAGCCCTGTAGAAAAGCTACTAACCTTCTTCAATCTGCTGAGCTTTTTCTCCTTACTGGGTGTGTTTGCCACTGAGCTTCTGACAACTTTGGCTGTTCATTATACAGCAATAAACCTCCTCTAACTCTGTGGGGCTTTTTCATCTTTAAGTGCCCTAAATAACTAGTGAGTGAGCTACACATAAGTGTTTTTTTTCACTGCAGAATGCATATGACCCATCTATAATGGCTTTATTTTGACACTGCAGGTGTTAAGAGCTGTCTAACACAGCAAACACTTCCGCCGTGAGGTGCCAGTAAATTCTAAGTTATAGGAGGCCTCACTCTGCAAAATAAAGATGTGTGCACGGGCAGCCACCAGCTGCCAGACAGTCCATCTGTAGGATCCATTTCTCTGCATTTTGCTTTCACCTACCATAGGCTGTTTTAGAGAGGTAAACCTGCTGCTAGGTTTCCTTCTGCTGATTTGTACCCTAAATTACCAGCTACCACTCCACACAATATTTCAGTTGTCGAGCCCAGCTCTAGTATGATAAATCCATTTGCTGGAAGGCCATATAAGGATTAGTTGTTGCAGTGATGCCTGAAGCATGATGCTCTTGGTCTGGCAAGTATTATAACAATCCATGACATACTAAAGTAATAGGAAATATTTCCACTAATACAAATGGATTGAATAAGAACTTGCAAATCTTTTTGGCAGACATTGTTCTTCAACCATAATTTCTTTACTAATGATAATGACACATACCTCTTTAAAACCAAAAATAATAAAAATTACTTGTTACTTGGGAGAGGAGACCACCTCCCACCTGGCTACGCCCTCCTTTCAGGTTGTTGTTAAGAGTGATAAGGTCTCATGTGCAGTCCTCTGGTAGGAGGCACCAGAAATGAGTCTAGAGGTGCTTTGGTGGTCATTGATGGTCAAATTTTGGGTGATCTTTGTTTGACCAGCAACATGCATATGAGCAGTTCCTTCCTTTCCCATGGTGTGCCGCAGCAGGAATTTTTGTCTGGATTTCTTTACCAGGATTTGCTAACGAGATCTTACCTCGGCCGACCCTGGAGTTAGCATCTTCCTGTCCCAAATTCCTCCTTTCTCTACTTCACTGTGGTGACTTTTCTTATGGCAAGTTCCTTCTGTGGCCTTGGCAGTGTTTGAATCAGACAGCCCTTTAAGTCCTCACAGCTGTGGAGAAGAAGGGATGTTTCAGCAGCATTTGATCATTTGGTGGGGCTGGACAACACAAAGTATAGCTGAGTTTCTGTCCAAAGGACAATTAAAAGTTGTTACCTCTGTCCTGAACCCTCCCTGAAGCCCTTTCCTCACACCTGTCTGAATTGCAGCCCCTTGCCTCCATCTGCTTGATGGTGGGAGAGAGGAAGGTGAGAGGCAGGTGCGCACCTGGAAGGGGAGTGGGTCTGTACAATCCACCTACTGCTAACTAAAACCACTTGTTTTACTTTAAAATCTCCTGCAGAGGAAAGATGATCTTTCCCTCTTTGTTCTCAGTAATGGCTGGGCTGTGACACAGGTGCAAGGCAGCTCTGGCACCAGCTAAGCTCAAGAGCCCAAAAAGTAGCTCCTGAGGGAGGGAGTCCTAGCTGCAATCCTAGAAGCAGGAGTGTGCCCCGGGTCCTGAGTTATCTTCAATTTTTAACTGGCCTTTTCCACTGCAGGGGACTGCTGCAAGGTCTTCACTGCTGTTTTAGTCCTTACCTGAGCATCTGCAAAATGTGGACAAGCCTGCATAGGGTCAGATGGGTTACTAGAGAGATGAGAAATTCATTGTTTATAAAGGTAGTCTCTCTGCCAGCTTCATTTATCTACAAGGGTATCAAGGATGCTGAAAACAGCCTGGAGGGAGAAGATGAAACTGAGTTTTAAAGGCATGTGACAATGTCTGTATAACCCCAACAGATTATCCACTACTACATACCACAGTGATTTCTGTTCCTGTGATTCCCTGTAT
This sequence comes from Donacobius atricapilla, assembly GCA_013397315.1. NCBI lineage: Eukaryota > Metazoa > Chordata > Aves > Passeriformes > Mimidae > Donacobius > Donacobius atricapilla. The sequence goes on along the minus strand of WBMY01013484.1, from coordinate 1,355,409 downwards.
GTCAGCCTGATACCGTATGTGGGCAAGGGAAGACATCTGAACAATTAGGGAGTGGTACAAAAGACAAGCCCAATGTCTCAGATTGTATGTGAGGATGTACAGCACAAAGCTGCTTTGAAATAAGGGCCTGATATCACCTCCCAGGGACACTTGCCTGGAGTTATCCCTCCTTATGTGTCCAGGCATGTTGCTAGAAAACTGCAGTGTTCTTGGGCCTGGATTCAGCTGCTCCATGACCTGAGGGTGGCAGGCAGTGAAGCTGCACAGCTGGATGGCTGTCACCACTTCTGTGCCTGCCAGGGGCTGACAGAGAGGAAGGCTGTCCCATTAACCCCATCCTCTGTAAACCTCTGCTGGCAGGTGGTGATCACATCACAAGACTTCTCTACCTCCATGCAAATCCATGCTGCTTGAAGGCTGTCACCACCAGCACTACTGGAAAATGCTTGCCTTGGTTTTTCCAGGAGGGGACAGGCAGATGGGGAACAGCCACAGTGCACCCACCAGTGAGCCCCAGCTGGATCTCCAGGACATGCAATCAGCAGGGCAGGACTGCAGCTAACCAGAACTGGGCTGAAACCTGGAACACCCTCTCGTCTTCCGGTTTTGACTTCAGCTCTGGTCTGGAACAGAAAAGCCTTTGGTACAGGATGCTGCCTGCCTAAAATGGACCAAAGACTAGATAAGAGTTGTCTTGCCAGTCTTGCCTTGGGTGACACCCACAATGTTTTCTTGAAAGTCCTCTGACCATGCAGTTTAGTTGTTTCCTCTTGCAAGCAAGACAGTGAAGACTCAATTAAATGGATTTTTTTCTGTTCACAGAAAAGAAATTGTCTTTTATTTCTGATTGATGTATTTTTCTCTAGTTGGCTCTGGTTCTGTTGTAGCAAGATCTCAAATACTACTGAAGAAAGTACACTGATGTAAAAATTTATGTCATCCTTGTTTTTCACAGAAAATTTTGGGAACGCTTGCACTCGCTTTACTTAATCTTTGGATCAAGCAAAGCCAACAAAGTATTTTTAATACCAGCAGAGAGGCAGCTGGATACAATGTAGAAAAAAGAAGAAAAAAGGAAGCACTAAACTTACTGCAATGCTACAGTACATGTAATGCAATAGGTTCCCTGTGACATCAATAGGGTTTAGGCATGCTTAGCTCTATAGGCTTCTTCTAAAGTTTTTGAACATGTTAAGGCAGAATTTACTCTGGTTTCAATAGCTGAGCTTTATTAAGATGAAGTCTAAAGTTTTTTAAAGCATAAGTAGAAACAATAGAGTTGTTAAAGTACTGGGGAAAGAGTCTAACTGTAATCATGTCCAGAAGCATTTGAACTGAAGGATAAATTAAAAAAACTGTGGAAAACAATAGCCCATTACAATGGCAAAATCCATCAGCTGAAGAAAGCAGGGCAGACATGGTCAAGGCACTGTGCTTAGAGGATATCCATAAGATACACACATACAGTAACAGAGAGTGACATTCTTCATGTTGTATCAGTTTAAAAATCTAGATAGATCTAGATATAGATGTCAGCTACTAGGACAACCAGGCTTCATTGCCCATGGACATCAGCACAGCCAGCACCTGTCTGCTCAGCAGGTTGTGTGCCTCGTGGTGAAGGGATAAACATGATCCGCTCCTCCGAGCCCCCACCGCCCCCGCGCTCGGGACCAGCAGCCCGCAGTGCGCCTCCCACCAGGCTGTGCCAGCACATGGAGGGCAGTCAGGGGAGGCAACTTATAATTATTTGATGCAGATTGCAGATGGTCACTTCATTAGCATCGATGCAGAGGCACCCCTCACATGGTGTGGGGTTGCCTTTGTCCCTCTGCAGAGGGGTATGGCTGGCTTGTTCTGATCTTTTAATGCCTCTCCCGGGGCTTGATGCGGGGAGGTGCTGAGCAAGGTCTCTTACATTAAAGTAGAAAATATCAAATTAAAATCCCTTTGGGATAGAGGCTTGAAAAGGAAATTAGAGAATAGAATTTCTGCATCATAAAATATTAGGAACAGAGTGCATTAAATTGCTCCTAAATGGTGACAAAGGAGATCTGTTTCAATGTCTGTTTTATAATTGTTTTAACTAAAGGATGTGTCTGTCTTGTGGGGTATTGATTGTTAATTCCAAAAGCACAAATATTGGCGGTGTGTTACAATTAGGCTACTATGCTGATTTTTAATGAAACAACAATCAAGTTGTGTGTGTTCTGCTTCTAATATTTATTTACTTGTTAAAACCAGACCTTTTATTGAGAATGGTTTCATGCATTCTTTCACCAGTCAAGTCAACATTACTGTCTTTTTAAAACAGCTGTAAATCTCTTTGATTGGGACTTGAGGCTGGAATCATTCGTGCTGTGTTAAACTAAACTGTCTTATCTCCTTGAGTGCTATGCAGCCTCTAGCATGTCCAGAGCTGCATCTGTCCATGGCCTAAGGAGGCCAATATTTGAAAGCTATTAATAAAGACATCTGGGGAGGAGATGGAGACACGCCTTTAACCCTCAGTGCAATGTGTTAGAAGAGGTGACAGAGTAGGAAAGGCATGCTTTTTCATTTTCAAGGATAAGGGGTTTTTTCTTTTGGTTGGTGGTGTTTTTTCGTTTGTTTGGGGTTTTTTTGTTTGGCTGGTTTGGGGGGGGTTGTTTGTTTGTTTGTTTGTTTGTTTGTTTTAATGGGGACAATCACTGCCCTACAAATAGCCCATTATTTTCAAAGGAATGCAGGTTGAGGAACATCTGTACCACTGGACTGAAGGTTAGCCCAGATAAAGGTTTCAGAAAAAATATAGGCGGAAAAAAAAATTGCTATGAAGCTGGCCACCAGCAGCACCACAGCAGAGAGATCCAAACATCTGAAGGCTCCTTCTGCCCTTACTGCCCCAAGCTGCTGAACTGCAGACAGAGGGGAGACCCTTCCATGGGTCTGGAGCACCCTGGAAATTTCCATAGGGCTTAGTTAAGTAGGGAAAACAAACACACCTTTACATGGGACCAGGACTCCCTTTGCATGGGGTATTCCTGTCTTCTGACCCATGCTGAATCTGTTGTTTTGCTGTTAAAGTGGCAAAAAGAGAGTTCCAAACCGGTCCTATCACATCTTAATTAATATTAAACAGGAAGTCAAGTACTATTGCATTTACTGCATTTAGTGCATCTCAACGTGCGTGCTGAGGAGCAAGTCCTTGATGAAAAACTTTTGTGGGAAGCAGCATTAAAACCTCCAGGCTGCCGGGGACAAGAGGCAGTAACTTCCTCAGCTATCCAAAAGCCAGGCATCTGAGCCTCCGTACGGTCAACACTCAGAACCAGGCCACGTCCAGAGCAGAGTTATCGCGTTCTTTGTGGGCACCTATCCAGAAGGCAGCTTAACTCCCTCCTGAGTGACAAGTGGACAAGGCACTGGAAACACATGACATCACTCTGACTTCAGCCCCTACAGAGATGGGTTTCACCCAGAGCAGCATCTGGGGCTTTGTCGTGGCAAACCACAGGCACTGATTTATGATGTACCTCATAAAACCAGGATGAAGACAAGGAAGGGAAGCTGGGAGATTACTCTAGAAAGAATACTTGCTCCTGGTTTTCCTCATAGTCAACTCTGCTGGAGATATTACCTTTCCAGTTGCAGAAGGTGTTGGTGACATGAACCAAAAGGTTGTATGCCCTTGTCTGTACTCTTCCTACCCCTATATGTCTGCTTTCAGGAGCCGCCTGTTTCTCACAACTCACCAAGCTTATCTACATGTTCCTCTTAGAGGTTATGTCCAGAGTTGTCTGCCATGCTGTCTTCCAGGCTGGTCTACCAATATTTAATCTCAGGCAGCCAGAAAGGGCTGTGCTTGTGGTAGGGGAAAGGCAAACCAATTATTGCACTGCAAGACCGGGTATACCTTTGCAGCTGTCATTGCTTATTACACTAAAAGAGGGAAATGTCCCTCTTTCTTTGAAATCAAGATTTAGCCTCAGCTTTCCTTCCTTTTGTGGTCTCCTCTGCGGCAGGGAAAACTCAAACACCTCAACTCCCTTTGCTGCCACCACAGCCTTTTTATCTCCACAGTATCCACCGAAGTAAAAAGAAAATCCAAGTACTATCTCTTACCAAAGTCCTAGGGGAGCACAGCACTGGTGAGATAGAAAAGCCCAGCCTTGTTCCTGAGAAGAGCAAGACTTATTTCAAAAGAGAAGTTCAAGCATGGACGGTAAGTTCTTTCAGAGACAAATATGACAGTTTTCTCACCAACAAAGCTTTGCTTTACACCTGGTATTTGATGTCTATTTAAATTAGGAATTTTACTGTGTTGGATCACTTACCTATGCAACAAGGATGTAAAACACATGATAAAGTGAAGTCACACAAACTCCACTGTATTTACTTCAAGATGTCAAATTGTCGTGCAAAAATCTCAGACTGATGAGACCTGCCTCTTCAATGCCTAGTCTGGAAAGCCCCAGTGAAGTCATCATTCCCTGGATAGCACATAAATGGGTTCACTCAGCATGACTTCAAATTCTGTCCTCACCCAAAAAGCTCAAAAGGGTTACAGCTCAGAAGCTGTAGTTCATTTTCCTGGCCTCCAAAATGCCTTTAGCTTTTTTTTCCATAACAGTCTCCTTTGTTAAGTTTTTTTTTTTGCAGCCACAGAAATTACAAAAAGAGAAAAACATTATGAATCAATGCTGTAGTTATAATAGGTCTAACAACACATTCAAAACAAATGTGTGACAATTAAATCTGGCTTAATTTATTTTATCCAGATTTCTGATGGTTTTATTCCAACCCAAATATTTTTATTTAAGATGAAAAACTCAAATATTTCTATTTAAACTGAAAAATTATGAAGATAGGAAATTGCAGTGGGAGGCCATGGAGTGTAGTCCCACAAAAATATAAGCTTTTTTCTGACTACCAGTTTCTCTTACTTCTAAAATTCTCATCACTGCATTAGCTGAGGGCCCTGAAGTCCAGATCACATTTAGTTTCATTTCAGAAGTTCTACAGAGATTAAACACCTTGCAGATTAGATAATATTGCATGATCTGCCCTATACATAATCATACAAAAACTTGAGCTCAGATTCCCATTAATTGTGCATTGATTCACTTTAAACAGGCTCTAGATAGAGGCAGAGATGTATTAATAATATTTTATTGTATTTTGACTCACTTCTGTTCTTATTAACTTGTTAATTTGTTTTAATGAATTATTTAATTTTTCTCATAAGATTTATTAATGTGACAGACCATGCTTTGACCTGTAGCTTTATATTATATCTCTGGTTGAGAAGAAATACCAAGGGAAAAAGTAGAAAGAATTTTTGTAGAGCATCTTTGTTCCAGTTGTACTATGTTTCATAATTTATTATTATAATTTTGTTGTCTTACTCTGCACAAGTAAATTAACCAATGGGTGCCTAAGGACATGTAGCACATGTTCAGGGTTTGTGGTGTAGGAGTGGATAAACAAAGATGGTAATATCACTAAAAGAACATCACATCCCACAAGGGGGGTTAATTTCCTTTCTTTGCACAGTTCCAGTAAAAAATGCTAACCCTTTAGATGAAGAAAGACATTTGTCCCCATGAGGTTTAGGTTAGCAGGGCATAGGCTGTCCAGTTCCAGTCATTTTCCTCCCAATCAGCTTGCAGTTGGGTGTGAAGTCATGCTGTTTTGCAGTTCTCCTGCCTTTGTGTGACCTTCAAGATTATCTGCAATGTTATTTCTTCAGCGTAAGAAATCACAACAGACTTTGCCAGAATTGGCACCTGTGCTAGAAACCACACCATCTCAAAGCAGCATAAGGAAATCGATGAAACAGAGATTATCTCCCTTCAACTGAAAGTGATCCTTTCCTCAAACAGAAAGATTTCAGTGCCCCACATTTAGCAGAACCGAAGAGAAACGTGCAAGCATTAAAAGTTTCAGCAGCATTACCTTTGGAATGAAAATTCTGCCATTGCCATTACATTCAGATCAGAATATTTTAATTACTGCTATTCTTGCTACACTTGGGTCATGTTATATCCTATATCCTTTAACTATCCTATATCCTTTTTCCCATTATGAAATCAAAATGTCTGTGTGAATCTACTAGGGGCAAAACAGACCCTGAACCCTAGATACACTACCTTTCCAAGTAAGCACAAACCAGCACATTCTCTTATACTCACAAGCTGCGGTGACTCATCTAGGATCAAAGATTCATCAAACTTAAGAAAAAAAATATATATTTGTTCAAGTAATTTATTCCCTGATTTATGTTGATTTAAAGATACTGAGAAACAAAACCCCATCAATTCCTTGGCCCCTTTACTTCGCATTTACTCACCCTCTGTATTGAGAACTGCACTACTTCCTGTGTAAATTTCTATGGTTTCAGCTTCCAGCCATCAGTTCTAATCCAGAGCCCTTCAGTAGCCAGTAATTTTTTCCGTCTCGGACTCATACACCACAGCACAATTATTTTTCACTGTACCTCTCTTCACTGCTCTTATCTGTTCTTCCCACTTTCCCTTTACCATGTAAGCACAAGGTCTGCAGGTAGCACACCTATATTGGCCTTACAAGGCTTTCCAAAAAGACTATTCCTCCTCTTTGTAGACCTGCTGAGTACCACAGGATGCTCATTTTCAGCTCATTTTCTGAGCACTCTCTCCCTCCTCTGCCATACCCCATAGACCACCTCCCTCAGCTTGTATTTTTAGCACTGAAATTCTTTTTCTTAAATGGTCCTATTCTTCCAAGATATTTAATACCTGTGCAATTGTCCCCACTTCTGTTTATCACTTATAGTTGTCTCCAAATTTTGCCAACAGTGATGTTACATTTCTAGAACCCTGAAGAAAATGTTAAACAGTAAAATTTTTAATGTTCTCTAGGGGGTTTTTTCCTGTTGTTCAAAACCCACTGAAATTTCTGTGTTTATACCCTTCTCTTTTGTGATGTCTGCAGTACAGCTTTTTTTGGAGTGACATGACCTGCAATTTTTATTTCAAGTCATGCTTCTCCTTCATCTTCTCCTGTATCATAGTCTTCAGGCTGCCTGTGATCCAGGAACGTTTTCTGTCCTTTGGCAAAAATAACACATCTACAGAAGGACCAGAAGTTGTTCCTTCTCCTAACATGCCAATTCCTTTCACCTAGGTGAAAAAAATCAGCCCTAAATTCCATGTCACAATTTATGCTCACTCACAGTGACACTGACAAGGTCTCCTTACACAGCTATACCACCAAGAGTGGATTGATCTGCTGGAGGTATCAGGTCTTGGGTTGATCAAGGGTTCAAGCCCTGAGTTCAAGCCTTGTGCTCTTCAGATGAAGCCACGTAGCTGGAGGCAGACACGGCAGGCAGTAGGGTAACCCTTTCGTGCACTTTTGGTTGAAGCAAGCCCATATCTGCCCGCTGGAGGCTGAGCAGACATATCCCCAGGGCTCAGTCAGCAGACATATCCCCAGGGCTCAGTCAGCAGGGCTGTCTGTGTGTCTCGGTGGCTTCCCCGTCCCCTCCAGCATACACTGGGACAGTCCAAGAGAAATCCAGAATTTATGCACTTAAGCAAATGGGGGAAAAATATGAAGCAGAAATGTGCCTGGGAGACCTTTAACTGCAGCAAAGATCTATATGGAAGCATTTTTCTGTAGGGAGTGATAGCAAGGAGGAGTGTCCTGACTCCAGCTCCCCTGTGGGAGCAAATTCCTGAGATGAGTCACAGATAGTTGCATCCCAGGAACTGTATCATCACGGCTTTTCCTACTGTGCCTATACCTCACAGCCCTGTGCAGCAGCCAGCTGCTTGGCTGAAGCAGCTGGAAAGAAGCTTCCTTCTTCCTCTACCCCTTCCCCTGTACTCTTATTAAAGTCAAAGAGGAATTCTTAGCACTGATTTTTAAGCAGACTGAGAGAAAAATGCTCAATTGGATGGCATTTGCTTACCCTTGGCCAAATTTGAGATGCAAGTTTATGTGTTCGAAGAAATAGAGATAGCAATCTTGACTTTTTTGTTTGTTGTTTGGATTGCAAAAGTATCAGGAAGCAAAGGTGCTCTGGAACTAATTTCTATTGTATTCTCCAGATAGCTTGCTCCATAGCATAAATCCTATTAATAGATTATCTCAGATGTTGCCTTTTGAGCAGTGGCACACTTTTGAGGAGCATGAGCAACGTTTGTCCATGTTTCTATAATTTACCCACTGAATAAACAATGCTCCTTCCTCCAAGTGTGACTGCTTCATCAGCACTTTCCTGGCTGTGGGTGGAACATGGGCATGCTAAACAATAAACTTTCTGTTTTCCACAGCTGTACTTGCACCAGTAAGACTCTTTGTACCATTCTGAGGCTGAAAGTTCTCACCCTTCCCATTCTCCTTGTGGGGACACAAAAGATCCTAGAGAAAAACCCGGCTTGTTCAGCTACAGTGAGACTTACTTCATTAGCTCTTTAATCGATGAGAAGAAAGTCACGGGACTTTGTGCCATAGCTGCCATCCTGGAGTGTTGCCTACCCCAGCTTCCAAAAAGAGGTAGCTAAGTCTGGAAATACTATGTGATGTTTCTCCAAGCACTCAAAACGAGACTTGTCACCTGCTGAGAAAAAGTCCCTTGCAGCCTCACTAACAGCAGCCAATGCAGTGGAAACTCCTGTGTATGCCTCTCTTCAAAAGATGCAGATCAAGAGAGGAAAAGAATACCTCTGAGCTTATTTTTTCTCTCCCTCCCTCTTTCTGTCCTTTTCAAGTTCATGGATTTCAGACTTCCTAAGGGCACAGGATCCACTCAAAATGAAGATACTATAAAAGAGGAGAGCTGAAGATCAACTCTTCAGAGCTTATAAGAGATTTTAATACAATCAGATGAAAAATCCAATGCTAAAAACATCTTCCATTTTGTTTCGTTTACCTACCTGAAGCAAGCTCTTGCCAAAATCTCTTTTGTATAATTTACCAAAATATGACAAAACCAGGACTCATCTTTGGGAAGAACAACCAGAAGAGAATGGAAAAGTTACTGCTAAGCTTTCCCCAGCAGGCCTCTGCGCAGATGAAAGGTGTTGTGCCTTCATTTTTTAAGTCCTGCTATGAAAGACACATGCACTCTGTCAACTTCCAAGTCGCCAGCTCATTCGCCTTGAAGAGTCATGGGGCTGAGCCAGCCCTGTTGGGCTGTGAGCTGCACACGGGTTTAACACCTACGTTAGTGCTCTCCATCTGTCACTATGTGTAATTGTACTTCCCTACCGCTGTTTGCAGAGTGGGGGATGACCATGCAGAGCTACAGCTCTCTTCTAATTAAAGTACTTGGATTTAATCAAGGTTACAGCAGCTTGAGGATGATGGGCTGCCCACGGAACAGACAGCATCCTGAACCATCTTAACTGAGTGCATAGATAAAGAGGAGGGAAAGGAAGCAGTGCTTTTGTTCCTTTTGCTTTGCACTTCTGCATTGCAGCTGCCAGGGCTGAAGGCCAGCACTTGCTTTTGCAAGCAGCCAGAACTGCAGGCTATGTGTGTGCTTTCTTCACTGTCAGAGCTGAGGAGCTCTGCTGCTGGACAGACCAAACTGTAAATATTTTTTGCCATTGTCTAGCTAATTTTCAAGTGACTCTTGAAGTTTTCATACTAGGTCATGGATTCTACAAACAGCTCTGCCCGTCAAAGATTATCATTCCTAACTGGGGGTTCCCATGCCCCTACCAGAAAGTGTTGTCACCTCAGCTCTGCCAAGAAAAGGGCACGCAAGCCCTTCCTTAGCTGTTTCAAGCCAGACAGTTAGAAAAATTGCCTTCCTCATCTATGTAACCTCACCAAGCTATCTTGCTCAGGAACTCTCACTGAATCATGTCTTCTGGCAGGAGTAATAACTTCCAGCAACTAGGACAGGAGCACCTTCATCCAGGGCTGTTGAGTGCATGAAGAGCACACACCTAGCACTTCACTCTGCAGCACCAGCAGCAGGTACAGGACCTATTCTTGCACATGTATTCTGTCCTTCCTAGGAACATCTCAGAAACTCTGCAGCTACAAGAAGAAACAGAGATGTCGCCTCTGTTGGTTAGTCTTACAGCTCTGGAAAAGGGATGCCAAGCCCTTAATGCAGACAGTCATAAAAACCATGCAACCATTTGGTATCATAATCATAATGTTTGCAATTCAGATTTTGTCATTTTTGCCAGCTAAGACGGATCACCTGAATCCCCCACTGAAAAGAAAGAGTCATCAGTGGGCCAAACATGGCTCCCTACTGGAAGTCACTTGCCTGAAAGCCATGTCTGTGTTACCACAGCACCATGCCTGAGCCTGCAGTACTGACATATCAGGTACCACACTCGTCTGTCAATGCTGAACCAATTTCTTAACACGGACTTATGGGCTGCTTCAAAGTTTACATCTTAAAGGCACAAAAATTTCCTAGAATTTCTTTGAGCAGGTTCATGCAATTTGCTATGGGCTAACTTTTGTGTGTCTGGTCACTACAAAAGATTCTGTCAAAAGACACTACACAGTGCTTGACAAAAGATAGAACATCACCAAACAGAGGCCAAAACACAGATACAACGTGACATGAAACTGTGGGAAAATGTGCGTATATTCAGCCTGTTTCAGGGGCTGAGGTACTTAATCTCTTGTAAGACACAATTAAAGTATGTTTAGGGTTCACTGCCTAGAATCCTGTTCCAAGTGGGTCATGGGACTCCTTTTCTAACAACTGTCAGAAAAGGAGCTGGTCCTTTCAACAGCTGGAACTGACTTTGTATTAAGGACTCGGCAAGTGGGGAGGATCAACCTGAAAACCCTTGTCCTTTGGGCTCCCTTCAGCTGGAAATGAAAGAGGAGGTTGAATTCCCTTGGACAGAGGAGAGCAGAAAACTGGAAACTTCATGGCACATGTCTCATGGCACTGCCACTTGGTCTCATCTCTCCTAGGCAGGGCAGGGTTTAGGTTTGTGTGCCAGCTGAAGTAAAAACCTGTTTTGGGTCTGGCTGTTTGTAATTACACAGCATTGAAACCATGAATGCAGACACTCCCTGAAAAAGAAAAGCTCCCTGAATGATCTCTGCATAATTATAAATTAAATAAACTTTTTCTTCTGGGTTTTTTTTTTTTTTCCTATGTGAAAGTCCAAGGTATTTGTGCCTGTCCTCACTCATCCAGAGCTTGCTAGGACACCAAGCCTGAGGCATTTAAAGCACTGCTGCAAAGGATTGTTCCTCATTAAATTCTGTCCTTCCACACCCTCATCCCCTCTCTTCACAGCATTAGGTGACACTGCTACCTTGCAGCAGAAAGCCATCAGCTCCAAGAAGTGATGATAGCCTATTTCAGGACTGCAGCACTGCTGTGAACAAGGTGCTCAGGTATGATACATTATCCCTCCAAGGCTGAAAGTATCACCTCTGCGACACTCCTAAACTCTGAGCTAGGTGAGGTTAACACCACAGCTCAGATTTCTCATGTGATAGAACATTATGCTCCTAACCAAAAAATCAAGACTGTTTATACATACAGGGCACTGGAGCTTAATACCTTTCGCACTGCCCTGTGCCTTATTTATATATCCCATGTGGGTAGAAGAGCTTATTGCTCAGAATACATTCCAATAACTTTTACACATGTGGCAGAATTTGTTTAATTAGCAATAGCTAGTGGAAGCCCCACTATGAAATACTGAATTTTGTAAACTAATAGATATGTGACTAAAGACTATCATATAAATCAGCAAAGGATACTTCCTCAGACATTAGATTTATTTCCTTGACAGACGTAGTATAGTTTCATACCACAGTGCAGTAATATGGTAGATTACTATAATATAGTATATATTCTGTAGTGCAGTTTTTTACTACTATGTATTTACAACAGTTGTTCTGGTAAAGTCTGGTGTAAACTTTAAGTGGTTTAATACATTTGTAATAACAAAGCAAGTCCTGTAAAAAAAATCCCAAGCAAGTTCACCAAAATGGAGCTACGCTACTGCAGTTTCCAACAGAGCCAGATTACAAAGTAAAGGGATGCCTGTCACCTGGGCAACAAAGGACAGATTTCTTTTAAACCAGGTTTTTCTGCCATGTCACATTAATGACCATATATATAACATATAACACCAATAATACCATAGTTCATGCCATTCAGATGTTTAAATAAAGGGATAAGTAGGTGCTTCTCTGGCAGCAACCACTTCTCTATGAACTTGTGTTTTTAAACTTGTAGGCACCTGAAATATGATTCTTCTAAGGCTTCACTTGGATTCAAAATTCCCACACACTCAGCCAAGATGAATCTTCCTCCAAGCAGAATACACTAGTTCTATCATAGAGCAACACTGCACAAAACTGCTGGGAAGAAATTGAAGAGTGTTTTATCCAATTGCAACTGCCTGAGGTCAATGAAGAAGGTATTAGTTTTATTTTTAGCTTGTTTTTACAGCCTGATTGCGTTTTCCATAAGATAATCCAGTAGAGGTTCTCCTCTCTGTTGCTTTGGGTTTCTTTTTAATCATCAAGTTTGCCACATCACTAATTAACAAGCTCATAATAAATCACTGATTGTTTAATACGAATCAGAAGAAGAAAACATTGTCATCCCATGACTAAATTTTTTCATTGATTGTTAATAGACACTCCAGGATATTTGTCATTGAAGCATCCCAGCATCTCTCAAAAAAAAGAGAAGGATTTGGTCTCATAACAGCAATGGAAAAGTGCAAGAGTGATGTAAAAAGAGGCTGACAAGTAGGAAGCAGAGCAAAGATCAATTAAAAAACTTGCTTTCAGTTCTAAAAGAAATGGTTAACACCAATGTCAAGGCAGAGTAGGCTGTTTATCAGTTTGTCCTATCTGACAACCATTGTGCAGTCCTGGGGTTAGTTTTCAGTTTAGATTGGAAGACTGTAGAAAAAAAAAAGGCTACAGACAAAAGTCAATGGCCAAACCTGCTTGTAGTTTGGCTTTTGATATCAGATACCAGAGATATGTTTGCTTTTGTGTAAAGCTGGAGTCTTTGCTTGGAAAAATCTGTGCCATGGAATTATAGTAATGATCAGAGGTAAATATCAGTAGTCACAAATTAGATTTTGAGAAATCATGAGATAAGTGTAAAAATTATAGAAATGTGTTCAAAGAAATGTTCTTTTTTGTTTTCATATTTGCCCTTTTTTTCTCTTCAACAGCATTGAGCTATTTGTTTTGCATGACCAACTGTCAAAGCATTGTGCAAATTGCAAGGAGAAAACTCCCACCAGAAAATCCTGTACCTTTTTTATAAAAATATTTCAGCCATGCGTTTACTTGTCTTTTCAGTGTGCAGAATACACTTAGTCTTTGTCTTAAAATGGTAGTCTTATCTTTGTTAATTTCCTCTCAGATAGGACTTTGTGGCTGGGAACTTTTAATTCCTCTCTTCAGCCACTTTTTTACTGTTACAATAAATCTTTTGATCAGAAGCTAGAATACTGGAGCTGGATGAGAGTGTATGCAAATTCAGTCAAAGCCTTTGCCCAGCTGATTCAATCTTCCCTTTAATCCCCATGATGATCTGCAGTAATGGATAAAAATTATGAGCAGCAGAAAGAAGGGAAAAAAACAAACCAACCCTCCAGAAGCAATTTTGATTGCTGTGAGGAAGCACTGGAGGCTCTTAGCCCCAGGGAACTCTCCCCAGTTCACTGGAGGCTTTCAGATACCATGGTGATGGGGGACTTTATGAATAACTAGGTAGATAAATGGTAAGTGCTTTTGATCTCTGCTAGCCTGCATTTCATTCTGTCAGCTGGAGAAAAGGCTATTCAAATCTGTCGGCTGTAGGAGGTCAGCCAGGAGAGAGAAAATGTCTTCATTACAGCCTTCTGTTCAGCCGGGCCTCCCAGCTGACCTCGGCGCCCGGGCTTGTCAGTCAGATGAGGCAAATTTTCCAACTGAGGGAAGATGTCGCTGCGCCAGATTTTTATCCCTGGTGTAAGAGCTCGGAGGCAGCAGCATAAGGCCAAGGAAGAGTTAGCTTGCATTTTGACATCTCCCCCAAAACTGCTATGGGATTCATGGGAACCTTTCCCTGGTGGGATGAGTGTGGGGAACCTGAACTCATTTTCCTCAGCACTTTTTCAGTGCCACTGGAGTAGGAGGCTCTGAAGGCAGGTGTGAACAGAACCACTATAGAAGACAAAGTAACTCTGTCATTAGACATGCCTAAATATTGATTACATTTTCTGCCTTGAATCTTCTCACTCAGTGAGTATACTCTCACAGGTCTGATATAAATTTCAGGCAAAGGAGATGGAGTTCTCTTTAGCTTCCATTCCAGGCTGAAAGTGTATTTCTCATGTTTAAAGATCCCACCGATTTTTGTGGCAATACCCAGGAAGGAAGTCAGGACAGGTTATAATGATGGAGAGTCCTGTCTAATGGAGAAGAAAGATCTCAGCTATTCAGGATGGAGAAGGAGGTCACATTTTTGCAAAAGGATGCATAAAAATTGAAATAGGAATTCCAATCCCATTATTTGGTAATGGGATTTGTAAACCTCATGTTCACAGGCTGAGATAAACAATATATGCTTCCCGAATCCGTCTTGGAAGAAGAACTCCTTGCAGCATAGCTAAATTACACAGTAAGTTATCATTTACAAAGAACAAAAATAGGAAAAGGAGACAGTGAAATTAATTTATGTCTAAAGGATTTCTCACTTTTTGGATTGAAGGGCAAGGAAACAGAGTCTCCTCTAAAATCACACTTGTAATGGAGATGATTTTACTGTGTTAGATCATTTCCAGAAAACATTATAAAAATGTTCCTTTTACTCAAGCCAGCCAGGTTTTAATAGTATCAAAGCAAAATATAGTCTGCTATTAGCATGAAATAACATTAGCATAAATAGAAAAGAGTAAGGACACTTGAAAAAAAATCCACAAAAATGGCCTGCTCATTTCACTAGACACCACTGTAGCTGAGAAACTGTGAAATTTACATAATAATCGAGTGCAGAGAAAAACAAACAACAATTTTATTGATAGGGAAATTACATCCTGTTGCTGAATATAAAACCACAGCTCTGTTCAATGGCCCTTTAACAGCATTGAAAGTATATATTAATTTGTAAGTGTAAATGAAATGTAAAAAAAATATTCAGTTCAGTATGGCCACAGAAACCTCCTGATAGTATTTCAGGGCAGGAATCCAGGAGACATATATTTGGATTCCATATCTTAGACCCCGAGCTAGTGGCATCTGATACCTTTGTGGAAAAGATTTACACAGCTGCTGTGCGGTGATATACTTGTGACAAAAAGCACCATACCAACTGGCGTCTGAGACATTACTGGCTTTGGGGAAGAAGAGCTCCTTTGGGTTTTTTGCTTGCTTTGTTCTAAAAAGAGGATCCTTTGCAGCAATAATCCCAGATACTGCAGTTAGAAGTTACTGTTGCAGCAGAGCCCTCTTGTGCAACAGGATTCTATTCCCAAGGGAAGCAGAGTGTTTCTATTATGCGCAGAGCAGTAAGGAAAGCCGCTATGGGAAGGGAGTCCAGCTGGGAGGGGCCACACGAGTTGTCACTACAGAGACACAGAGCTGGCAGCCAGGGGATGGGGCTCCGTCTGCCCCAGCAGCCCCTGAATCCTTCGGGGCTGGGACATGTGTGGTGAAGGCATCGGAGCTGCTTCGTTTTCTTAATGAGCACCCTCCCAGCTGAACTTTAGCAGCTGCCACCATGAAGCTTGGAACACCCACGGGGAGTCTGGGGATTGTGGCACACAAGCTCACTGGAGCCCCAGAGGTGCTGCGGTCCCAGACCCTGGGTTGCTGTGGTTCCAGCCAGGAGCCTGCTGTGGAGCCCGGCTGCGGCAGATGTGACCCCACCGCAACAGCGCTGGCAGCAGCAGGTTCCTTCCTTCTGCCTGTACACGTGCCTGGCTACTGAACACCTCTCTCTCCATCACCTCCTGCTCCCATAAACGCTGCTGCAAAGTAGGTCTGAAGAGCTACCCAGTCAGCACAAGGGTGCTTTACATCCTCTGCATGCTCTGCATGGCAGAGTGATTTCCCCTGGGGCAGCAAAATGAAAGGAAAGGCCCTAAAATGATGCCTTTAGCTGCACTCCTGCCAGGCAGCCCCCACTGAGCCCACCCTGGGTGCCTTGTCCTCAAAATAGTATTGGGGGAGAAGGGTTTGGGGGGGGATGGGAGTGATTGTGTGGCTGCACAAAGCCAGTTGAACAGTTAATGCTTTAACCTTGCGTATAATTTATACAATAAACAAAGTCACATGTTTCTCTAATAATTTAGATGTAAGCAAATGTTGATTTATTCAGGAAGGCTACTGCCCGCAGCAAAGCCTGCAGCACTGAAATTTGAATTAAACTAGGACAGAAGCAGGCTAGTCTATAATAACATTTGTATAATTTTATTTTTGCCCTTGGCTCAGTTCATTTCCTTCTACAGTAGATGCATGAAATTGGTTCTTCAGCCACCTTTAGCTGATGTTCATTGATATCGGGGGTAGGCAGAGAAGCAAGAGAATGTAACCTTTTTAGACTTTGTGTTTGCAATCATAAGGCCATGAATTCTTAGGTCATTTATGACAATAATTTTCTTCTGTGCCTTTCCTTTCCACATCATTCTCTGATCAGCACCATATCACCTGAAATGATGGGGCTTTTTCCCCACATTTTTTTTCCTGCATGGAGACTTCTAAAACAGAGCTTGCTAATCAGATGCAAATGTTGTGTTGTTTTTTTTCTTCTATTCAGGCCTGAGGGCATGAAATTGGAGTTCTCTTACTCTGGTTTTAACATGAAGGAAGGGGACTGTATGATACTTCAAAAATGATGGCAAAAAAAATATGCACTAGTACAGATATCTGCAACGAATCCCTTGGCTTCTTTTCCAACTTTGTGTTTGAGGAGGAGAAAATAAGCTGGATAAGGTGAAAGATGCAGACTAGCACAGGGCAGTGGTTCTGTTAGGGTTTCCTGGTGGCAGTGAAAGTCCTGCTCCCAAGTCTCAGAAGCACAAGAACACAAAGATAAAGTGTTTCACTTTTGTTCAGAGAACCCTCAATAGGTTTCCAAGGGAAGTCAGAGGATTCCTCTCTGCAAGTGAGCGCTTGCGTTCTCTCTCTAGCCATCACTGGGCACTAAGTGGGCACTGTCCCACTGCAGAAAGAAGCCCAGTGTTATCTGCCTGTAAGCCCACAAGTCCTCTGCAGTGCTGGGCTGATATGCCCTGGAGACCCTGCCTGAAATGCTTCTGAAGTCATTGTTTCCAGCTGTGCTGAGCCAGGAGGGACACTCAGGCTGAAAGGACTTTACGGATGAAGGAATGAAAGCAGAGAGGAGACTGGAGAAAGAGGAGGTGAGGTGAGGGAGACACAAGCTAAGAACAGCGCTTCTCTGTCTGGCAATGCCACAAAATCATCTTTTAACTGCAAGCCAGGATAAGCAAGAATGTTGCACGAGATTGACTTATTTTTTTCCAGACGAACACCTGGCCAGGTGCAAAAGCTCACGTGCCCCTCACAAGTGGAGGTGATTGGTGATTGTGATTTCACAGCTGCTGTTTTTGATAAGGAGTGATTTCATTTTTGCAGTTCTCTCAGTTGCAAATAAAAGCTTCTTAACAGGAGTCAAAATTAAACCAAGTCCTTTGAGTCGAGGGCAGTTTCTGGGGCTCATGACCTGCCCATGTCCCCAGCACACACAAACCCTGAAACCTGTCAGTGACACTTTCAAGACCAGCCCAATAAAAGTCTGAGCAGGATCAACCATCTGATGTGTTTTAGTAGAGGTCTGTGGCTGGCTGCCAGGATGGGAAATGCCAGCCTCAAGCTCCTCCATCGTAAAAGTAATATACTCCCTCTCCTCACCACACAGTGACCACAAGAAAGGTACCAGTCCATGCCCCTCTGAATGACCTATTGCCTCAGGAGTGCAAACACTGAAACAGGACAGTTTTACAATCCTAAATCCTAAGAGTATGTGACCTGTGGGTGTCTTGAATCTTATGGCCCCACACGACCTATCTTGCACTGTCTCACCTAAAAAGTAAGGGCCATGCCATATTGCCCTTCAAGCAGCTTGCCCTAGCTGTGAGCCATAGTAAAGGCAGCAGAGCCACCTCTGTGTGACTACTGTGTCCATTCAGTTTTGTCCATGGCAAATACTCGCAGACCTTTGTTCCAGCCCCCACTCCTCTTCCTCGACCCACCTGCTAGTTACTGTAAGCAAGGGACGGGCAAGCTGGGGGTATTTCCTTTGCCAAACCACGTGGGAAGCAGCAGCAGACTGCAATACCAACAGCCACAGCCTCCCAGGCTGCTCTTTGGATACCACAGCCATGTGCCCCTGACCTGGGGCAAAGTCATAGTTGAGCTCTTACTTCCTTTACTATTAATTAAAACATTGAAGGAGATCCTCAGCTGGAGTAAATATTCATTGCTCCTGGCTCTTGCCCACTGGTTTCTGAAAGCACACAGAAGTAGTCACATTTATGCTGTTAACACTGATCTTGGCTCACACTTCTGTGGTCAAATAAATAAATATCACTGCATCCCATTTAGCTCTGTTAATGCCACATTAAGAGTGGCATGTGTTTTGACATAACCACCCCTTCCCACATTTTTTTTAAATACCATAAATGAAGCATTAAAACTCCCAATCCATCACAGTGACATCAGATCAGTGGACTGTGACTTTTATGACATCAGAACAATTGATTATATGACTCTTTTATGTCTAGCTTGGTATGAGATGATTGCTCTTCTCTCCATATATTACATCCTAACTTCTTGGAAAAATCTCAAGAGATAAAAAGGAATCACTGTGAAGCAGTGAAGTACAGTAGTTATAGAATTGCCATAAAACTGTCATAAAAATTGTAGAAACAAAAATGCCTTTAAAGATGGCAATGTTCCGTTATGGGTCCCTAGCTAACGGTCTGAAGTTGCCCTATGCATACCTTACCATATTTACTGCTTCTGGATATTTCTGTACCTTTCTCCCAGAAGATTATATGGCTATCAAGACTTGCTGGGTTCCCTGCACACTTTAAGCCTCTTTACCCCATTATATCACCTTTAACAAGTCAAGCGATATTTGTACCAGGCAAAATTCAGAGATTCTTTTCAAATAGCCCCAAAAAGGAATGAAAAATAAGCAAAAAAAATCTGACAAGGAAAGGGAGGTATAACATATTTGTTGTTACAAGATTGCTGAAAGAAAACAGATATTTTGTAGTGCTTATAAAAAAGGTATTGTTAAAATTAGAATCATGGTACAGAATAAGCAGCTCTCTCCTGCTGAGAGGTGACATGGAAAGCTCTGCCCAGAAGAAAGACCTCCAACTGGATTTTTTACTGTAAACCCACATGTGCCTGGGCCCAGTTAACATGCAAGGTGCTGTGCCAGGTAGCTGTATGTTTTCTTGCGCTCTCCAGATTATCCACACAAAGCTGCTACCAGGAGCAATGAGCAAGCTGCTGCTTCTCTTTTTCAGATACGGGTGTGGCTTCTGTTGCACTGTGGGACAATAAGGCCCAATGGACAAAAGCTAAATGATTTTTAAATTTTATTTTATCTTTTTTTTTAATATCAAGGCAATTTAATGTAAACAGAAAGGTGCTACAGTCATAAGGACAGTGTAAGTCATAGCAGAAGTTAATGCCTTAGGGTCCTGAACGATGACCTCTGGCAAAGCCCATTCCCTGCTGCAGATGTGTCCTGTCCCTCCTCCAAGCAGAGTCACAGAAAGCTTCATGTGCTAGTGGCCTCCCTGATCCGTCTCCCTGTGCTCTCCTGGGGCACCAGGATGGATGTGCATCATTGCTCCAGCACCCACAGGAGCCACAGAAACATGGACAGGCGTCTGTCTCACTACCTTTGCTCCTGCAAGGGGAGACTTCTGGCAGAGGAGATGGGCCAGCAGCCAGACCAAGGGCTGCTCTCCCTTGTTCAGATGCAGCTGTTGCTGCTCCACATGTGAGTGGGAACCCATAGCTCCTTCCCAGGGTGTCTGCCTCACTAGAACAGTACAGCAGCTTCAAGAAGCACCTTAACATTTTTAAATATTTTGTTATCCTTTTCTCTAGAAGGCATTAATGGAAAGATATATTCGTAGTAAAATCTTGATAGGTAGCCAGGTGTGCCAACACTCTCTAGTCACTCTCAGAAATGATGCAGTGGAAGAAAAGCAGGGCCTCTCCAGCTGTTTTTTTCCAGCCCCTCCAGCACACACACACACACTCACAGAGACATACATACACCTGAGAGCTCCAAACCACAGCTGGACAGGACATTTGCCATGGAGAGTAAACTCAGACTGTTGGTCCTCCAGTCAAAATTGCCAAACAAGGAATTGCCAAGCAGAGAGTCCAGCAGCCTAAAAACCAACCTCTAGGTATGGTAGTACCTCTGGGAAAACCCTGGTACTGTAATGGGAGGGGAGCTTCACCAGACACTCCCAGCCTGGCTTGGTACTCACATGAAGCAGGGACTTGGATAAATTTAGTCCTGGATAAATTACACCTTTTTTACTTCTTCTTCCTCTGTCCCTCCCAAACCAGCATATTCTGGGAGGCTGAGAGAAAATCTAAACTATCTAAGATGATGAATTACTACTTATCCCTCTCTCAAGGATCTGCACTCTCTTTTAGTGGGGTGAGAGGGCAAGAGATGTGTGGCTGGGACATTCACAAGTGCCCTTTGTAGACTCCAGGGTGATTTCAAGGGCAGCTTATGGCACAGGATATTGACAACAACAGAGCCCATCTTGAACATACGCCCTTAACTCATTCTTAATTTATATGCAGACCAAGCAGCAACATTATTGTTCAGCTGGGGGCATATTTAATTGCTGAATGTTCTGCAGATGTCTTGCAGGCTGTATAGATAAAGGCATTTTAAGTTGCTGACTTATAACACCACATCTTTCTTCTTTTAACATAAAAATTCCTACCTTCTTTGATGGATGTGGAATTTTGAAGACTTAAATCCTAGTCCTTGAGAATATTTTAACGAATGTTAAACTTCCTGACACCACAAAGGAGCAGCAAAACCCTGATGCCTTTTCACTGGGGAAAAAATACAGCTTCATTACTGTAAAAGTAGTGCTTTCCCATGACATGAAATTGAGGGAGGCTCGTTATTGTTTCTTAAAACCCAGCAGTGTGACTCGCCAGGCTCTAGCCAGACACTGAAGCCATGGCAGTTTAAGTGCAAGCAGCCTGCTCAATGCCGAACAAGACATACAAGGAGTCCAGAGCCTTGGCCTCAGGTGCCTGTAATCCAAGGGCAGCTCTGGAAAGCATTGTTGGTGCCAAGGGTCCATCCAGCACATCTTCTCCTCACTGCAACGCAGTGAGGTGCCAAGAAATTCAGGATCTGCCCCATGAACTTAAAGTTCTTGCTTATTGCGAATTCCTATCTTATACTTAAGGACTAAATATTGCATACCCTATCAGAGTTTTGGGGTGTTTTTAAATCTTTCCCAACCTTCAAGACTAATCAGACTTACAAATGGTTGTCCCATATAAAATTTTTAATGACACATACAATGTCCTTTCTGGCTTGTGCCGCACCAGGACACCTCCATCCTAGTGACATAGGTGTCTGACAATTCGTCAAGGAGATAGCCATAAATTAGGCAGAAAACCGGACTCACAAAAAAAAAAAAAAAAAAAAAAACTGGGAGGAGGCAACTTGATGTGGCATGGCTCCTGGCAATGAGGAAGCATGAGTGCATACTGAAGCTTAGAAATAGAAAGTGATGTCCTCATAAAAATATGGCTCTAGGCTGGTGTGCCACTAGAAATTCTTCTGTCAGTTTAGAATATTTAGCTCTAAGGGATCTCTACTTTCAAATGGATCTTTTGATGCAAAATAGGCTGCACAGACGGAGATAGTGTTGAAGAAGGGAGAGTTGCATTTGCTCCCAGTTATGCTTGGTAAACTGGAGATTTTTAGGTAGGCCTTTTGATCCCAAAGTACTGAGAGGGCAGGTGGGTTACCTTAGCAGTGCGTTAGGTCTCCGGGTTCTTCTAACTGAAAACTGTTACTGATACCAGGGCAGCTAAATAATACTGAAAGCTTCAACACTGCTAGTTATCAGGGGAACCTCTTTAGCCTAATTTGAAAGCTCAAAGCTTCAGGCAACTGATTTTTTTTTTTGTTACGGGCTCTTTTGTGTGATGTTCCAGTGCAGTATATCCAATCAATGATACCATATCACGCATGGTACCATCATGTGGATGTTTATTCCCCCTGTGTTTTGTATTTGACTTGTTAAACTGCAAGAAGAGTGCAGGGAACAAATGGGGGGAAAAAAAATAAAAGGCAAACTCCTCAGCTCCCCTACTGCAGAAATTTAAAACTAGTGAATACACAAGCTTCAGCGCTCCAAGAGAAAGGAAAAGAAGCGGAAAGTGAAAATATATACATATGCATACACATGAACAAAACATGAGCCATAGTCATGGCAATCTGGGCTCCAATGTGCCAAACAAAAGGGGTTATTCCTTCAAGCAATCTTTGTGTTGTAAAATTTAGGACACAGCAAGGCTGGTTTATGATCACACGGTAGATTCCACTACAAAACTACACAGTTTCTGGACAGTAAATTCTACTGGATAATTAGAGCAGGCTGCTTTGGAAGATTTTAATATTGCATCTTCTAAAAAAGGAATGTTAAGGATAGTCTGGCTGGACAGAAGGGGACAAGACTAATTATCAAGATACTCATTCTTCCTTTCTTCTGTACTTCTTTTCACACACGCACTTCATTATTTAAGTTCATCTGGGGAAATGACAATGATTGGGAGGATTCTTTCCACATAGAGTTTTTAAACATAAATAATAATGGGCCAGATCTTCAGATTAAATAAATCGGACTATTTCATTTATAGTGTGCCTGTGTAAATAATGTTAAATTGATTTTACTTGTTAGGATACCAAAAATTAAAGTAAAAGCAGGCTCCATGATAAATGATTCACTTACAGAGGGAGCTGATGCCTTCTGAGGCTTTGGCCCAGAAGAGCAAGAGCAGCTTAAGGAAACTCTATAGTTTCATAACACTTTTAATTTCTTGTGAGCTACTTCACTTTGGAACAAAGACCTCAGCTCAGCTAAAAGCAGGGCTTATATTAACTGCATTTTTTATTGTGTTTACAAGATTTTACTTTCAATCTGGTTTCTCTTGCCCCTCTGTTCTGAAGCAAGCCATAAATCTTTGTTTCTTGTGCTGTAGTCTCTGGTCAGTGTGATAACTATGAGACAGTCATTTTCTCATTGTCTTTTCACACAATCACTCTCAATTAAGAACTAATATTTGTATCTTAATATCAGAAACAATGGACAAACAGGCAATCAAAAGTGTCAGGAATCCAACAGAGATACACTGAGCTGTTTTATTAGACCAGGAGAAGGATCCCTTCTTTTATTGGCTTGATGGTGCTTAGCAATAGAGCTGATGGTGCTGATAACCTTGTGCTGTCATTGACACGAGCCAGGCATGAGGCTGTTCCATCCTGCAGAGCTGCATCCTGCATTTGTCATTACCCTGAAGCGCTTACCAGGTAGCTGGATCTTACGTTTGGGTTTTTTTCATCCTAAAATATAAAATCATCTAACCACTATTTATACATTTCCATGAAAGCAAAATGTCTGTGGACACACAGTGGCCTTGAGTTCAACCAGCGCTACTGTCCCTTTCCTGCACTAGCTCCCTGCCATGTGAATCTTCATGGTAAGTCCCAGATGATTTTGTTGATTCCTGGAAAATGTCATCAATGCAGTTGTGACAGTGAGGGATGAAGCAACACTTACACATTCACACTGGGTGTATTAATCTCATTCACAAGGTGTTATCCAAATTTAAAGGCATTGTCAACTTAGTAAACAAATTACTGCTGGAGTCAGCTGGGTGTAATCAGATGAGACCTCTTTTCTCCCTTACAGGCTTTGGTGCTAGAATAACAAATCAAACGGTAAATTGATCAAACTCATGCAAGAAGAGCATAATTTTCCTTCTTACACCTACCTGTCTTACTCTGTATCCACACAGTTCAGATCTGTTTGTCCACCTTTCAGATATTTTCAGTTCATGTCATTTGTAAGCAGGAGTTAAGAAGGCAAACCGAAGGAGGCAATGACTGCCACTCAGGATACTCAGTTAAATATTGAGAAAACAGCACTCTCCAGCTAGGAAGCACAGCAGAAAAGCAGAGAAATGCATGTTTAGGAAGCAAGGTGAGCCAGCTGAGCTCTCAAACCAGCGAGGCAGAAACAATGGAAAGGCCCGCCCATGTCTGCAGGGAAACTGCAGTCCCCAGGAGTTCTGGAAATTGTGCCGGCACCTGCCAAAATGTGCCTGGGGTGGGACAACATCACCTACCTTTTAGAGTCCTCTCAAATCTGAAATGAAGCTCAGCAAACCAAAACTAAATACAACTGTAGGGTTTGGGCATTCACTCCATGAATGCACAGGGTATAACCTGGCATTGAGAAACTGAAAAAAAACCCAAACTCACGAAAAACTAAACCAATAACAACACCCCCCCCCCCAACATGTAGGGACTGTGTTTATTTAAACATCATAGTTAAGAGATGTATGAATCCAGGTATGTTACAAACATTATGCTCAAATGATGTAGCAAGTGACATTAGAAGGAATGCTTTCCATCCAGGCAAAGGCAACCTGGTACAGAATCACCTGCAGAATTCAGCACGGCAAGGGCAACAACTATTTCACCTATTGCCAGCTTATTTTGTATGACTAGCTGTGAGTAGCATTTTTCTGAAATATCATGACCCAGGCATTCTGGAAGCACCAGCATCCCCACAAGCAAGGGTTTTCCCTTTTGCTCCTGTTTATTTTCACTTTGTGCTGGAGGAATAAAACACGCATTTCTGTCAAGTCATACGGTAGTAAGTATGCACAAATGAATGTCCGTCCTAACAATAGTGTCAAAAATAACTCATTTTTCCAAACAGCAAATTTTAATTGCCACCTTAATCAGTGTAATAATCAGTGCAATATGGGG
>WBMY01013484.1:1319346-1330366 GCA_013397315.1 Donacobius atricapilla | reverse complement strand
GGGGGTTAGGCCCTGGTTCATCAAAGCATTTAAACATGTATTAAGTATCATTGCACTTGTGCAAAGAGTGCAAGAGATTAAGCAGGGCTGAAGGGCAAAATAAAACTCTTTAAACTAGTGAACGAACTTGTTGTTATTATAGAAACATGGAAGAGAACCATTTTGGTTGGAAAAAAACCTTTAAGCTCATTGAGTCCAACAAATTATCCAAGTCACCACTTTATCAACCACTAAACCCTGAGTGCCACATCTACACGTTTCTTAAGTACCTCCAGGGATGGTGACTTAACTGCTTCCCTGGAAAACCTATTCCAGTGTTTGGCAACCCTTTTGGTGAAGAATTTTTTCCTAATATCTAATCCTCCCCTGGTGCGACTTGAGATAAGGTCTCCCTTTTTGAGTCTCCTTTTCTCCATACACTCCAGTTCCCTCAGCTGCTCCTCATCAGAGTGGTGCTCTAAACTCTCCATCAGCTTCATTGCTCTTCTCTGGACACACTCCAGCACCTCAATATCTTGTAGTGAGGGGCCCAACACTGAGCACAATATTCAGGTATTGTGAGGAGTCTCTCTAAAGAGGATCAGATTGGCATTTCCAGGCCAAAAAGAATCAGTAGAAAGCAACGATATTTCAGTACCCTGCAGAATCCAGCAAGTCAAATTTAGAAAACACCCTTTGAAAATACGAGATCATCTCCAAATAGTGATCAGGAAACATATCACCTTCCATCACTGGTGATCTCACTGTGTGCAGGGGTGGCTGCCATCGGCAGTCACCCAGGAACACCCAGTGGCTGAGTGGGGTAATGAGCACCAGGGTCTCGTGAGAGCCTCCAGGCAGTCTGCGATCCAACCCCGCAGTTTAAGACTATGGTGTTTACACATCTTCCTGCAATCCTCTCCACAGTCTGCCCAATAGTCTTTCTGACAGTTACATCTTTCTTTAAAAATATTTTTTCGAAACTGAGTTGGAGAAAGCCATTCTGAATAAAGCATTGATTGTATAGCTCATAATTTAAGATCAGGAAATGGAGGGAGTTTGTGCATAGCTTTGACTCTGCTGCTCATAGATAGATATGGATATGTTTATACACACATACACATATACACAGAAGAGTATTCAGTGTTACTACTCCTCTAAAGGAGTTCTCATAAGTAATTTTTAAAACCTGGAAAAAAAGGTAACACAACATATTTGTTCCCAGTAGTAAAGGTAATATGAAATTGCAGTATGTTTGTTTCCAAAAGCTTACACTTTAGATCTGTGATATGATCCCCACAGTAAAATTCACTTGAGATCAAGATAGGAATGAGAAGTACAAACCTGGGGTATTTAAATCTATAGGAACTTTGCTATTGACTTCAGTTTGACAAGTACTGTTGCCATGAAAATGATTTTTTCTTGGGATATACAAGCCCCTGAAGTACCAAGTAACTGTCAAAAAAAATCCAGAAGGGTGGTATGTGGTACACATCTATTTGTAAGTTCCTCATTCCCTGAAGTGCTGCGATTGAAAGCCAAGAATTCATTACAAGGAAGTTCGCTACTTAAATCTTTCACATAGTAAAGTTTTGCAACTAAGTTAGTTAAGAAGACTGAAAACACATACATAAAGAGAAATTCTGCAGCTGTATAGCTAAGACCATAGAGGACAGTTGTTGTATTAACTTTACTTGAGAAATAGAT
Organism: Donacobius atricapilla; assembly: GCA_013397315.1. Lineage (NCBI taxonomy): Eukaryota > Metazoa > Chordata > Aves > Passeriformes > Mimidae > Donacobius > Donacobius atricapilla. The sequence continues at coordinate 1,328,680 of WBMY01013484.1, read as the reverse complement.
TGTGCCTTTGTGATCTTAAAACATCATTTCTCACTGGAATCCAGCAAGCATGTAAATTCCTTTCACAAACAGAAGTCATCCACACCAATACAGTATAGTTAAGATGATTTGTTTGGATTTCCTTCAAGCTTTTGACAAGATCCTTTACTAAAAAAATCCTGTAAAAGCTATACAGTAGAAAAGTAGTGTTGTTCTCTGTTGTAAAAAGCAGACTGGGAGACAGGAACTCCTGAGTGCTCATTGTATTTCCTTTGATCTATATGCCCTGTTCATAATATGCCTGACACTTATTCCTTCTGTGGCTTTGGGCAAGTCATATAATCTCTCTGCCTCGTTTTCCTATCTCGAGGGGTATTGCATGGATTAGTTAGTCAATGTTTGCAAAGCAGCTGAAAGAATATTCACCCGATTCTCCCAGGGAAGTAGGGACACTTGGCTTCTTGGAACGTCATGACCAATAAATTCTAAGGCATGCTACAGAAAATAAAAAATGGAAGAAAGATAAACCCTGTTTTGACACAGACTCCACTCAGACTCAAGTTTAGTTCAGCTTGTTCCCTGAAAAAGGCTGCACACTCCAACTCCCTTTCTTCAACTGTTAAGGGATCCCAGGACCTGCCCAGGGCCTGCAGGTTTTGGGCGTGGCTGCTGTTGAGAAATGACAATGAAGTGCTCCCAAAGGGGACACCAAAACCTCTCTCAATGAGTGTTTGCACTGGTAAGCTGGTAGAGGAAAATAAACAATGGGTGAGTGACACTTGCTGATACTCGTTGTCTTATGCCACTGATGAGAACTGTGAGAAGCCTGAGAGCAATGGAAAAGCATTTGCGTAGCCTGAATTTGGGGATGACTGATGGTCAAATGAAATTTATCTTGGATGACTATAAGGAAATAAACATTGGCAGGCTTTTCTCTGTGACCTCATACCTTTAACTTTGATTTCAGTTTGGCTTGAATTTGCTGCACAGTCACAACCAGTACATTTTCATGTCTATCTGTATGATAGCATAGAGAAATAATGGATGGATCACTCCAAGGCATCCGTGTGTGCGGTTTAGCTGACCACTGAGTTTAGAGGGCAAACTGAAAACAAAAGCTAAGAGAGAAATCAGAAGAGACAATACCACAGCCAAGACATTGGTAAGTGGCAGGAAATCACCAGGCAAAGGCAAAGGAGTATTTTCTCAGCATTTGTGATCCTTCCTGATCATTTTGGGCACTGCTTTTCTCTGTTGGCTGTCATAAGAGCAAAGGTAGCTGCTGCTGCATTAGCAGCATTTTTTCCTGCAGAAGAGAAGTTCAGAACACAGAGGGATAAGCCACCTTTGGCAGGGTGGGTGCATCTGCAGTAGTCATTTTTCACTTTGGAGTAGCTATCAGTGCACACAGGTAGTGTAATTGCAAGGAAAGGAGGAGGCAACCAGCTGTCTTGGTGCAAGTCCTTCTCCCTTCCTTGCACCAGCAACTATGCCAACAACATCAAGCTACTGAGTCTTTGCCAGCACTGTTTGCCTTTATATCTGTCAGGGGAGTGTTCCTAGCATACATGTCACCTTGGCAGCAATGTTTTCCTGCCGATGTGCTCTTACTTTTGAGATGCCTCTTTTATGCCACTTCCTTGAATTGTCTCTGGATTTGTATTTGGCGATCCTCATGTCCTTTCTCTTCTAGGAGCTCCCCTTCCCTGTGTACTCTCCATGGTTCTGTTGTTCACCAGAAGGCTGAAGACTGGAAGAAATACCACAAGAAAAACAGAGCAGTCTAGCAGGAGGGACTTCTCTCAACATCTGTCTTCTGCTGGTCGGGATGGAGAAAGGTTGCCTGGAGGTATGTATGGCAGTATTGCCATTGCATGAACTAGCGCAGCAATTTTCAGTGACTGTGGATGAGAGGGAGAGTTTTGCCAGATGGATGTTTTTCCCTGGCAGACATTTTCAGCCTCTGCCTTAGGAGATGTGACTGTGTTTATTTTCACAGGCAGTCAACTAAAATCCTCTTTAACTTGTAGGTCTCTCCATGTCCCTCTAGCAGCTGTGATAGGACCAGCAGGGCAAGGATTAAAATATCTATGAGCTTCTGGTAAGCCACTGGTTTTGACCAAGAAATTAACAAATATGGATTGTGATGAGGCCACAAGGCTCATATCCCTGACCGCTATCATTACACAAAAAAACTACTGTTGTCTATCACTACCTACTATAAATTTTTCTTATATAAAAATAGGTACTGAGATATTAAGAAAACATGAAAATTACCCTTATAGCTGCAGCTGGGATATATACATTACATATGGAACCAAGAAGGAAACACACAGTACTTAAACATTTAAGCAATTTCCCTCCTTTGCATAAACTCATTCATCAAGTGTGGCCAGAGTAGCCCAGGTCCTGTAATTCCCTGCAAACCCAGAAAATTACAGAGATATAAATTCAGTATGTGAAAAACTGTTACTTTTCAGGAAGTGGCTGGGAGAAAAACATTACTGATTTTAAAGTGGATTTCTCCAAATTATTCAAAACAGAAAAGTACCACTGCTTTCCACAGATTCCCATTTCAACAAAGAAAGAACAGGAGATGTGAGCAACATCAGTTTATCAAAGCTCATGTATAAAGTTGAAAGGGTAACGTAATTTCTGTCAGACACAAATATAATATGAATAATAACATGCTTTTGGTTTGGAAAGGAATTGTTTCAGACACTTGCTGCCTCTTTAGCAGAAAAGTAGTGAGTAACTCCTTCAAATATCCTTTTGACAAGATACACTTACTCTACAATGAGTCTAGAAAATAAGTCTGGTTCCAAAACCTGCAGATATTCCATACAAGCAGTATTTGTAAGTCTGAAGACTTGGAATACACTGTTTCTGAAGGGCGGATGAAACAACACTCCTGTTCATAGTCTGTGATCTGCCCCTTTCTGTGTCCAGATCAGCTCCTTGAAAATCCCAGATGATAATACCCACTCACAGACTTTGGGATATTCAAAACATAGACACAAATCCAGATCTCGCAGTCTGAGTTTCTCTTGCAGCTGTATTGTGTAGCCCTCTGAAATATTTCCTCACTTCATGCAGATGGTTTCTTGGGTAGAAATTCATACTTCAAATAATGATCTCAATGTATTTCCATATTATGCTGAATCACACATTTTCTGGAGAAGAGTGTTTTGAAATATATCTCTGTTGAAAGAGAATGCTGTAACATCAATATCAAATTCCTTTCTGAAATCTCAAGGTACAGCTGAGTAACACTTCTGAGAATGGTAGTTTTAATGTTAAAAATCCACGAGGGAAGGTTGTTGATGTGTTTTATTATTTAACAACACCAAATACCTCTGCTCATTGCGTCTTATGTATATAGGTGTGCTCAGGGAATCATTTTAATAGGTAGGAATGCAGAGACATTCTGACACCCAAAGGATGCACAAAGATAGACACTAAAATAAATTTCTATGATGCCCTGAAGGTACTTCCTTTGTATTATAGGGCTTCTTGTGAGCAGCTCTGGCTCAGGCAATAGGACCACAAAGTAAAACTAAGTGTTTCTGGACTAGATGAACTAAAGCAAAATATACTTGTGCTGGTTTTGGACAAGAGTCTGNAAGCAGGCTCCTCTGGGATCCAGTGAAGACTGGCTCCCTGGTGTTCCTACATCTCAGTTTTTATCCAGGTAGGAATGGTTGGCTTCCCTCCACCGGGTGGAGCATCTCACAATAGAGTGATGCAATGTGTCATGCCATTGGTGAGCCTTGATGGCCCATTAGCAGAAGATATGCTTCCCCTCCTCCTCCCCCTCCCCCACCCCGCCCCTGAGGAGGGGACAGGATGTGAAAGCGATAAGAAACAATGCCTGAACAGGTTTTAACAGATGGCCTATTGTCAGAGGGCACCCGCCCCCTCCTTCCTGGAGTTACAAGAGATAAAGAAAGACATCTCCCCACCAGATGGAATAGAATACACTTTTTTTTTGGTTACAAAACCCAAGAGAATACTACCTGTAGAAACCATGGTTTTTGTTATAGGCTATTGAAATATGAAGCAGTAACACAAGTTAATCAAATGCTTATTTTTCTCCTTACCGATTTCCCTTCTCCCCCAACATACACGCACATACCCACAAAAGCACATTTTACCCACTTTTCCTCAGTGTAGTCTTTAATTACAATGAGTTGAGCAGTTAAATTGGAACGATCTTAGAGCAATTTGCACAATCTCATGAGATACATTATCAGTTATGCCCTGAATTCCACACAGTCTCTCTGAACTGTGAGACCAACTGAGGCTCCTTCCATACTCAACCCTGCTGGTATTTCACATGATCCAGCCCAGAAAAGCTTACAGTAACCATAAGAGTGCATTAATCCTTTTGCAAAGGGTACTGACTAATCTGAAAAACCATCTGGCGTGCAGTGAGGGGTAGAGGTTTCCAATGTGCATTGGGGAAATCCAGTCAGAGTAAAAGACAGCAGGAGCAGAGTTGAACTCTGACTTGCCTCTGCCCTCACAAGTTGTGTAAAATGGGTCCTTTCTCACCTATTTTGCAGCAGAGACAGGTTTTCTGTACAAAAATGTCTGAAGGCAGGAAAGAAAACGAGTGTAGTACTATCCTCTTGTGCCCCCCAGAAAGCCTCTGCAATCACCAAGCAAGCAGAGGAGCTGTTTCTCAGGGGAAAGAATAACTGGGGAGGGAAGAGAAATGCAGAGACATGAGAGAAATGCCGAGAATTTCCCAAAGTTCATTATAAATGCATATGCACATAGGAGGCACTGACACCAGGGTTCACATTTTCAATCCTACACCCTCAAAGGCAATACTCTAACCTTTTTAACCTATCCACAAGTGTCATGATTTGCTAGAGGTTTTAGCACCTCTAGCCTCCATTGTTGGCAGAGAGATATAGAAGTGCTGAAGGCTTCCAAATGACACTCACAGAACAGCCCCCAAAACCTGAAAAGAGGTTTTCTGTGGAAATTCTCTGTGATTCCTTGATTACCCATGCAAGCTGTAAGATTATCCATAGCTTCATAAGGGAGCAAGATGCTCCCAGGAGAGTTTTGTACACTCCTTCAGTAAAAATGTACGTTTCTGGAGAAGGGAGTTCACTCTGGGAGTTTTCATACCAATGATAAAAATACAAATAATGAGCTTCATGTCCCATTCTAGTGGGACACCTTAAAACAACGACTTAACAAGTCTAGTGTTACTCTCTGAAGCAGACAACTGTAGGACGTTGCTGTACAAGAGATTTTGGTGCTGGGATGCAGAGAGAGACATCACCCCCTCTTACAGTGGCTGGCAGGCAGAACTGTCACATCTGGTCATGACATGAGGGATCCACAGGAAATCCACCACTGCTTCTGTTTCTGTATGGATTCTCATTGCCTAACACAGGGACAATGGACACAGGAGGTGTAGTGGGATGTAGACGCAGTTCTGTTCAACTTCTTGTTTAACTGGCAGCAAAAGGACCTAAGTGCGAGCAATACAGAAGGACTAGGCAGAAATATGGTAGAAGCACTTGTTGCTGCTCAAGTTCAGTTCCCTTCCTGTGGAAGATCTTACACTCTGTTATTCTTAAAAATGCAGAAGGGATGATGTTGCTTAGGCTACTTCACTATTTGGTAGTGTTCACACTGTTCAATTAATTTCATGGCTAAATAACAAAACCTATTTCCTGAAATACTGCATCAAAATGTTGCTGGTAATTAAGGAACAGATACATTATTTTTAACGCTCCCTGGGGAAAACAAGTCTGGAAAAACTGTTTATAAATCTCCCCCATTCAAATGCAATGTAAAATCCTTTCTATTTTTCTCAAAGGAAAAAAAGAGCCACTGACAAAACATCTAATGCAGGCAACTCTTGCTAGCTTTATATTTCCACACTAAGCTGCTCTTCTCAGTATTTTTGAAACAAGACTGCAGCACACGTGAAGTCCATGAACTGCAGGAGGGAACTTTTAAAAGAAGGTCAAGCTGACAAGAAGGCCTTCCTGAGAAGAGCCAATGTACTTGTTTCCAGATAGGATCATAGCCTAATCAGAAATAATGCCCTTTAGCAAGTGGACATATATGATCTGCAGCCATTGGAAAACCAGCCTGTTCAAAAGCTGTGATTTTCCAAACTGTTAATATTGACAATGATATGGAAAATCTACTGTTGTTTTCCAGAGGCTAATTATGAACAGGTGATGATTTGAGGAAAAATTCAGAAGTCAAATATTAAGCTCAGTTTGAGCTCATTAAGGTTGCTATTCAGCACCAGTAAAATATTCATAATGCACAAACATGTTGTAGTTTATATAAACCCGTTTAAAAAAAGATAACTCCAAGTAAAATGGAACAGAATTTAGTTTAATGTGTTCTCCTTTGTATGCAAATTACCTCCCAGCAGTTAATAAAGGTAAACACTGCTATCTTATTTAGATATACGTGGCAGCCTGTACAGGTTATATTTATATTTAGTGGACATCACCAATGTCAAAATACATCCCTAGATCGGCGTTTGGCCTCATCAGTAGTAAACTCAGGCCTGAGTTTAGACAGTGAAGGCTGAGGATACTGCGAACTGTGAGAAGAAAGAATAAACAGAGCCAGGGTCTCTCTCCTCTTCTGGGCCCTTACTATGGAAATGTTTAATTTGCATGTGAAAAGAGATGCACATAGTACTTCACTAGAGCAGTTAATATCGACTTCTTTGAGTAAGTTTCCATTTTATTCATGTGCCTTTATATTTTGGATCCCGTGTAGAGGGAAGAACCAGGCTACACTCCTATCTTGTTACGATAGTGGACAAACTGAGGCATCAATATCTACCCAAGAGGGCATGCAGCTGCCCCTGTGGGCATTTACCCTAGCCCATGATTTTCTGTCTTGGAGAAGAAAGTCTTACCAAATGAGCCTCCTTAAGGTAAAAAATAATACGATTTTTTACTTCATGAGAAAATATACCTTTTCTTATCTAGTGCTGACATCATTTGATAAACTCTTTGCTGCAGGTAAAATAACTGTACAAGGGTATTTTTCATATTTTTAAAGGATGTTATATTGCTATTTTTCTTCACCTTTCACCATAATAGCCATTTGCTAGCTTGAAATTAAAGTTTGCTCCTTTACTGATTATTTTTCTCTGTATTATGCAGGTCGCTAATGAGTGCCAGGCTGCTGGCACGGCTTTATTTATTTATTAGAAAGAGAAGAGCAGTGAAGCATTTAAAAGTCACATACATAGGCCATAACATTTTGTTTGTGTAACTCATAATAATGAAATAAAGTTAGGTCATGACACAGGTGTACTGGACTTTATCTAAGGTTTTATTTCATCTGGATGGAAAACTGAAATTTTTCTTTACTGCGAACTGACAAACCATGAGAACCTTTAAATTGTTGAACAGCTTTAAGTGCTTTAAAATGACTGTGCTCAAGCTGCATAACATTAGTAAAGGTTGCAATGATCCTGTTTCATACAAACCCAGTTGAGGAATGCGCATATGGCTGAGGGGAGATTTTCCTCTTGTGTGCTACTGGTTTTTGGAAGAATATTAAAAATAGAATTTGAAGATGAAGCTACATTTCTTTGGGCGTGTGTGTGTGATTACTCTAGGTTTTCCTCTTAATTTCTGTCAGCCATTCTTGGTTAATTAGCCTATTTGTTCTCATTACAACAGAATAACAAAGCATTCGAAAATGGTGCGAGATTCCTACATGAGAAGTCCTACCATGTTATTAGGCTTATCACTTAAAAAAAAGACGAAAACCAAAAAGAATGCATTGGGTTGGATGTGTTTTTGAGCAAGAGAATTAGTCATTCCTTAGGCTGCAGCAGCTGCCGTAGGAGAAAATGCGATTGTATTTTGCATTACTTTCTCTAAAATACTAAAAACATATTATAAAAAGCTAATTGTAGATATTCTCTGGACAAGTCTGGTTCTATTCAGGGCCTTTACTGGGCGGTTTTGGCCTCGTAGCCTGGTCTTTCTCCTAAGAAATGTCAGTAAAGTCCCTGAATTAATGGACTGTGAAGTGCTTAGAAACATACCGTTTCACAAAAGTATACAGCGAGGATGTGACACTAATGGGAGGTGACCCGTGGGTTTATGACAAAATAGTCCACTCTAACAAGAACAACAACAAATTAATACAGCTTCTATGCACAGTGAGCTTTGAACAAAGCAATATACAGTGGAGTGGGAGGCGAGGAAAGGTAGAATAAGGGAAAAGTGACCAAGATTTGTAAACTATGTGTCTATTCACGGTTTCGTTATCTTTAGGAGAAGGCAGCTGCAAACTGCAGGGTGAAGAAAATTAAAAAGGCAAGGCTCCATTGTAATTGGGTAATTGGACAAGGAAAGTTAGTAGCATTTGGAGAGATGTCACATGAACCTAAGTGGTAAATTCCTGGATTTGCTTACATGGATTTGTTTTCTTTTAATTTTGCTGCTTAAAAAAAAAATAAATATAGATAGACACATATACAAAAAATTTTAAAAATGCAGTGCAACTCCTTCAATCTTTTTGCAATTCTGCATGGTTGAACATTTGAAATGAGTTTGTGTATCACCCCCAGGCATTGATTCAGACTTGATTGGGGCAAAGCAGACTCCATGTGCTTATTTTTATACACGTCATTTGGGAAGTTATATAGCCAAGGGAACAGAAAATGTGTTGCTCCACTGCCAAATTATCCCATATCCCTCGATCAAAACGGGAGGTGATCCTAATCAACAAGTTGTGCGACCTTAGTGCAATGGCAATGTCAGGTCAACTCGGGAAAGTGAAGAGACAGATCTAAATACAAATAAAACGAAAGAGAGAGAGAGACAGAAAGAAAGAAACAACCAACAATCCTTATAATTATCATCATCTGCTGCTTTTCCCTCTTCTGGCAAAGAAACACTCCATCCATTTGCAGAAATCGCCCGCGGAAACGTTACATCAAAACTAATCACAACGATTAAAATCAGCTTTTCTGTGCAAGAGGAGAGTAAAAAGCAAGTTGTAGGCTGGAACGAGACTGTTTTTTCCACCAAAAAAAATCCGAAAAAAAATTACACGCGATATATATATATATGTATCTTTCTATATGCACGTTTCGAAGGAGATCAATTTTATGCCCGTGTGATCAGTTAATTTAATTTAACTTTTATTTCGGAGATTGATTCAGACTGGAGGTAGAGACATGAGCTAATTGTATCCTGATCCTTGCCTTGAGGGGTTTCAAAGCCCTGGAGCAACTATTCTCTGTATTTTGCTCTGTCTACCTTAGCCAAGCTATTGCATTTCTCTCTGGTGTAGCGAGGAGAGCAGACCGCTGCCGGGAGAGAGAAATATCGGA
>WBMY01013484.1:1287561-1318945 GCA_013397315.1 Donacobius atricapilla | reverse complement strand
TCCCCGGCCGGCGGGGGAGCGGAGCGGAGCGGAGCGGAGCGCAGGGACGGAGGGAAGGGGCAGCACCGCCCGGCGCCCGCAGGCAGCGCCCGGTGCGCGGGGGGGCGGCGCGGGGCGCTGGTGCCTCCCGTAATTGTTATTCCCGGCCAGGGCCCCGGAGGCGAGGCTGGGCCTGGAACGCGACTTTGCAGCTTCAGCTGCCCCCGAGCGCCGGGGGCCGTGGAAGGGGGCCGGCGCTGCGGGCCTGGGGAGCGGGGAAACTCCGGCGTCACCTGGGGAAAGCCGGTTCCTTGTGCACGCCGAGCCCGGCAAAAAGTGTCAGGTCAATAGTTGCGGGTGGAGTTCGGCAGCGCCCGCGGAAGGATGCAGACCCCGCGGGTCGGAGGCATTTCGCAAAACTTCCCTTTGCCTATTCAAAATGACTGCGGTGATTTTGGTGTATTAATTGCGCCCGAAGCGCAACGCAGAATGTTTTAGCACACGCTAGAGGTCCCTCTCAGAGCTGTCAGACGTTAGGGTGTTTTCAGGTTGGGTTGTTCTTCATTATTTTTGCCCGCTTTAACAGTTCGGGGGCTGTCCCTTCAAATGCCAGTGCAGCGTGCATTATTCAAATAAGGGTGAAGAAAGATTTGTGACTTTCTTGTTTGTGCCCTGGTTGTTTGGGCATCAGTTAATAAACTGTGCTCTTGAAAAAAACGAACATAAACAGTATTAATTTCATGCAGTGATTTATGAGTTTTGTTTGAAATAGCCTCACCGTTTGTTGTTGAGGCCAATTCCGAATTTTGTACTCTGTTTTCTCATGTGAATCCTCTCATGGAAGTAAACAGCATAAAACTTGAACAAGGATACCAGGCTATGGCTTGTAGTTCTTAAAAGAGAAACATGCAAGCAAGCAAAAAGCCAAGTACTAAGCTTATAACGAGTCAATAAAGATGATGGAGGTGACTAAAAATCATCGATCCCAAGAAATTTCCATATCCAGACCATGTTAGAGAACTAATTATTGCCCCCAATCTTCATGTATTACAACAACATTATCACCATTTTACGGATGGAGAAACTGAGAAATAAAAAGAAGGTCACTGACTTGCCTGAAGCCATATAGCAAATAAAAGATAGATCTGGAATCAGCTAGGACAGATTTAGATCTCTTGCTGATTTGCACTGCTGTAGCCATTGATTTCAGTGGAATTCTTCTGGGTTTAAGTCAAGTTTGGACCTTATGTGTTCCTCTGTCTCTTAGAAACACCACCTTAATGTAAATTCCATTTTAACCATGAGTGAATTAGATACAAGATTTTTAGGGGGAACATTTGGTGTACATCCACTTTTTGAAAAACAAATTACTGTGAAACTTTAGAACTCAGTTGGCTTTTGATTATTAATATTTTTTTCCCCCATTACAATTTCATTTGTCACCTCAACATAATTCCCTAGTTGGGTTTTGATATTGTGGGGTTTTTTTTTAATGAACGATTTCCTCATGTCTAGTGCAGGTTTTTTTTTTACTGGATTCTGAGAAGCATTTCTTACTAGATGTCTCTGAATGAAACCTTCGGTTTCATGTTGGAACACCCTAAGAACACCATAAGATTTTGCGTGAGGAAAACTTCCATTCATTGCAGATCTCACTCAGGCAGAAATGAAAAATTGCATGAACATTGTATGCAAAAACAGACAGGCTTTCCCTGTGTAGTGGAAAGGCAGCATGTAGAGGACTTACTCACATAGGCTCTTTATTGGATTATGGTAAGTTTATGTACGGAGAAAATGTGATGTGAAGGGTAATATTCACTGATCATAACAAATGTTTGTACATTATTCAAAGTGGGGTCTCTCACAATTAACAAAATACCAAATCTGCCAGTCACAGTCAGATAGCATTTCACATGAGCCTAGCTGGGAAGGAATGGTAATTTCTGCTTTCTATATTCCAGCTACTTAAGAAATATTTTCAGAGTACCATAAAGCAGACACAGATGTACAGAGTGTTTGTGGTGCTTTACTCTTCATTTATTGATGTGTGCTGGTATGTACAAACTGCCACCACTAAAGCACAATATAAAGTTCCTGCTTTCCTGTCATCGGATGAATTTAGTAAGATGCTGGTACTTCAGGGAGCTGACAGTACCTCAGTGTTGCTGACATCGCTGCAGTGAGGGTCTGACCTGACATCCTTATGTGTGGGGAAGCAGATGGAGAATTTGGGTGTAATTAAGACGATTCCACCCCCTCCTCCCCCCTCCAGTTTGAGTTTATATGTCTGAAATGGAAAGCATTTAGTTGGGAATTAGCTCCACAGAGTGCATGTGGTTTGTTTAAGACCTTGTACTGGCTCCCTGGCTGAGCAGACTTTTAAATGCCAGAGCTTTAGCCTCCTTTCTCATGTTCTGTGCAGTAAAGTACTGTGCCTCACTTGCAGTATGTGTTCAACTCTTCTCTTGTTCCAGAGAAAAAATAATGTTGATCAGAAGCAAATTTTAGCAGAGATGCCTGCTGTTACTTATTTTGGATCCTTTTACGCTGTTGCAGCAGAGCCAAGTTGGATCTCCTTCCAGGAAATAAATTTAGTTAGTTGTTGGTTTTTTTCTGACAGAAACATAATTCTTACTCTAAATGGAATCTTTTCTGTTGGTCTGTGTTGCATTTATGTTTTCTTTTTACAGCCTGGGTAAAATCCATCTCTGGTATAGTGCCATTGACTTCTGTGTTGTTTCACAGAGCATTAATTTATTTTCCTGTGTTAAAATACAGATTTCTGTTATCCAGCTTTCCACAGAATACTTTTTTTTTTTAAGAAAGAAGTTTGATTTTAGAAGGAGACAAATATAAAATGTATATCTTCATTTTTATTTTTTCAATCTTTACTACTCATGCAGGCAGAGATTATTCTCTTCTTCCTCTACTTCTTTGGTAAATTAAGTTGAATGTGTATGTTCAGAGAATGTCTATAGGCAGGCAAAGGGAGTATCTACTATCTCCCTAGCTGATAACACCTTCAAAAAAAAAATCTTGAAGTGAGAACCATTAGCATATTCCATATTGATGATGTATGCTGTAGCTTTAATAATCTTGGGTTCTCTAAAGTGTATTTTAATCACGGTTTTAATCCAGAAATCAAATGAACAACATCCCAAATCCAAATGAGCCAAAGCTGATGCTGTAGAAAGTTCAGTTGTAATCCCGTGTTTATGAAGTGAATGGCTCACCTGATAACCTCTTCCTGACAGCTCCTCATCTGGCTGCTTACCCCCACTGGTGATGGAAGGCAGGGTTTGATGTGGTTGGCAGGTTTGTGCAGACGCGGCTTTGCAGGTGGTTTGTACGCAGCCAAAGTCTGCGGGTGAGGAATACAAAGTTTAGGAGTGCCTGCTGGGGCAAAGGACAGCTCATCCTGACAAATTATTTAGTGGCTTTTACTCAACTAGTCTTCTTTGCCCAGTACACTCATAGATAAGGAACAGCCTTTTAAAAAACCCCAAAATTAAAAAAAAAAAACCCCAAAAAAAACACCACCTCTGAACAGCAGGGTTGCTCTAAGATGATAGGAGGAGTTTTGTCTCACCCAGGTTAATGGCTCTTTATGCTTCTTATTCTCAGACAAGACCTTTATGTCTGTGGTTCTTCCCCCTCAGCCAGTGTTTATGACTCAGTTCTGCCTCAAACCTCAGGTTCAGTATAACCATCTGTGGGTATTTTCCCTTATTTTCCCTGGAGTAATTCAGGATGATTTACAGGACAGAGTCACAGACGTGCATCCCACTTCTGACGCTGTGATTCTGGTTGCATCTAACAGGCCACTGGTGTGGGAGCAAAACTGTCTCCCACTGCTGTAGGACCTGACAAACATCCTATCCCCTGTAGGACCTTTGTCAGACCTCACCTGTCAGCTTTCAGTTCTCACAGATGATCTCTGAAGCCACATCGTGATTGGATCAGGCAGAGATGATGGGAGGCTGTCCCAGGCAAAGTATCTCCAGCAGACATGAGGAAATGTTAATATTTCTGTGTAAGTCAAATAGGGGAACTTAATCTATAGCACAGTGTGCATCTCCAAGTGTTCATCTTTGAGGAAGGTGAGCTTGAACTGAAACCACAGCTGGAAGGATGACTGGGGAATGGACAGCCTGTCTTTTGAAAGGGAATTAGAAGAGGCTTGGATATCCTTTATAGCAATGTGTAGTCTGCAAAGTGATATGAAAATTCCCTGTGAAGTCACACAGGTAGTGAATCCCAGAGAGGATAGAAGTAGCTATTCAAGCTAAATGACAATAAACATGGATATAAACTGGGCCTGTTTGGGCAGTAGTTTCCCAGAACACTTTGGGATGCATTATCAAGAAGATGCTGTGCTGAAAGTGAGACCTTAAATTTGGTAATACTCTGTTTTGTGCATACCTTTGAAACCTGGGCTGCTTGGAGAATATTTCCAACAAAGGTACCTCAGTGACCTTAGTTGTGACCAATAGGCTACGACTAACTAAGTTTTTTGTTTTTTTTTTAATCAACATTTCTGTCAGTGGACAAAATAGTTGGCTGTTTTAAAGAATATACACATTTTTATATGTGTATATGTGTGTGTGTGTGTGTGTGAACAATAAATTTCCATACCCAAAAACCACTTGTTATTTTGAATGTTCCTTAGATAGAAATTTGAAAAATGCCAACTGACAGAAACATTTTTATAGACACTGAATTTTTAACAAAAAACAATCAATACGTGTTTCTTATAATCAGTGAAAGATTCGCATAAGTTTTGTCAGTGGGAGGAATTTCTGATTTGCTCTTCACTTAGTGAGGATCCTTAGTTTGTTTTCATTCCAGCTGCAAAACTATTTCTCTTTCTATATTTCTTCATTTTTTCCAAGTTAGACCTTTAATGCTTACGGTTTACCTATGATTTATTTAGTGACGTTCACTTTATTTTCAACACATTCTATAAGAAGGAGAGGGGAGATTTAGCAAAGAAACATGAGCAAAAAGCCCTTTTTTCTTCTCCTCGCTTTCTTACAACCGTAACTTAAAAACGTCCTCTCGATCATCCAGTCAGTCACCCAGTCAACTTTCAGCACGCTAATTTGCTTGCATGCCCAGCCTATAAATCCTGGTGGGACAGGACCATCTCCCCTCCTGCAGCAGAGCGCTGGAGCTATTCAACAATTAATAATATTATAAAGCTATCAGTGCTGCCAGGAGAGCAGGGAGAAGAGGAGGGGAGCAGCAGGCGTTGAGTATAACTCCGAATAACTGCTGGAAACCAAAGAATCCAGGGGCTGCTGAAGTAGCTGAAAGTTTACTTCCTAAGAGCACTTTGCCTTAAAACGGCTTTATTTCCCTCTGTGAAGGGAAGCTGGCGGCCGCATTAGGTGGAAGAGATGCGTAGCGCAGCTTACAAAGGGTGTTCAGGTCCATCAGCATGATGACAGAGCTGTCAGGGGAAGGAGGGAGGAGCGCCCGGTTCGCCAGGATCTAGGGAATGGAATGAAATGAGGGTCTCTAGCTAAAATACGGACACGGCTCTCCCCGAGATGTACTGCTTTCTAAACAAGGCGAGACTCACCTAGAGGTTAAGTTGCCTAAGAGAGATTGATGGGCCATCCATTCAGCGCAGGGGACCAGTGCTGAATAATTCACAGATCGTTATCATTTCTGTAGCCCATTATGTACCCATTACACCAAATCTTTTCTAAACACTAAGGGGAGATAATCCAGGCGCTAAGGACCGCTCACACAAGGCAAACAGACATTCCTGGTTTGCCAGTGACAGGCAGGTTTGACACCACGTATCTATAGCAGCCTGTTCTGCTCTAAGTGGGGCGGCAGGAAAGGGGTTTGGCAGGCTTCACATCCGTGTGGGAGAGGGCCTGTAGCGATGGCAGGACAGCTGTCCGAGCTGGTGGCTGCGGGTGAAGGCATGAAGACCATTACAGGAGAGAATGAGCAAAGGGCTGACTGAATCGGCAGAGGACAATTTACACCGTGGTTATCAAAGGGGGATCGCAGATGCAAGGCAGTCAGGGAGAGCTTTGGAGACTAGTGCAAGTCCAGCGGAGGAATTCAAACAGAACCAAAAGGGAGAGCTGGGGCAGGTAGGACTCCACTCTGTGTGGGCAAACAAAAGACCAATGGGTTTATTCTAGGCATTCAGGAGATGGTCACTGACGAGATCCAGGTGGAATCTTACATGGATCTGCAGCTTGGCTCTGCAGAAGGAGAAAAGAAGCAGTGGAGTTCAAGATGGCTGCAGATGTGAGCTGAGAGACAAAATAAGAATGTGCAACCTTCCATAACCTCCAGCTTTTCTTTATAGTGGCCTCTATGGTGCAAAAATAGCTTGGGATTCCTGGAGGCAAAATAAGGACATGATTTTTGCTGTTAGCAGAAAAATGAATTTCTAAGGCTGGTTATGCTGTTTCAAGGAAGATACTTCCTGAGAAACCAGTAGGCAGGAGCGTTCCTGTTTGGAAAGAACTCTGGTCAGGAATTAGACAGTTAGCTCTTTCTCAGTAAGAGCGGTGGTTCTTTCAGGGAAAACTGTGGCTTTGAAGGAGCATTTTCTTTAACTCAAAAATCTGTATTTATTACTGGCTGTGTGCAGTATTTCCTTTTTTCCTTAGTCTTCCTCAAGTATTTGCATCAATGTCCTGCAACTGAGAGTTCTACAGGTTGCTGAGAGATAAGCTGTAGAGTGATATCCTTATTCATTTATAAGCTAATGCCTGTTTAAATTCCATTAGGTGCCCTTTTGTTTTATGAAGGGCATCTGATTTCTCCTTCAGACCATTCATTATTTTACATACCTCAATTCCATCCTCTTTTACTGTTTTCCTTTCTAAATGAAATAGTTCTGGTTTTAATCTTTTTGTTTAGAAATACCCCCACATGTCTCTAATCTTTTTTGTTGCCTTTGGCTATCTAGTGTAGCTATCTATCACTCCCATCTTGCTTCTCACTGGATCTTTTAAAGCTAGTTTCAAAGTCGTCAGTATGAAGAGACTGAAGGATGGTCTTGTGGTTAAAGTATATTACTGAGACTCCAAAGTTCTTCTTCCAGATCTCCTGCCCTATGACCTTAGACTAATCACTTGGCTGCGGAGTTTCACAGTTTTCCTTTTAGTTCAAGAAAATATAACGGGAAAATCTCAAGCAAAATATGTTAAGTGTTTCTCCATGTCTAGATGGAAATTATTCTAGATGCATAGCCATATTAAATGTAGTGGTTTTGATTGTTTTTCCACAAGGCAGCTGCATGTGTGTTGAAATCTGTAACTTCTCCCTAACTCTTTGATTGTATGGTCCTTGACTGTTTCCTATTTGTTACACTTCTCTGATATTAGGTTCAAACATATTCAATTAAGTAATTACTTTTTGTTATTTTATGGTGAGCTTCATATGGAAAGTATGAGTTTCTAACAATTGGGCCAAACAGACTTATGACTTTCATGTATCCTTGGGGACTTGGAAAGTCAGCACGGTCCTGATGAAAGTGAAAAAGCAGGATCAAATTCTGACTTTTTTCATGTAGGACACAGCCTGTTCCTGGGAGACACAAGATACCCCTAACTCCCACTCCTACTTCCCACATGTGAGATCTAGACCAAGGTATTGCTGGCTTGCCTCCAGTCTACACAAACTAATTATCCACAACCTGTCAAGGCTCTTACAAGGAGCATAAGACTCGCCCATCTGGTTCCCTACTCTAACATTTTCAGCAAGGCCTGGCTGTTATTTATTTCTAGCACCTCTATCACTCTCCAAAAGCCCACATCAGGTCTGGGGCACCTCTGACCTGCCTGGTTGTGTCATTTGGTGCCTCATTTTTGGCACACAGGGGCCAGGAGCACTCTGGATGGGTGTACATTGCTGTCACAGCCCCACACTCCAGGGAATCTCCCAAGCACACACCTTCCCAAGTGTCATCACCTGCTGCGAAAAGGTGATGTGTCGAGCAGTGGGAGGAGAGATCTATGAGGTGTCTGAACTCTGAACTATAAAATCTTTCTTTTTAAATCTTCTTTTGCCACAAAAGATGCTGAAAAAACGCACTTTGATAGGATGCTATTATGAAAAAAGTATGTTGCTTAGATATTTGTAGCATAAAACCAAGGAAAACTACATTGCTCTTTAAACCACATTTTCTCCTTAGTGCCATAGCTTTTTTTTTTTTTTTTTTCCCTTGATGTCCCTCTTTCCCTTTGTAAACAGATAGTCAGCGCCTGCTTTCATGTATTTCCCAGACTGCTCCTTCCACTGGAACTCAAGCCTCTGTACATATTCCTGTGCAAGCTCGAGGAAATTTGGTGCTCTTCTGGTCTCTGTGAAAAGAGGCCAATCCTGGAAGACTCCTGATAGCCCCATTCAGGTCAATAGGCTTGTTTGTGAGATTAAGGACAACACATAAGGATGCTCAGGGGTGTTGAGACATCAAGAATGTTTGCAGCTTTAAAAAAGAAAAAGGTTTGGATTTTGGCAGGGTTTGGAGTGCTTTGTTTCCCTTATGCCTTATAGCTGGCATTTTGTCATGGCCTTCTGCGCACTAACATTCCCACGACACATGAACATGCTAAAAAAAATTCCTGCGAGAAGTCGGTGGGCTTCATTAAATTTTCAAAGTTTAGAGCTGTGATCCTCTTTGCCCCTCTCCATGGGCAGCTAGCCCTGCCAGATTCTGATTGCTTATGTGAACATTTGATAAATCTCACTGTGGACTACATTTGCTCTTCACCCAAGCAGTCATCACACACATTTTCCTAACACTTTAAAATTACGCCTGCCAAACATTTTCTGATGTAAAGTTAAAAGCCATTTATTACTGAAGTGATTTTTCAGTCCTTGTGGGCATGTTTTTCTTTTTTCTTTCTTTTTTTTTCTTGTGTAGTTCAGATAGTTTCAAGCTCTTTTAAACAGGCTGCCAAGGGTCAGTTTAAAAAAAAAAATCTTCTTTCATTTTCTCCTAAAAAATATGGTGGTGCTATTATTTTCTTTGATGCAACTCCTTTCAAAGTTGAATTCCAGTGGATGTAATGTTGTCTTACTGCCATGGCCACAGAGAACTTAATATAAAGCTGGAGATTGCTGCTTCTTCTCTGTAAAAGTGTCAGTCCTGCACTTAGAGCAGGAAGGAGACTTTTCCATTGACTCCGGTTAGCCGCAGCCAAATTGGCGCCACCCCACCGTGCTGAAGTCTGGTGACGCTCTCTCTGAAGTGGCCTCCGCCGTGTGCAGTGGCATTTATGCCCTGCTTTGCTCCTGAGACGCCCAAACTGGCGATGTGGCTTGAAGGGCACACAGCTCCCACCTGGCTGCCGTGCTCACTGGCAGGGAAGGGAACTGGGATGGAACTGGATTAGTCATCCCGACCTGGAGCACTCCCAGGTCCCCCAGTCTAAACCGGACCTGTGTGGATTTGGTTGCATCTTTGTAGTCCGGTGATCTGGCGTCATTCATAGCCAGGCTCTACATGGAAACCATTTGTTCATATTCAGAGCTTTGCCTGACCCTTCCCTAATTTTTACTTCCTGTACAGATCATATTCCTCCTGTCAGCATGTGAGCAGAAGTCAAGATGTCTCTTCTTTCCTCCCTGATCCTCTTTCCTCTCATTCTCAGTGCTTTGGGCATTTTCCTTTAAATGCCTCTATTTTTCCTCTGGGTTCCAGAGCTGTGCATGGTTTTTGAAACTGATTAAAGCAGTTTGTCCTACCATGGCAGAGAGATGCTAAAACAAAGCATGTGTGTCTCTTGGTCTTAAACCAGGATTTTTCTTACTCTTTTTTTTCCCCAGTTTCTTGTTTAGCAAACACGATTGAACAGGACCATGGTGTAAAAAAAAAAAAAAAAAGAAAGAAAAAGCAACTCTTTCCTTTCTAGAGAGCATCAGCCTGATAATACACCCAGCTTTTTTTCCAAAACCCCACTAGAGCCCTTGAACTCACTGAAGCCTGCAACAGCATCAAATGGTCTGACCAATCCGAATTTATCATTTCCTTTCGAAGCTCCTTGGCAGGACCTTTATTTGAAATTGCATTTGTTGCTTGTTTGTGTCACAACTGCACTTCATGCTGTTTCTAGAAGTGTGGAGACTTGGGTCTGGGCCAGTCCTAAATAAAGAAACTAATACACAATTACCCCCCACACTGGTGAAACACGAGAAATACAAAACATCATATAAAACCTCCTGGGGTGCAGATAGAAGCCTAATAACAATATAACACTTAAACTATGCTGCAATTAAAATATAATCCCTTAGATTTCTTACATTTGGAGGGAGGAGAGGGTTGGAAAGAAGTGCAGAGAACGAGTCAGAAGTGAAGGCATTACAATCTTTGCCCTCAACATGGAACTACTTAAGCATACCATAATTGCATCACAGAAGGTATGCATACCCCGAAACCAAAAAGGAAGCAGGAAGGCTAGAAAAAACAAACACAGCATGATGAACCAAACAGGTAACCTTCAGGAAAAGGAAGTCTAGCCCTGGCTAACCCAAAAGACAGGAACGTAAACTGGCAAGGGATAATGAAAGATGGGAAACAGGAGGACTGAGGGGATATTTCAAATGCAAAGAGACATATTTCTACAAACAAACGAGAAATTTAAATATTTAAAACAGAATTAGTGAATTTGCTAGATCGAAGGGGCAGTTAAACATGACAAGATACAATTACAAAGACTAGATCATATCCTCCCATCAGTCTTTACCAATTGAAAACACAGTCAGTCTCTAGATATTCTATTTAATTACTATAGATGGGTGCCTGTCAAACACTGAGGTATCAGAAGAGAAACTGCAGGATTGACATGCTAAAGTTACAAACCTTCCAGAGCAGATGGCATCAATCAAGACTGATAGCTGTTAACAAAATCATGCAAGTTTCCCTTAAAAATAGGCTATTCTGCTATACCAAAGCAATGGAACATTGCATGTATTTTTCTTTAAAATCAAGATCATCTCAGCCAAATGAAAAAGAAAGAAATGTTGAAATACAAATTAGCAAACTAAAAAATCTGCTTAATGCTAAGCATGGCTGATCCAGTAACAGTGAAACATGGCTTTTATAACTTTCTAAAAAAATCTTGAAGATCTCAGTGATTAGGCAGAACTATTTAATATAATTTTTAAGGAAATTTCAGAATGTCTTTGATAATTTATCTCAGAAGGTGTTGTTGAGAAAATCTAGTAATCGTGAAGTGAGATGAGAAATTCTGCCCTAGGTCTGTTCTACAAAACAAAGCAAGTGTTGCAGGAATGAAGAATGAAAGGTTGGCAAGGAAGGCAGTAGAATCCTTCGATGAATTATCAGAACAATAAGGTGGAACATACAAATTTAACAACATTGGTAAAATTATCTGGCCCCTTGATCACCAGGGCAAGACAACACTGAAAAACTTGGGGACCCAGATGAACTGAGATGAAGAGGAAGGTGACATTAATTTTATTGCTTTGCCAACACAAGAAAGCGCCAAATACGAGAGGATATCTATTTTGTGTTCTCTGAAAACGCTCTCAGGTTATGAAAAACCTCTTAAACCCTCTTATTTTCTCTGTCGTGTAAGAGCAGAGCAGCAGCAGAAGAGGCATCAGTGGTGCTCAGTCGTCTGAAGGCAAAGCTGGAGAGGTTCCAGGCAGCATCAGAACCTGGAGGGCAGTGAGAGGGGGCTCCCCTAACACGGCCAGGCTCCTCACCCGAGAGAACTGGTCTGGTCACCCTCTTGAACAAGAGCTAAACACAGAACCGACCTAAAATGCGCCAGAAGAGCTGGTTTGTTAAGAGAGGAGATGGAGCACATCATAAAAGTAAATTACATAATTAATACAGTTGGGAAAATAAATTCAATCTTTCATTTTGCTCTGCCATAATATTGGGATTTTTTTTGTGCAGCAGTGTTAGTTTGTAAAAAAGAAACCAGTGTTATTCCTGGAAGTCTCAGCTTTTCTAAATTCTTGGCTAGAACTGGCTGCAGCATCACTCCTGCCTATTTCCATGTTTATTTCCCTGTCTTTGCATACTGAACCAGCCAGGGCAATGATCTCACAAACATCAGAAGTGTAAAAGGAAACGTAAAGCCAGAAAGTCTAAAGTTGATAAGAGGAATTATATTTTGATACTAAATAGAAACTCCCTGGTGCAGGATGAACTAGATGACTTTTAATGGTCCCTTTCAACCCAAATTATTCTACGATTTGAAGATTCTATAACTGACAGCAAATATCATTCAGCTCAGCATGGACTGGCACAGTGAGGTTCACCCAGGGTCGGTCCTTGGGAGAGAGACAGAAGAGAAGACTGTACCAAAATGGGGCTTAGTGCCTTAAAACAAAGCTGTGATCCAGTTTTTAGGAGAACTGTACTGGAGCCTTCATAATTTTTTCCTATAAAAATTAATAAATTTCATAATCCAAAGGTTCCTTTCACTGGTCCTATGCATTTTCCTTCCCTTACTCCTGCAGTGATCATGTTCTGCTGCAAAATGTGTTCACTTTGTTATGAGTTGTTTGAAATTTTGTCAGTCCTGGAGTGAGCAAGAAAGAAATGGAGAGATGCTTGAATAAAGATAAATCCTCATTTATAGAAATGAATAGGATGTGATTAAAGCAGTGAATAAGTTTCTTTCATCTCACACCAAATACAGTATTTGTGGGATGTCAGGATTATGAATTTCTTGTGACTGACTGAAGTTCAAAATACTCCTATCTGTAATTTTGCAGTTAGTGGTACTTTAGGGTCCAGGAGTCACCAGAAGAAATTACAGAAAGGGAAATAATTTAGAGAATAAACTTAAAGTTTATAATGACACGAATCACAATAGAGAAAGGGAAGATGAATTTAGTTCCAACATACAGTACATGCTTTAGTCTGCAAGCTAAGAAATAATCATATGAAACCTCTCTGCCTAACCTGATCTACAAATAAAATCCATTTAATTCCTCCACCTTTCCCTGGCAAAGAGTAAAACGGTAGATATCTTGAGGGTGATATTACCAACACTGAATTTTTTATTGTCTAAAACAAAGCAAAGCAAAGCAAAATGAACAACAAAACAAAGGAGATTGCCTTTTGTTCTTAATCAGTGTCCCCAGTGGATGCTTCTGATCTTCTCTAAAAGAGAAGAAATGCAGAAACTGCATTTGAAAGCCCAGGATTTGACTTTTGTTTTTTATAACGGTACTGATAATCTTGGGTGCAAAATTACTAAACTCTGAGAGTGCTGAGATTCCAGGCTTTGGAGGCCACCAGAAACCCCAAAGCATTCAATATCCAATACCTTCCCACAAACTCTCTTACAGAGACTCCTAGGCTAACACCTCTTGTTGTGTGTATGCGAGAAGGGGAAGGAGGAAAGTGAAAAGCCACATCATACAGTTTTCTGTTCACAAGCACAGACTGTGTAATCTCCATAGCTCAGTGCACATCTTTAAATATATTCTGGGATTAATGAATGTGGCATTCATATCTGCCAGTCACAAAATAGCAATTTGCAAGCTGCTCCAAGCATCCCTGCCTGTGCCAGGGTTTTGTGCAGGTGGTCAGAACCTCACAGGATTAGACACGCTGGACAAAAATTACTATATTTAGTTATGCATAGGGTGTTCCCCTGTTTCTGTGGTTATTTAGTTCATTTGCAAATAGATGTTCTACTGAAGGCATTTTCAAGTGTTATCAATAATTTCTCAATCCATAAACTGATTATAAAGCAAGGTAAAACTGATTGCTAAACAGAAAGCACAACTACATCCCAGTAGACGGGCAAACAGAACAGCAGGAGTCACTGTCCTAAGGCAAAGAAATGAATACCAAGGTCTGTCCAGAAGTTAAAACAGAGCAGGTGGAACATTCCCTAGTCACTCACAGGGAAGGACTTGGTTGCTTGGTGCACCATGCCTTTGTGAATGGTGGGAAGATTATGAGCAGGCATAAATGAGAAGTATTTTTGCGCTCTGAGTGAAATGAGAAGAACAAGTTCTCAAAAGACACAGAGAGTCAGCCATAGAAATTGTGGATTTGTTTTCACTGTGCTCAAATCCTTTCTTTTGCTATAAGCAGATGACAGCAACGGTTAATTTAAAATTATGGTTATTTTAATAGAATAACCACAAATTAATATAATGGTAATGATGATATTGGGCACCTATCCTGTTGCATTTTTTATCAGCAGATTTCAAAGTTTATAAAAAATTAGGTGTTTTACTTTGGCTGCATTTTCCCAAGAGGGAAACTGCTGCACAAAAGATGGAGTGACCTATCCAAATTCAGCCAGGAGGCAATTGGCTGAGTCAGGAATAGAAACCAGAGTGCCAGCCCAATGAAGAAGACATCCTAAAACAAATGGAACCAAGCAGAAATGGGAACAATGTCCCCACGTTTCGGCAGTGAGAAGTGCCAGCTGCCTTATTCACTATTTCTTTAGAATATTAGCACACACTTTTTTTTTCTTTTTTTTTTTTTTTTTTTTTTTTTTTTTTTTTTTTTTAAGATGAGTATTTAATTAATTACTGAACTGGGTCTGCCATTCCTCTATAGGATGAAAACAAACACTTAAACAAGTCTCTCCTGCCAACTCCACCCAACACCTACTCAGTTACAACAGATGGATGAGTGCCACAGACCAGATGTCAAAATGATCCCAAATTTGACACTGCACAAGAAACTGTAGCATGCTGCAGAAAAGAACTGCTCCCATGGTAATACTATTTAAATGCCAGGTTGCACTGATCCCTAATAGAATTGATCAGAACCCAGACAGCAAAGGCTGTAGTTGCTGCCACAGCCTCCTGAAATCTTTCCATCTCTTTTAGTAGTCTTGCATAAATTTTGTTGTCTTCTAAAAGTGGGAAGGTTTACTGGAAAAGGATATAGGAATACCAGGCTGGAGTCCAAGAGGGATGAGATGAATGTCTCCTCTCCTTGGAACAGCTTTGATTGCACCTGCTTTTGTAATGCCTAGTAAATAGGGCTGCTTAGGATGCTCCTTGCTGCCCTTGGCCTTCAGCTTTGAAGGACAAGTGATCTCTCTTCTGAGACACTGTCTTCTCCTTAAAGATGAAGAGATTAAGATTTGGTGTGGACGGGGATGTATGTGAAGAAGGAATAAAGCTTTGACATTTATATAGGTGCCAGCTTAATTCAAATTATTTATGTAATGTTGTATCCTTTGACTACTTTAAGCCTGAAGCAGTGTGGCCTTCTGGCCAAACCTGAGGGCCTTGAGGTTGGATGGATGGCCCAGAATTACTGGGCTTACCAAGGAAATCGTTCACCCTCTGTGTCTGTAGGATGACATGATGATCTGAGCCAGGAGAGCTCCCCTGGAACTCTGGAGCATCTGTAGTTGATACAGAAGACATGCCTTTGCAAGCCTTGTTTGACTTCTCCCAGAGCAACAACTCTTGCAAACAAAAACTTGTACAGTGGGACTGGCACGCTCATCCCAGAGTCCTGACATAGTCTCAGCAGTTCAGACAGGAAATATGTACAAAATAGGTACAAAACAGTTGTCTATCAAGAAAAGTTCTGTCAAAACTGAAGGGTTTTGCTGGAATTTTTCAGTTTTGATTAAGTTATGAAGGGCAAAGCCCTCTTGGTTGAACTGAGTGGACAAATTATCTAGAAGTACCAAAAGTCTGCTGATTTGAACAACTACATAGGAGAGCCTAAACACTCAGAACCTGTATGAGACAGAGGTCTACCCTTCAGACCTAAGAATGGTTTTCCTTTTGTCCTAAATGGGGATTTGGAAACAAAACTACCATTTTCCAGATATGTACTTGTTACTGTCACACTGTCTCTATCCTGGAAGAAATATTTTGGATACAGGAAAGGGAGTCCAGGGAGATCATGGATGACACTGACTTACTTATTTTAAATTTGAACCCCTGAGTGTCTCTCTTTTTCAGAGTATTTAGCATTTTGCAGCATTTTGCCCCAGTTGCATGTAATGAGCACTTAGCTCTTTCACAAATGAGATCTCAAGTCATTACAACATCAGACACTTCCACAAAAAAAAAAAAAAAGAGGTTTTTTTGTGCCCACTGCGTTTGGTTTAAGTGATTAGGCCAGTAGCCTAACACAGAAACTTTGCAGCAGAGCCAGGGATATAATCAAAGGATGTATCTTCAGCTACAGGCAAATCCGAGACAAACTGTCAGACTGCAGATGCCTATTCAATGAGTCGCATCCATCCTGGGCACTGAATGAGGCAAAGGCCCTCTAGAAAAAGGAGGATGTGATTAGATCATTAAGTGCAAAAGAAAATGTGGCAGTAGGAGAAGCAACATTGCTATGCTGGCTTTCAGCTAATTAGTGGGGAAACAGATTTATTTTAGCTGTGGCTGTATGGAAGACTCTTGTAAGCGTTGGGTAACTTGTATTAATGTCACACCTCTAGTTTGCTGAGCAAACTTACCATATCTCTTTGGTGTCCACAAACACTCAGCAGCATAAGAGAGTCAGGATCCGTTTTCAGATCAAAGCTTAATCATGTTTCTGCTGCCTTATCACGTTCTCTTTATTTTCAGTACATATGTGGAGTCACACAAGGCAGGCATGGCCTGAAATACAAAGGCACTACATGTAAAATGATGGCTGATTCTTGGCAGCAGAATCAGGAATTCAACACGTTTTTAATATTCTGTAAGGTCTTTGCTTTCCAACACTAGGTCATTTTAAAGAATAGAATCTATTCCAAGATCCCTACAGTGTCTCTGTGTATCCCTGCATTTTTGAGAAACCCTGATATTATGTCCATAAGGCACAAGAAATTAATCCATGTTAATCATTAACTGACTCCAGAACAATAACATGTGAGTGCCAAGTTCTTTGTGGATACTGGACCTCATTACTGTGTTCCTGTTGGAGCAGTGACCTCACCATTTTGGCTTGTATCACATCAACGCCATCTAACACCATAGCAGAGGAGGTACCAGAGGGTTGTATACATCGTTATTGAATTCTGTGTGCTTTAGTAGAGGTTTTTTGTCATATAATTTTGCAAGACAAAATTTTGCAGCTCTGATTTCCAAGATGGAAAGCAGTTTCTGTGATCTAACCAAGATCATACGGGTGGTGCCCACTTGTATCTTCACATCAGTGCAACTGGGCTAATAGTGATGAGACTCTACCAGTACAACTGTTGGTCAAAATAAAATTAAAACTTCCTCATTAATCAGTCACATTAGTTAAACTGTCAATGGATGAGTCCTGATATGGTAAAGGAAGATCAGTAACAGAGGACAGGAAGGGACATGGGAGATCTTTTAGAGTTCTATAGCTGAATATTTTATACTAGTTGATTAGCAGATCACTGGAACTTCTTGGAATAAATATTTTCTTTGTGACAATTATGTCTGATAAAGTGTTGGAGAGAAAAAGGAATAGCAAAGAGCATCAAGCAGCGCACATCAACTCTCTAGATAATGATGATACAAGTTGAAAAAGGAGTCAGAGAAGAAAAGATGGTCTGAAAAAGAAGGGAGGAAGAAAAGACAATGGAAATCTGAGGCATAAGAGACCAATTGAGGGAGTTACTTGGCGGTTGAAAAGTGCTAATTATGTGTATCTGGACTGCTGTGAGTTCCCAGTGAAGCCCCCAAGTACGGCTGCAAATCAGAGTTTGAAATGTTTTCCAGCAATGCCCTTTCCACCCCATAGTCTGTTGCCAGAGCCAGTTATCTACCCCTAATCATCCAACAGCCCTTCAGGAGCCCTGGCTAAAGGCAAAGGGAAGGAGCATCTGAGGCCATGGTTTCTGAGGCTCAGAAGACTGATTTCCCTTCATTTAAGGATTAATGTTTTTCACAGTTCTAAGGATGACTGCTCAAATGTCCTTAATCGTGTGTGTGCTTGCCTGATGGGAAATGTGCAAGAGCATTTGGGGACTGTGGCATTGTACATGGCAAATGGCAATTAACAGAACAAACTCTGCCTCTGGCAAATTAACCTTCTCCAGAATTCTAGAGGGCTTTTTGTATTGGTGGTGGTAGTGGGTTTATTTTGAAGTGAATTTATTTAATGAAATAAAGGAAACTGAGGTTATGACTTCAAAAGTTTTGTGAGGATTGAGTCCTTTCCTGATGCGTGCACAAATTTTTCAGTTCTGCTTTCCCACTTCTGTTTGCATAGGCATTGGCCTGCATCCTTTCATGTGTATTGCCTCCGATGTCTGACTCATTATGGCAACAGAAATGTAGATGCCAGACCCAGAAGCAGTACTTAAAAACCTGCTATTCTCTCTCCTTCAAGCTCAAAGCTAACCCAGTTTGTGGCAAATGAATGAAATGCAATCATTTGGCACCTTGTCCATGCATCAGTTTGGAAACATAGGACCTTTCTCCTCTGCTTTTCTGTGTCTTTTTCTATGTGACCAGGCTGCCATAAAGACTAGTAACTCTAGAGTGTGGAGTTTAATGATTGGAAAAGAAATAACTGGTTTATTGCATTCTCTCTTGTGTTGCCAAGCCTCTCCTCTCACCTCCTAGTATGTTTCCCATTGTCTAATATCCAAGATTAAAGAGATTCCTGGATTTCAAAGGGAAAAAACAATCATCTTTATCCTTTGTGTTTGGGATGGAGGATACTTAACCTTTATGTTTGGGGGGGAGGATAAATGGATAAGGCAGCAAGAGAAGGGAAAGGTAGAACAGGACTTGAAAATTATTGCCGTCTGAAAACTCAAACACAGAAGTTAAGTGACTACTCCTGAATACACCGTTTAAAAAATAATACAGGCTTCATCTCTTTCTTCATGTTTTGTTTTGGAACATCATGTGGTCATGAATACTAGAGATTAGCAAAAGCTGGGCACTGTTTTACCCAAACACCAGCAAGGATATGTGGCTGAAAGCACAGAGATTCCCCGCACACAGTTAGGGACAACAGTCCTGGCAGTGCTTGGTGCCACCTTGAGTAGAGCATCACAGTTGTTGGGCACCATGTGCCAAGGTGAGGAGCTGGAACCTCCTGTGGAGGCAGGCAGGGTTATAGAAAAATGAAGAAACTTGGAGAAAGAGGGATAGAGTCATCCTGTCTTTCCCATGGATATTACTGCTGTTTGTTCAGCTGTTTGTGTGGCCCCATAGGAACAAGAGAGCAGCCAGGGATTCTCCCAGAGAAGTGTGGGAAGTCATCTATCATGAGAGGTAATCACAGCTCAGAGAGGAAGGGTTTTTTCTCTTCCCCTGCTTTGAAGCTGACAGCCATGCAGTGTTTTTTTTCCTCCTGGTTTTCTCCTGGTTTCCATGGGATTGCAAAGGAGAAGAGATAAAGCAGAAGGCATGTTCAGTGTAGCTTCACATATCAGTTCAGTGTATTTTCTGCACCACTTTTCGCTGTCTTTTATCTTCCCAATCTCTCCTAGCAGAAACGTAGGAAACAATTAAGGCAGATGGGTATGTAACTCTGCTCGTTCCCAAAGGAAGAACAGGCAAGAAAGGAGAGCATGGGAGAAAGTACAACATGATTTGGAGAGAGCGGAGGATAAATGAGGAGGGGAAGCGCTATCCAAGCTGGGACTCATGTGTAGCATTCCAGTTACCTGGGTAACAAGGTAACTGCTCAAGGAAGAGGGGAACAACTGAACCCTTGGTGTGTCTTAAAATGCAACTTTTCGTTCACTTTGAGCCATCTTTGGGGTGAAGTGGTCCTGTCTGATGAAGGTAACTGCATGATATGTGCTGCTTGGCACCACTGTTTGGAGCCCTTACCAGGTGTCCCAGGAGAAATCCTCTCCTGCCTCTGCAGGCACAGAAAAATTAGTTAGGCTTCACCTGTGACTGCAGGAGTTTGTCTTGAGAGAAGGTTGCTGGAGGTTGTGAACAGAGCTGACCTGAGGCTCTAGCAACACAGAAGCTGCTGAGGGCAGTAGATTGCCTGGAGGAGCAAATCAGCTCTGGTCCCAAGTCTACATCTGTGCCAGAGCCCTAGAAAATGAGACTTGCTCCTGCTGCTGCCTTCACCAAGGCAGAGTCACTGCTGGGAGGGAAAAGAGGCAAATCCCACCTCTTTTCAGCTGTGGGATGAAGGAAATATGGTTCTACGGCATCCTTTTATGTCTCTGTTAGATCCGTCCCCTATCTTTTCTGTGTCAAATGTGCTCTTGCCCTGAACCCTGTCCACCGCTGCCCTTCACTAGGACAACAGAGTTCAAATTAAGTTGTGCTGGGGAGAATAATTCACCTGTTTTGGATATAGCGCTCATGAATATGCCTGCATGTGCCAAAGGAACATAAATGGATCATGGCTACAGGAATGCTCCTACAGTGACTCTTTCTATCCACTGTGTCTGCTGATGGGAAAAACTGCAGGCAACCAGAGCACATCTTCCTCTGTTGAATGGTCCTCTGCAAAATTTAGGAGAATTGTAGACAGTTTGACAATAGGATGGCTTTAGGGCTCTAAAGGTTTTGTTAATTGCCAACAAACTTAGAGGGCACATAGAGATTGTTAGAGCAAAGCACAACCTGAGTGGGAGTAACTTCAGAGTTATTTCATACCCTATTGTAGTACAACTCCATCCCCCCACCTTTTCCTGTTGTTCACTGTTGTTCCGTCTTATGTGGCTTGATTAACCCAGCCCAGCCCTGATATCCCAGTATCAAATCTCTTCTGATACAGCAGAGGCAGTAGCTCAAAAGGAGCAAGAGAGCATGCTAATGAAGGAAAGAGCCATCTCATTGGTCTAGATTTCTGTTGGGTTTGGTTGGAGTTTTTCTGGGGTTTTTTTTTGGCAGGGGCTGGGAGGGAGGTCTTTACTCAAGAGGAATGTCCATGGTGAAATTTTACTCCTCTCTGTTACGACTTTGCAAGTTATCATGGGTCAGACTAGTTGTCATGAGTCGAAGAAGAGTTCCCCTCAACACTGCTGATTTTGCTTATGTGGTGGTAGATTTTCTAGAGTTCCTGCTCTCTCCTAGAAAATCTTCATGACCCTGAGCTCTGTATCAACATTAAGGTCTCACATATATCATTAGGGCACAGCAATAGTCTTGGCATCCTTGAAGTTTACTGAGAATGTCCTTTAAAAATATAATAGTTAGTTGAATGATGGTTGATTTCATGGAGCAAGGGGATTTTCTATTTCTTCCATGAGGAAACTAAGCCAAATATGTGATTCAGATTATTCTACCGGAAAGTTTTTAGCTCTTGTGCCCAGATTACTAATATTTTCCCCCAAGGTGTATGCATTTTGCAGCAAGCACAAACAGAGTGGCATGGATCACCAGAAGCTCTCAGATGACTGCAAACAGCTGAGACTGAATTCTCCTTTCCTCAGTCGATTTGCTAAGCCTTATTCTGTTGGCAAATTCAACAGAGTCAACCCAGGCAATGTCAGCCCAGAAGAGAAGGATGTTCTTCATGGCTGGATGTAAAAGGACAGGTACAACCAGTTGTCTTAGATTCCCTTTTCTTGCTTTTGAAGTGGTCCTTGAAGTACTTTGCAGAATTACGTAATAGGTGCTTTACAGGAATAGGTAATTTCCACATGATAAAAATTTGGTCTTCATTATCCAGCCAAGTGTCTTCAAACAGGTTATGCCAATACAATAAAATCTCTGCCCATTTGTGCATACTATTCTGTGATTTGGCAACATTTTACACACAGTTGAGAGATACACTCTTTCAGCACCTAGTAAAACAATTGTGTCATCAAAGCCAGAAGTTTTATTACCTGTTTTTTGATTGTTTCCTTATTTACATTAGTTGATTTTCAGCAGAAGTGATTTTTGCTTTGGTTTGTTGGGGTTTTTTTATTCCATTTGAAGTTGTAGAACGTTCACAACATTTTCTATTTGTCTCATATCCTTTCTGCAAAGCAGAAGAAATTGAGACATATGATTCTCTCTCTGAGGTTAAAATGAAGGATAAATCTTTCATATAGGGAGCTTGCCTGCTGCCCATTAATATAATCATTTATGCATTGGACTTTGAGAAATTACTACTGTAGGGCCAATATTTGCCTCCTCTCATTAAAAAATGTATTATTACTGATGCATGGGGTGGAGAAGACTTACCTAATACAAATACCACAATGCTTATGTTCAAATTATGCTGGAAAATGTTTCTTTACTTTTCTGAAGCTTTCAAATGGTGAAAATGTTTCTTATTTCTTAATTTTGAAATTGTTCTATTGACCAACAGATAAAACACTATAAGCTTTCAGATATTACTCCACTAATTTACCCAAAAATACTGAAAAAGTGTTAGACTTATGTTGTTTTATCAACAGTCACCCAGACTGTTCTCTTTCTAGAGAAAGCTTAAGAGATGGAGCAGTCCTTCAGAGAGCATGAACAAAACCAGAATTCAGCAGCTATACCTTGGGTGGGCTTTTGAGCAGCACAGAGAAGGGAGGTAGTGGCATTTGTCATGGAAATAGGGAGAAGCTTAATGAAGGCTCTGAGTTTGTGGACAGAAAGTATAAAGAAATGAAGGCCTGGCAAAATTCCCCAACATGGAGGTGGTTTGTAGCTTCTGTGTGTTTCTGGTACTACTGCAGAGAGCTGGAATTCTCAACATGACTTCCTAGAATACTACCAGGTTTCTTGGACTGCATAGAGCTTAAGAGCCAGGCAGACAGGCACCCCTGCAAGGGTCAGACTCATTCTGTTGAGCAGCCAAAAGGCCTCTGGGTTTGTATCCTCCATAAAACAAAATTTCAGCAACCCCAGTAAGTGAGAATGATTATAAAAGTCCTGGGTGGACAGGCTAGCCCATGAGCATCCCACCATGTGCTTCTGGCATGATACAGCATCAGAATCATTTCCCTGTATGATTTTGGATGCGATCAAAGCCAGGAAGCAAAGCAGACTGGTTCAAACAGATTTCCTGTCTGTGGATGCTAATTAGTGCTGCTGACCACAGTAGGACATCAGGATTTTTCTAGTTTATTCAGCTGTGTGTGGGGTTCTCTCTACCTGTCCCTAATAAGCCCAGGCACTAGTGGCCAAACTGAAATTCAGTAGCCAAAATCCTATCCCTCCCTATCTGGGATCTGACAAACTCATTTGAAGCAATGGGTTAACAAAATGAATCTACAACTTCCTTTGAAATACAGTGCCTGCTCCGAAAAAAAAAAGGTTAAAAATTTTTCTGGATACTTTGATCCATTTAGCTTTACAAATAAAGCTCCTATAATTCTGCCCCCACACTAGATATGACTGACATTCCTAAGTATTTAAACTCCACTACTTTCTGATTGAATAAATCTAGTTCTTAGAGAGTATTATGAAATGTTTTAGTGTAAACCAAGCCAAATATATCTTGCTGGACAAAAGAAAAGCTTAGAAATTTGGGAACTCCAATGAAAATAGAAGAACTAAGATGATTAAATACTCTGCCTGGAGTTGTGCAGAACAATCCAAGGGTAACTGCTGAAAATACCGTGAAATAGTTGGAGATTTTGGTAAAGTATCCAGAAAGTCACATCTAGCTAATCTTAAGGAAAAGAAAAATGTGGTACAGAAAATGTAAACCATAGAAAGAATGTATTTCCCTTCACTCTACTACCAGTGTGCCAGAAAGACCGAAGGTCAGCTGTTCAGAAGAACACTGTGTTCACTAACTCTAATTTAATTATCTACATAAGCAGCCATGTTTGCAAATGGCTAAGGACCAAGCAGCTCCCATGGAAACCGTATCAGGTGCAAGCCTTTTTAAAAGTACAGCTGGCTTAAATACCTATACAACCCTTTTTGAGTGCAGAGACCTTCTGATAATCAGAACAAAAAAGTTCTTGGTTCTGAGAACTCGGAGAAATCTTGGTATGAATTTCTTGATGTAGTTCTTTGTGATCCTTTGACTCTTCTAAACATATTGCCGAAGAGGTCACAAAAATGGCTTGTGTAGGATTTGGATGGTGATTTTTTGATTAAGAAATTATGTGAGGCGAAGAAGTCAGTAATTTAGAGACTGGTCCAGAAAACCAATTGAATTTATCAGCTCAGTTCTCAGAGGCAATTTTATCTGGAAAATCCCAGGAGTTCCAACCACCAGCATTCAGAATAAAATCTTAATCATATCTTAAAATTACAGGGCTTTCTTCTTCCTAAAATTACAAAACTGTGGCTCACCACCTGATTTCCAAGTATTTGCAGACAGTAATTCAAAGTTTCAAAGTTGTCTGCCAAAGACTAATTTTAAACCTCTCAGCTCCAGCATATGGAGGAGGAAACTCCAACCAAGTATTGAGAGGCTTTGAGATTTGGCAACCCTGTTATCAAGATGCTACTGTCGAGGCCAAATCCATAGGAATAGCCTTGACAGAAAGCCCCTATTATCTCTCACCAGCTCCTCAAACTATCCATTCCCCAAGAAACTCTCATTTGGAATAGGATGCTGTTTGGAAAGACATTAAATTGTTCACAGCTGCTTGGGAATTAAACTTCCTCCTCTTTACGGTGGAACGCAACGTATTTCTGAGCCAGGTGGAGGATACCGTGTGAGGTTCTGGTAGGACCTGGAGTTGGCACAAAGAACAACATTTTCAAGTCTGCACATATACTAAGTTACCAGGGCTCAATAATAATTTTCTGGCAGATTAGTCTTGCCCTAAAGCAGGTTTCTGTGATCACTAAAGACAGAATGAAAGCAATGGGTCTGAATTTCACACTTTATATCCTTCCACACAGAAGCTTTGATTTTAAACGCTGCTTTTTTTTTTTTTTTTTTTGACACCGATCAGCAAGAACGAGTGTGACAATTCACAGGTAAACAGCAGAGTAAACTGAAGGAACAGGTCCATAACAGACCAAGTGACACACTCATAACTTGAAGGAAATTATTCAGAATAACTTGATAAACCTTTGTCAAAATTGCTAACGGAGAGATCAAGCACTGCAAATTGCAAATGTGACCTTGTTTTGTCCAAAGCAAAGGAAGAGCTTGTAATTTTTCTCTTGCTTATTTTAACAATCATTTTTACTAAAAGCAGTGTCTTTACTAGCAAATAACTACGTACTTGCAGTTGTATAATTCAGTTCATGAATGTGCAAAATCTTTGCTCTAGGATTTTTTAGATTATTTTAATTTATTTGATGATACCTTTTGCTCTGTAAAAAGAAATTTAGTTTTAACCTTGATCTTCAAATAAGAAAACTTTGATTCACATCCAGCTTAACCTTTCATGCATAGAAAAACCAAGTCTATTCAAAGCACAGTACAATTCAGGGATGGATAAAAAAAAGCTTTGCAGTTAAGCATTCTCAACAGTTGCAGAAGTGGATTTTTGGGGGTTTTTTAATGCCAGACTCTTACAAAACACTGATGCTTACCAGATGCTAGAAGGCATTTTTCATCTGTTTTATTACCTGATGCTGAAAAAAGAGAGGTACATCCAAAACATCCACTAAACTTTAACAATTTTCTCTATCTTTTCTATGAATCATTTCAGGTTTTCTCTGAATCATTTCAACTTTTCCAGGCTTTACTCTCTATAACTTAAAATGCTGCAAAATGCAGGTGCAAACTGCAAAGAGACCTGAAAGGTCCTTTATGGCCTCTGGCTTTAAACCTCCAACAAAAGTCCTGACAGTACCCTGAGGCTTTTCCCCCAGTTTCACCTGGCAGACAGATACAGTGGGAACATCTAGTTCATGCAAGTGGTTTTGCATAAAGGACTTCCCTTATTTTTTAATATTCTGCCACATGTTCTACCATTATTTTTCTTGGTATGAGTTCAACCATGCTGATAAAGGAGGTGATGGGGTCTGGCAGTAAATACTGTTATACTTTTTTTATCCCAGTACTCCTCTTTCATATGACCTGTGAATTTATTCCCTTCTACTCGAATGCTGCTTTACAAGTTAGTGTAACTAAAAATTCAACAGCAACGGAAAGGTGGGTCTGGGTGACAGCCTGAGCAGGGCTCTGACACTGTTTAACAGTATTTTTACACCCTCTGTGGGCTTTCTTTGAACTCACACAATTCTAAAGTTGCTTAAATTGGGTTTGTGTCAACCCAGCTGAGATAACTCAATTGAGAAAAGAAAATCCAAGAAGACAGACCATTGGTACTGGGGTTTTTGCTACATAAATACCTGAAAGGGAATTTCCAAATTCATGATGACACAGACATAATACTGGTGGAAAAGGGGAATAATCAGTTTATTTCAGTTACTAAATCAAAACAAAAGTATATTGACAGTGAATTCATGGTATAAAGAGGCTTTAAAGCCACTAGTTGACGGTCAAAAGAAGATTCCCTTTTCCATACTGGGCTGTAGGCCAGCTGTTGTCCTGTCCCTTGAGGACCCCATGCTCTGAGAAAAGCCTGATATTAGTAAATCGGATGGTGTATAAAGCTCTACATCTGGTCCTGTGCAGGAATCAGTGCTCAGCACACCTCATGGAAACGCAGAAACTTTGGGTCATACAATAGGGATGGTAAAAGGAACCAAGATAAAATCCATATGGTACAGAAACGAGGTAGAAAATGCGCTTCTTCAGAGTCTCATGATATTACATTCTTGTTTGGATTGGGGGTTTTTGTTTTCCTTTTTTCTTAAATGAATGTTTAAGGAGTTTTCTTAGCCAGCCCTCGTTGTCATTTAACCAGTTGCCCCTCCCTGCATTCGTCGACCTCATCCAGCCCAGTGTGACTTCCAGTCTGAACTTACAGTTCAAAATAAACTTTTACTGGAAGATTATGATCAGAAAATAGGATTTCAAGAACTCCATATCCAATTCAGCATAAAGTTATGCTCTATTACATAGTACTTAAACACTGTACTTAGACCTACAACACCTATAAGCTTTGTGGTTTCACAGGGATCTCTCTTTTTGGAGCTCCCTTTCTTAAGTTATGGCTCAGTCCTTCTAGATTTCCCTCATCTTCATGTAGAATGTATGGCCTCAGCTGAGAAGGAATAAAAACTAACCAATTATTAGCCTGGATAGAAAGAGCTCTGTCTCCCTCCATGGAGAGCAAACTTTGTGCCACTAACACACCAGGTTGCTTGGTGTCAGTAGTTCATAGAAATGATCAGACAACCACTAGAGCAACTTAAACCAGCTACCACTGTGCCACACAGACCAGCCAATTTGTTTCAAGTGCCCTCAACACCGGGGAAGCAAAGACAAACACAAACTGAAATACGGCTAAATAAAAGCATTAATATATCTCCTGGCAACTTACCTCCAGCACATTTTAAAAGACCCTTAAAACCCTTATGCAGCACAATGCAATTTATTACCTGCCTCTCTCCAAGGTGTCCGATAACATAGCGCTTCTATATTTTTGGAAGCAAAAATTCTCCAGCTGCTTGACACTGAAAATAAAGGTGATTTGCGAAGTCGTGCCTTTAATTTGCCAAGCACTGAATGTGTGTTTTCTTACAAAGATGATGACTCGGGTTTTCTCTGGTTTATTTTGAAAACAAAGCAATTGGGAAACAAATCGTAGCCTCAGCAGCAGAAATATTGCTTTTGTAAAAGGATTTAAAAAAAACAAAACAAAAAACCAAACGACAACAACAAAAAAGCAGCAAGTAACAGCAAATACCTGCGGGGGGTGGGGGGGAAAGAAAGTAGGAGCGTACTGGGAAGAGAGGCTTTCAACTGGGATTGGGGAGCTTCACAGGGAGGCTGGCTTGATTCTGCCTTCATGTTTCACAAGGTTTGGGTGGTAGCTGGTGCTTTGATATGTGCAACTACTACTAACATTTCATAATATGACGATCTAAGAGGTGAAATAGCTTTTGTATTTTAAAATCCATTAAAAACAGCTGGAACTTAGTGCTGATGGATACATCCTCACTTTACTAAATCAACGTCTCCTTTGTTGAGTTATATGAGACAGTTTCATTGTCATCGCAGATGGGAGATGCAAAAAAAAAAAAAAAGAAAGAAAAAAATTAAAGGAGATTCAAAATCTGTTATAGCACACTACATGTTAGCATAGCTGTCCCTAGTATGAAGAAGTAATGAAACAACTAGAAATATATATATAAATGAAAGAGTAAAATAAAAACTGAATTAGCATTTGAAGTGACAGTTCTGAAATGCTAAAAAAGCTTATCTCAAAACTGCATGTTTCTGGGTGGGAGAAGGATTTCTAGGACATGCTTTTTCCCTAAGTAAATTTTCCAAGAGTCCCAAGTGTTATTTGCCTTCTAGTTCTGTAGTGTCAATATGGATTTCTCATACCAATTTCCACACAGCCTGCCTCTACAGTGAAAACATCTTGTGTTTAGAAAACGTATTAAGACATTTAAAGAAAATGTTTATTGTATTTAAACTAACAGTAAAAGTGTACAGGGGGAAAAAGTTATTTTCTTTAAAAAATACAAGGTGGCCAGAATTCGGGTTAACCCACAAGGTTACTTTAGGCACTGTTTTTTAAATAAACTTTTCTAGATGCCTAGACAGGATCCTAAGAAGCAAATGGACTCCATGGTTTTTCTTTGCTTCTTGGCTTTTGGGGGTATTCCAGTTTAGTTCCTCGTGAAACCTCATGATGAAACACCTACCAAGACTCACCAAAGCACGAAGGTTTAGGTGGCTATAAGTGAAATATACGGGAGAAGTAGATTATGTTAGTCTGAAGGAGAACTAGGCTGTGGAAAGCTTTAGCACAATAGCCGATTGTCAAAGAAAGCAGTTCTAGCAAGCTCTCTGCTTGCCAGGAGCGAGGCCAGGGGCAAGAGTAGCTTAAAAAAGAAGTGAAGAAAGACCAGAAACTATTTGCTAATGTGGTAACAAGCACTACCTTTATTGTAAACCAACTGACTCGTGGAGAAGGCTGTTTTGGTTTTTAAACAGGCATGCTCATTCTGTGGCATATGAACTGGTCTCCAAGTATTCATAAGGATAATCCTTAGTGAGGCCAGTCCATTATTAGTGTTCTGTGGGTATCACATCTTCTTTACTGACAGCAGTAATAAAATGTATTCTCCAAGTTCGGACAGGACCTATTTGAGAATCAGCCTCAAACCTTGAGTCCTAGGGGAGAATGCAGAATGCTGTCTATGCCTGCACAGAGCTCTCAGCAGGATAAACCTCTGATTAGTGACGTGGAGGGTGGAGTGGATGTAAGTTTAATGTTATATGCCAGCTTACATTAGACAACCTTGTGCAACTCTGTCAGTTTTGGAATGCAGTTCGATTACCTTATCTAACTGGAGAGCTTGGACAATCGGATTTAAACTTCTGGAATACAAATGACTAGGCTAAATGCTATTTTTAGGAACATAGAAAGATAGGTAGGTTACCATACATGTATGTGATTAACTTACCTATATGCATATAGGTTATACGGGTATATAGCTTATGCATGTGTCTTCCCAGTTATGGGCACCTGCAGCACTCTGAACACCTCACTTGCTACTCTCTGAATTCCCCCCGGCTGCTGAGGTGCTTCCAGTCGATGTGTATAATACGGATGCTCCGTATACATTTTTCCCCTCCAACCTCACTGCAAGTTCTTTATGTCCTTTACACTTACTATTCGTATACCGGGCTGCATATTCATCTGCAAGTCTGTCAACACAGTTCACCTCCTGTAATCAGAAAATGGTGATTAAATGAACATCCAAGTACAGAAGCTGTCAACCTGGTGTTCATCTTTTTTAAAGTTAAAAAATATTCATTTCCCTTTTGCATTCATATGGCTCTGAAAAGGTCTTTAAAAAAAGTGTTCCACGATCTTAGGACAGAATCAAAGGTCAAATGCCGATCACGTAATTTTTAGCATTTATAGGAACAATAAAGAAAAATAATCCCTGTAAAAAAAGTTTATGCTGCAAGCCCGGCAGTTCTCCGTCTTCCAGGGTGGGTTGTAATAGCTCCTAAAAGGAGCTTGTCTGGGGCTTTTAACCACAACACGGTATTGTTTCTTTTAGCTATCTGTTTCAGCATCTGGTCCATCTCATGGGAAGGTCTTCGAGACTATTTCAGGATTAGGTTACAGATAAAGTATGACAAGGGAAAAAACTGCCTTATTTATATCCTCTTACGTGCATAGGAAAAAAAAATTATAAAATTTTTCTTTTTTTTTTCTTCTTTTTTTTTTTAATGTGCCGTCGACCTAAGAGGGAACATAATCCGCTCTCAAAGTGCAGAGTGAGCACAACTTCTGTAGTGCGTGCAACAACTTTGACCTCCGTGTAATTACTCCAGGCTTACATCAATATAACAGTGCCGGGTTTCTCTTCAATTATTTCCCGGGAGTGGCAGGCTCTCTTCCCGCAGCGCTTATTTATTTCGAATGGGCCTAATTTGCTCAACAATTCGCACGTCCCTTCTTTGGCATCCCGCGTTTCCCCGGACGGCGAGAGCCGGGGCTGTCTGTCCGGGCCGCCCCGTCCGTGGCCGTCCGTCCCTGCCGCAGGGGAGCGGCCACGGGGCTCGGCACCGGCGGGCACCGAGCCCCCCCAGAAGGGGACCTCCGCGGCTGGGGCCCGGCGCTGAGCAATTCTTACGGATGAGTAAGCAGCGAGTGTGGTAACTCAGGCCAACAGCTCTGCAATTAGGGCTATAATTTCAGGTGCAGCCAGCAGTCGTAATGAATATTTATTTCATCGTACCGAATAAAAGAAATGGCCGGGCTAAACAGCGCGGGCCGTTCTGTGGGGTNCTCCCCCGCCCGCGCTGCGCCGCTCCGGGGCTCCCCTCCGCCAAAACACCCGCGAAGTGGCCCTATTGCGTCCGGCGGCTCCACGCCCCGGCGCGGTTGCGGGAGTCCCCTCGGGTTTTGCTCCGCCGCTGAAGAGGGTAGCGGAGGAAGGAAGAACGTGGGCGCGATGCGAGGCAGCGGCGGCACGGGGGGGCCGAGAGCCCTCCGGCTGCCCTAAGGTCTGCAGCCCCAGCGAGCAAGAGGGCGGCCCGGAGCGCCTGTCAGCCCCCGAGTCCTTATTGCTCCCTCTCCGCAGCCAGCCTCGCCGGGGCTCCCGCAAGCCAAGCGAGCGCCGCGGCTCCCGACTGGCTGTTCCCGGGCGGACTGCAAGCCGCACGGATGCAATGCCCCGAGCGTCCGTCTCCTCCCGAGCCCCTCGACCGAAATCCGGGCGCCCGATTAAAGGTGCGATGTCGCGGCAGTACGGCAGGCGGGGAACGGGGCCGGGTCCTCCGCCCGCTCCCCGGCAGCATCCCATCGAGGTCTGAGCCGTGCTGCGGACAAGCACAGCCTGACTATTTTGTGTGTGTGTGTTTGGATTTTGTTTGGTTTTCCTTTTATTCGCTTTGCCGGGGTGTTTTTTTTGGATTTTTTTTTTCCCCTTTTTGGTCTGTGTTTGAGTTACTGTGGAATGAGGAGGTGCCAGGCGTCGCAGCAGCTCGGTGGCGGTCCCGTCCCTACCGAAAGAGCCGCTCCACATGCGGAGCGCTTTCTTTTTCGGGGATGGGGAGGTGGGACGGGAGCCGGGGGCGGCGGGCGAACCTCCGGGCCGGGGCGCA
>WBMY01013484.1:1221575-1286129 GCA_013397315.1 Donacobius atricapilla | reverse complement strand
GACGGTGACGCTGCGCCAGTGAAGGCAGAAGCGGCCGCGGTGGCCCCGGCCAAGCGGGCGCTCTACGAGGCAGTGTTCCCAGCAGGGGCTGCGGCCGGCGGTGATGCATGTGGGCCCTCTGCCTCCCCCAAAAGACTCTGCCGCCGCCCCGCTGAGCCCCTGGACGCCGCTGCGCCCGCCGTGGTGGTGGTCTCAGTGAAACATGACCCCTTGCCTCACCTCCTCCCCGAAGCAAATGGGCACAGAAGCACCACCTCACCCACAGTAGTTTCACCTGCTATTGTTTCCCCCACACAGGTAACCGGAAAAAGGAGAAAAAAAAAAAAAAAAAGGGGCAACCCCTCACCCTGCCCCACATAGTCTGCACTGTCTCCCTCCTTTCTTTCCCCAAGGCTGGGCAGAGGCACACTGCCAGCATTGGGGTGGCTCTTGGGGTCATGCTCACTCTTCACGCACCCAAAGAGCCCGGACGCATGTTATCCAACTTACTTGCCCCCAGTCTCTTCATGCCCCACCACTGGTCCAGTGGCCACTCACTGTGTGCCTGGGTGTTGGACTTGAATGGTGCCTGGGTGCTGCCATGCTCCCCCTCTGCGGCAGCATGACAGCTCAGCCCTATGGGCTCCCCTTTTCCTCCTTTTTGTTTCTTTCCCCCCTCTTTATTTCTCTTTTTGCAGTAGATGTGACTTACGAAAGTTGAGCCAGAATAGAAGATAGGGACATCAGGTATCATTAGTGTGTGTGGTGTTCTTGATGTGCTAATGAACTATTT
Organism: Donacobius atricapilla; assembly: GCA_013397315.1. Classification (NCBI taxonomy): domain Eukaryota; kingdom Metazoa; phylum Chordata; class Aves; order Passeriformes; family Mimidae; genus Donacobius; species Donacobius atricapilla. The sequence goes on along the minus strand of WBMY01013484.1, from coordinate 1,285,357 downwards.
GAATAACCTCAAATGCAGGAAACAGCCGGGAGAATACTCAATTACACACTAGTAATGAGGGTGTAATTTTAAACTTCAGAAGTTAACAAGAGGGTTAATATGGGCAATTGCATTCATCTTGTATTTGTTTATTTAAAATAGCTCTGTTTCCTGGCAGTGATCCTTTTCTTTCTTTTTTTTTTTTTTTTTTTTTTTTTTAAGCANTTTTTTTTTTTTTTAAGGCAAATTGGCTTTAGTTGCATTAGTTACCATAGTGGCGAAATATACAGTAAGAGCACAATTAGACGGGTTTAGGTGCAGCTTAGCTGTGGAATGAGCCCAAATTCATTAGATGTGTTTCGTTAAGGTAAAACGGTGTTGTTGAAAACGCTGTTGAGCTGTGCCTTACTTAATGCGTGCCTTGCGGAGCCCCCTGTGCTGTGTGCCAGCACGTGCTGCTGCCTCCTCCCCATCCCCTCCAAAAGTACTTTCCTCTCGGGTGTTTGAGCGCCGGAGCTAAATTACTTCAATTAAAGACTCACTGCGCCTCTGCAATTGGCTTGAAGTTTAGAAGTCATTCTAACTAAATCTGTAAAGCGTATGCAGTTACGCTGTGCCCCATAAAGTACCGCGTTTCAGGCAAGAACTTTACTGCTGGCTGCCCTACATGATTACAAAACCCCTCTGACATTCTTGTGTCAAGTAATAACAGGGATCGCAGCCGTCAGCCAGAGAGCGCGGCGCTGGGCAAGCACAGGTATATGACATGCCTGAGCTGTTTCCCGAGTGGAAATACCAGTTCTGGACAGACTGACCCTTTCAAAGAGTTTGCCAACTAATCAACCAGCCTGAAGGCTAATTGGGGTGGGGAGGGGGGAGGGCAGGGCTGCCAGTGAATGCCTGCATAAGCATCTATGTTCTTCAAGATACCTGTGACCTCTCCTTTCTTTCAGGGAGGCTTTTTTTGGACCACTTCAATGGAGTACTGTAGCTTGATCTCCTGCTGTGTGTATCTGGTGGCTCTGAATGGCTTAGAGGCTTGATTATGTGCAGATAATGTTTTTGTTCTGGCCCATTATTTCAGGTGGAAGCTAATGCTCCTCGCTGTATTTAACCCTAGATTCCTCTTCCCCTTGCTTTTCATGATCTTGAAAGTAATTTTGAAACTTCGGGCGTAGTTTAGCGTTTTCGGAGGGGCGCCGCACGTGCGTCTGGGAAGGGGGAGCTGGGCAGAGCCGTCGGTGGTCACGGAGCATGTGTGTCTTTAACCTGTTAAATGAGGTGTGTTGGTACTTCCAGTTGTCAGACTAGAGAACTCCATCTCTACCCTGGCCCACGAATCCCTTCACAGTTGCATAAAGCTTAGGCGAGGAGAAATCCAGCTGCTGTAGTGTTTGTTGCAAAGCTGGGCTTCCTACGGGAAGCGTTCGGAGCTGTAATTCTCATTAGCAGCAGACTGTGGGGAGAAAGGGAGAAATAGCTAAAATAGAGTACACAGGCATCTGCTGTTTTCCTAAGTGTATTAAGAAAGAAAATGAGCAATCAGCAAGGGTACTAGAACTAGACAGTGTGGGTTTTTTCAGTAATTAAATGGTAATGTTCACCTCCAGTCACAATTTCATGAGTTAAACAAGGTGCCCAGTTACTTTTGTAGTTGAATCTTACCTTTGTTACAAATCTCATTAATTTAAACCTTTAAGAGAAAAAAAAGTGTCTCTCTCTTTTTTTTTTTTTCCCCTTTCTCATCACCAATTTTTCTTGTGTCAGTTTTAACTTACGCATTTCTGGGATGTGACAAAATGAAAAAATACTGGCTGTGGAATGGATTTCCTTGGGAGAATGTTAATGCTAAACTTTTTCTCTCTAGCTACCTTTTATGATACTTACACTAATCGAGGTCCAGGGCATTTCCTGGGGAAATTAATAACTGGCTGAGGTTAATGGCCCAAGGCATTGCCTCAGGCCGTTGGCTCTCCCAGCCAGTCATTAATCCCCAGGAAATGCCCTGGCCCTCAATCGTTATTGCTTAATTATAAACAAAGACTTTCTAGGCCTTTTTACTGAATATATCTCATCAAGTACCATGACACTAAATTCCACTGTTGACAAATATTACTGATTCCTTGAAAACATGAAGGTCATAAGTTTGTGGTTTATTGGTTGTCTTTGTAATTAGTCTTCCAGGGGTCAGATTCTGCTGAACTCATGGATTTGTGCAATACTCTTGGTGAAAAAGAGGTGGCATAATGTGTGGGTTTCTTAGCGTTGTCTCTCTCTGTGTTTTGTTGTTTTGTTTTGTTTGTTGTTTTTTTTTTTAATAGCATTATGCAAAGTGTGGAAAATGAAAGTATTAAATGGGGTGTCTTCAATTTGCATTGACTGTCCAAACAAGAATGTTAATTGTATGCTTTTGTGATGTAGGTCCCATTTTTTGTTTAGCCCCAAATTGTCTTTCAACACTGAATTTGTAGGATCCTCTTGCAGAGCTCAGGAAAGGTACATTAAATGTTTGTCTTGATCCAACTACTGCTTTGGGTTTTAGCCTTAAGAGCAGCATTTATAGTGTATTTTAAGCATACAGCACTGCCATCATGGCACAACTTTCTTTTCAGTCCTTATTTGCTCTGAAGTGTAGCAATTTTCCTGCCACTGACAGCAGTACTTCAGTTCAAGTTGATGACAGAGATGTAATTTGGCTGTTGTTCATCTCCCATGTTGCTGAAAGATGAACAATAGCTAAAGCTTAAACTTTTGATGCTACAATGTGGTGGTAGCTTTTGGGTTTTATAGATCTGGTACATGCTGAACTTACGACAGTAGTAATACCCACAAATAGGTGTTGGAAAATAGTTTGGCCTCTGCCACGGGGGAGGACAGTTGCCTGCCACTTGCAAATGCTTTGGTTATGTTTGTTCTGTAACTCGGTTGGGTTTCTCTGGGCTGTTTGTGAAAAATTTATTAGCTATTAAGATATCTACCAGAAGCTTGGTCACTAAAACCCAAGCTATGTGCATTTGTCGTAGCTGTTTTGAGGAATCCTGAAATGCTTTTTTTTTTCCTCTTCTGCTTCAAATTCAGAGTTGCCCTTTTTTGCTGTCTTTTGATCTGGCACATGTCTTTTCATCGCCTTACATTCTTTTTGAAGGACTTACTTAGACCTGAACCAGAAATCTCATTCTGGCTGCAGGTTTTGCAAAAGAAGGCAGAACAATAATAGCACGTAAGGAATATGAGTAGGCAGTAGGCGCGACCGGGAGCAAATGAAACATAGCTAACAAGTCTAGCTCTTTTTAGTCTTGGATTTTGGAGGAGGTGGATAAGAATCTGTCTGCTTGATATTTGATCTGGGAACATCCTGCACATTCCTTAAATGGCCACACAAAAAGACTTGTGTTTTGTACAAGTATCTCTAGAATACTCTCTGACCAGAATCGTTGCTAGGTGCTTTCCCAGTATGCAGGGCAGGAGAACTCATCAGGAAGCTTCGGGGAGGGATGCTTAGGACAGTGCTGTAAAGATGCTAGGCTTTATTTCTACCAGGGTAGTAGATGGGGCAATATCCCTATCTTAAAGGCTTGAGGTACAGTGGCTATTAAGCCTGATGACTGCTAAATATCTTGTTGGTTCTTGTGACAGTACGACTGTTGATCAGGTTTCAGAGGTTAGTGCTGGCTGCCCTACTTCGTAGTTAATACTTTTCTCTTTGATTACTGGATTATCCCAGGTTGCAAGAAAATCCACAATTTGCTAGGTTTGTTTGGGGTGTTTTTTGTTTGGTGTTTTGTTTGGTTTTTTTTGGTTTTTTTTAAGAGAAGCATTGAGGTCAAAACCGTAGAAGGTAAGGATTAAAGAAACTTTATGTATCTACCTCAGAGGCTACTGTTTATTACTTTGTTACATTTGGGGTTTTTAATGGGAAAGATTTTCCATCTTCTGCTAAGTTGGCGATGTGAAAAGTAGAGCTGTAGAAGGGACAATTATACCTGATAGTCATCAAAATTGCTCTGAAATCCTTGGAGGGCAGAGGGATAAGGTTAGTAGTGGTGTCAAGGATGGTCCTCAAAGCTTTCTCGTCAGTTTCCGTAGTGAAATGCAGGAATCCTGGCTATTGCTCTATGGGTGGTAGTCATTGTTGTTTCTAACTGAGTGCTTCTACAGATTGTTAAAGGGAGATAGGATATTTCTTTTTAAGAAAGTGGGATATCCCAGGCTGCAGTCGTTATGATGAACATGAAGCTTGGTAGGCACTTGTGAGTGTTTCCCAAGATGAGTACAAGACAAGCAGACTAGAGATTAGGCTTAGTGATCCCGTATACAGCTTTGGGGGCAGTACGTGCACTGAAAGCAATGAAGGGAACTTGTTTTCCTTTCCTAGACTGAGGTAGGTCCATGCTGAATTGGCTGTTAGGGAGGGAGTTGATTTAAGGTGACTTGGGAGAGTATTTCAGAGCAGATCCAAGAATGATGTTTTGATGCATACATTTAGAATGGCGACTGTGGAATTTAAGGTCTAATATTGTCTTTGTGGGTCCTCTTGGTTGCATTGGCATGATATGTTGGAGATATTAAATTGTGTAACTATTTCAGCTGATGATTTATACTATCACCTAATTTTTCAAAATGTTTTTCCTTTTACAAGTTAGACTCATTTTATTTAGTTGCATCACATGAGCTATTCAGAGAACTTTTATCCAGCCTTCAGTGATGGCAAAGAATGCAGGAGGTGACCAGTTCCTTGTAGCTCAAATGAATATGACCTTTGTAATACAGGAGAAAAAAACAACATCACTGAAGTGCTGCTGTATTTTGACAGACTTTTACATCCTATAGAATCTGAAATTACTGTGTTGGTACTCTATGCACATCAAAGATAAAATGCACAAGCTTAAAGGCAGCAGAGAGCTGATTTTTTTTTTTTTTAATAAAAAGTATTCTGTGATTATCGTCTAAAAGATTTCCCATTGCCCACTGCTCTGTTTCTGGAGAGCAAGAGATCAGAAACTGTGCAGTCTAATTGGTGAGCCTGTATGACAGGGAGCTGCCTTATTTCATGTATGGTGTAGAAATAAATGAGTGCTTAAACCCTTTGAAACACACCACTACTGCAAAAGCCATAGGCTGTAATTAAATTGAATGTGGGGTTGTATTGTCTTGTGCCCTTGGCTATAAACTTGATAACAGGCCATGGTACCCCCACTATTGTGTTCGAAGCTGGAACCTAATTAGAGATGTTGTAGATTTTCAGTCACTTTCAAAGCCCTTCTGTTCATCTTTTTCCCTGTGTCCTTTCTTATTATTTTGCTTTTCTGTTTCTGAAGCAACAAATGCACCCTTCTTTTCAGAAGGAAATTGTTAAGGGCATGTAGCCAAATATGTATGTGCAAGATAATTTTTTTATCATATTTTGGATTCAAGGGACAAGTGTTGGTAACTGCATTTTATCTGATGTGGAAGAGATTTATTAGTGTTGAGACAGTAAAAATATATAATCTTGTTTCCAGGGAATGCTTTTAGACTTATCCAGGCATTAGAATGGGGAATAAGGAAAGGATTGGAACTTCTCATAATACCTTGATCTAAAAGTAACATTGGAAGATGTACAGTTGAATTCTGCTCTGGTTGTTTTTTAGAGAATATCAACAAGGAAAAATGGCTTTTCTGGGCTGTTAGAAATTTGCATGCTTTCCACTCGGCCAGTTTTAGTTGATCTGAAAACCTTCAACTTGCTAAGGACTTAATCCCTGATGAGAACAAGTACCTTTGATGTGTTCTTAATGCAACTTTTAGTTTTGAAAATAATCAAAATTGTAGTGCACAAATGTATTATAAGCATTTCCAATAAATTCCTGGTTAACTGATAAGCTTACCTATTGTATGTGCCTGTACACTTCCATAGCTAGGACAGATCATTTTAATGAAATGGAAATTGAGTGACATTTTAAAGCCCCATTCACTTTACTGATGTATGGATTATTTTTTTTTTTCTATGTATGTTTAGGACACATCTGCTCCATATAGCACAGTTCTGAGCTAGCACCTCCTTGGGACTTCTGACTTGCTTCAAATCCTAGCCTGAGTGTTCTGATGTGGTTTGCAGTGTTCTTGGTACTTAAAATAGGTCATATAATCTGGCTATAATGCATTATTGTATGACTTCTGGAAAGAGGTAACCACTTCTCTTCCAGCAGTGTCACCAGCTGTAGGAAACCAGTCCTTCCCCAACGTGGGCGTAGGAGAGTGAGGACTGAGTGGAGCTTTTTTGGTAGTGGGGGTAGCTCATGGTGGGAGGAGGTTGTTTGGTGGGTGCTGTTCAGGTGACACAGGCTGGACCACGTGTCTGTGTAAAGAGAGCAAAAAACTTTTTACAGGAGGCAAGGTGTGAAGCTGAATTTTGACTTCCTTTTCCAAAGGAGTTTCGGCTTTCCTTTTCCTGTTTCCTTATCGGAAAAAGTCTTGTGGAGGTGCTGGGGTGATTTCTGAGCTGAACTTATCTCTACCACAGTGCTTCACTTCCCACTCTCCTCCAGAATGTGCCCAGGGACCAGATCTGATGATGCTGTTGTTTGTTTTAGTTTGATTTTTGATATCAGGAGTGAGAAGAAAAGGAGCCTGAGTATTTGAGACTCTTGCTCTTGGTAGCTCTAATGAAGGAGCCACAGCTCTCAGGCTCCCCTGCAAATTGGCACCTGCCTACTTTGTAACTACTTCAGTGTCAGCCTGTCAGAAATGTAATGCATAAATGAATGACTTCCCTAAAACACCTTTATTTTAAGCCTTTTGTGTGTGTGTTTGTCCACTTACGTTTATTCAAAAGTAAAGATGGCTGGAAAATTTTCAAGAGCAATTTCTCAACACCCTTCAGCTGAATCCCCAGCTTTTACTGACCACAGTGATATTTTTAGCTGCTTCTTTTGCTGCCGTTGATCTTTCTTTGTATGGTTATTGTAGGCTTCAAAAGTGGCAGAGGGAGGTTGGTCTGCAGTAAGGGCAGCATACTTGTTTGATGCCTTGGCTTTGAGTCATTCAAGTCCAGTGTAGCTGTACTGAGCTCTTACTGTGATGCAGGGTGACTGGATGGGGAACTTGTCCTCACCTTACCGGTGAGAGCTCTTGTTTCATGAGTGAGGCGTCGGCAGTGTACACGAAAGGACAGCATTGAAACTCTTGGGCTCAGTAGCACCAGTGGTTAATTACTGAGCATCCTCTAGCCGAAAGCTCCCCTGGAGAAGTAGCAGCAGAAGCATGTGGTGTGTCTGGCCAGTGTGTGGGGTGTGCGCCTGGGTGTGTGGGTTTATCATGAACGAGGAGGGGAAATCCGCTTGCATTGCACTCCTCGCTTCATTTCTGTTTGGGGTGGCTTGAGACTTTTTTTGACCTTTTGCCTGAAATGTGGGGGAAAGGAGAGGCAAGGAAGGTGAAGTGGACTTAAATAGCTTCCTTCCTTCCTTCCTTCTTAACAAGGGCTGGCTGTTTCACCTGTGACATGCCTGATAAATTCCTTCCCTTGTATTGAAATTGCCCCATTCATCTCAAGTGCTGTAATTAACCCATCTAGTTTTGATGCCAAACTGGGAGGACGTAGCTGAGAGTTGGGTTGACAAGTTGGAAAGTGTAAATGAGAGCACAGATGTCCTAACAGAAACCTATGGCTGTAGTACAAACTGTGTTTGAAATTCAGATAAAGAGGGAGCCTGCTCCAACTGATTGCCTTTATGAGGATTTCCCTGTGTTTCTAATGATTTTATAACTAGCAGCACTGGCTAGTCACAAAAAAGAGCTTGCATGCTATTCCTCCTTATCTCAGCTATGACAGTGATACTGGCTGTTTGTGGCTTTCGAAGGCTTTTATCAAGTTGATCAGTACTAGTTTCCACCTTGGGTTTAGAAAATGTCGTGTCTTTCTTGTCATTATACAGTAGTTTCTGGAAACTCTCCCTAGACTGTTGCAATACCAGGTTCACATTTTGCTCAGATTTTTAAGATACTTTTTAAGGGATGGGGGAAATAAGATGCTCTAAGCTTGTGCAGTTTGGCTAATCAGCAGTTCAGAAAGAACTGTTGGGCTTTTCGGTTTATTGTCTCGTCTCTTAATTTAGTAATGCTGAAGTGTGTATCTTGCTGATTATCTCTTTGAAAATACAGTTTCTCGGAAAAAAAACCAAACACTTTCTCTGAAAACGCACACTGATCAGTGACTGATAGACTTGGGAGTGGAAAAGTTATTGTTCTTTGAGGAAGAACAGATAAGACAAAGCTATGTGGTCCATAAATCCATGTGAGGAAAACTTAAGTTTGCTAGAACTACCTGATTCTGATAAGGACACTATTTTATGTCCAGCACAAACACTTTAAAAAGTTATATTCCTTAGCAGGGATGGCAATGCAAAACTCCTTAGCCTTTGAATCTGCTTTTCCCCCCCACCAAGTACCATTTGAAAATAAAATAAGCAGAAACGTGGTTTCAGTGTCAGCCTCGAACTGCTGCAAAATTGGCTCTCTGAGGCCGCTGCCAATCCAAAGCAGTATGTGCAACACAGTTACAGTTTGATTTTTGAAAAGCAGAAACAACTTTAATGTCCTTTCAGAACTTTGTAGTTTTGCCTTCCTTTTGGGGTATTTGACACACTTCCAAAGCAACCTTATTACAAGTTTTATCTCTTACAAGTCTTTGTAAGTTACCTTTTCTGGGAGACTGTCAGTGTGTTACTTTTGAAATGCACTTGAATACAAGTTTTTTGTTGTTGTTTCCACTGAAAGTACACTAGATACAAGCTGTTCTCTTCAGGTTTAGGTATTGGAAAGTATCAAAAGTAAAGAATTAAAAAAAAAAAAAGCTAAGGAAAATGGGGTTTATTATAACCAGAAAGTACAAACGTGTCAAAATGGGCATGGCATGTAGAATGTACAGTGACTCAATACTAAATATAGTATTAGTTGAGTTGCTAATGTGTTGTATTGACGTATGGAAGTAGCGCTACACTACTATGTAACTGGCAAAATTATCCCCACAGTACAGAGGAGGATAATTCAACACTTCAGAGTTTACTGTGGTAATTCGTTAGGAAAAGATCACTTGTTCTTGTGCTAAAGTAGAATTTTAACCACTCCTTTTTTCTCAGTACAGTATATTCACTTCCAAACTGCCAGCGGATATAATCGGGATCATGAATGTAATAGTAGGCTACATTTGCAGTACAGAGTAATGATATGGTTGTAACTGTGATTGTCATGTAAAACATTCAGAAGCGTGTGTATGTTGTTTTAATTGTTGAGAGACACAAAGGCATCAGGTCAAATCTGTATCTTTCCAGGAAAAGAATATAATAGATGAGATTTATTTATTTTTTTAAAATATAGATTTCACAAGCCCAGGTCCAAATTTTTGGTAAAACATCAAAACTTGCTCCTCCTCCTCCTGCTCGATAACTGAGCTGACAATTCGAACTTAGTAAGGCATTTTTATTTCTGTAAAGTGCTGGACTGATTTGACCGAACACTTCTTTTGCTACAGGGTTATGATCTTACCAGTGTTAGTTGCAGTGAAATGCTCTGCTGTCGTGGGGTTCTGGCATTGCTCTGCGTAGATCACCAGCAGCAGGACTGCCAGAGCTATCCAGCTCTCCTCACCCTCTCAGCAGCTGCCCCTTGCCTGGCACAGGGGGCTGGCAGTGCCCTTCCTGGCCCCATCCCTCCTGCAGGGAGCTGTTTCAGGCTCCAGCCACAGGAGCACTGCCACAGGAGCAGTGGCCCTGCAGCCCTGCCTGTGGCTCAGGGTTCTGCGGGTCTTCTCAGGCTCTCCTCCCAAAAAGGGAACTCATGCTACAAGGAAAAATTAAAATGTCTTTTCCCCCCTACTCCAGTGTTTATAAAATCAAAAAGCTCCAAAAAAGCCCCACCTTGAAAAGCTTTGTCTTTAACATTAATGACCATGGTCTGAAATAGCTGCTACTTATTTTATCTGAAGGGACTAGATGTTTAGGAGGGAAAGGGAGCAGATGTGAGCTTTCCAACCTATCCAGAAAGGGTTAAATAACAGAGCTAGTAGGATTTTGAAGGCAGAGGATGAGTATTCTGTGAGAAGAAAGAGATGGAAGTAATAAGTTGGAATGGAAAATAAGAAGGAGAGGAGAAGCAGGGTGAGAACACCTTACCAACTATCTTGTTGCAGCGTATCAGTTCAGTAACTAGATTGAATTCTGTATACCAGTGTGCTTCTGCTGGATTAGTTTAATGGATTCAAGAAGCAAAAAATAATGTCTCTGTTTGGAGAGGGGCTAACGTTGGAGGAAGAAATTAAGGGGGGAGGGGAATCCTTATTTCCTAATGCTAAATAACAAGCATAGTAGGTGCACTGAAACAAAATCGAATCAAGGAAAAGATAAACTCAGAGGGATGGCAAAGAAGGACTCTGCTTTTTTTTTTTTTCTTTAAGGTAGGAAAACTAGAGGAAAATGTAAAAGAACAGTTGAGGGGCAGAGAGGGAAGTCTGGGTTTTCTTTGACTTTAGAGTGAGTTTAAAAGAAGGTGAGTGGGACTTAAGTGCATCGTATTATTTCCTCTTAGGGGAACTAAAATCTAAAGAGTTTTTCCTTAACCTTCAAAAATGCGAAATTTAAAACAGTGCTTTCCTGTGGAGTTTTGTGTTGGAGTAAGCATTGGTTCTTGGGTATGTATTCTGAAAGAAACCTGCTGTCAGCACGGTGGTAAAATGGCCTGTAAGCATTGTGTTTGGTTTTATGCCTAATGGACAATAAAGTAGTTTCCTTGAGCTACTTGAAATAGTCCTTGTAAACTAAAGTGTCCGGATCAATTTCTCATTCGCATCTTATTAAAGCTCACTGAGGAAGTTGGGAAAATATGTTTTTGATCAAAGTGCTCTAGAAACTAGTCATATACTCTCTTAATCCTTAGACTACTTCATAAAGTGCTTGAGAAGAACCCTGGTGGGTTCCTGCTTTCAAAGACAGCTTCATCCCACCTGGATGCCAAACAGAGAGAGCAGCTCCACTGTATGGTGGGAGGGCACATGGGAAGTGTACGGGGTCAAGGGGAGACAGTTGGAGCATCTTGTTCTTCCCATGTTTATCTGACTCACAGTTTCCTAGTGGAATACTACTATTGTTGAATTATTTGCATGAATAGCTGTTTGCATCCAAAATGACTTGTGTATGCCAGTCTGTTCTGTGTATGTTAATGCTTGAATTTCTCTTGTGTAGTTAGTTCATATTACATGACAGCCTTAAATGCCTCAGTTGTGTGCTTGATCAAAACACCTTTTTTTTTTTTTATTTTCCCTCCCCAAGGAAACAGATGGTGGCACGGCTCTGAGAAGTCAGGAATTTCTTGTTGGTAGGTAGATGGCTGGGTACTAGCTTTCAGCAACTCATTCTTGAGAAGAAGTTATGCCGCTATCATTCAGTACTTCACTTTTTTCATAAATATATTTTAAATTTTTATGATCTATCAAGTTTCTGCCTATGCATCTGTATGAGTACGAGGCTCAAATCAATATTTACAGGGTCTGCTTTCATGCTTTATATATGCAGCTGTATCAAAATACATGATTATGCATTTTATAAGAAACTTATTCAAGGGGAAGTGTTCATCTGATTAGCAATATCTGCTTTTTAAACAATGATAGGAGGATGCTTTGAGCACATTTGTATAAGGAATGTGCTTTGGAGAAACCATCAAATATGCTGGCCTTTGTTGTGACTTGAAAATTGTGTTGAACTGTGGAGAAAAGTGGCCACCACAACATCGAGCCTCCCTGGAGCATCAAGTGTGCTTGTCTGCATGCCCGTGGGACAGTGCCACGAAAGTAAGTTGTGTTTCAAGACATAGGAGATGCCAATGTTGGGGATGCTGTACCAGCTAATGGAAGGCTGTAAGCAGGATACAGGGTACATGGCAGAGATGCACTAATGGAAGAGTCAAGAAGAAGAGGGTGGGGAAAATGGTCCCCATCTGTAAAAAGGAAAAGCATGTTAGCTGTTCCTAAAGCGCATATTTTGGTGACTTGTGAGAAAATTTGCAGTCTCAGTCTGGGTCTTAGTGGGCAAGTATCCTTGCAGTGGAGGCTACTGAACTCAAGCTGATTGTCCCTGCTGTTGGCAGCCTGGGTGGTGAGGAGCTGCTCTTTCCCCAGAGGTGAACTCCTGACCAGCAGGACAGGGTGACGGCCACAGGAGAAAGCTTGCTCTGCCTGTGGCGCACTTGCTGCCTGGATAGGCTGGTGGGCTGTTGATGTGAGGTTACTTCAAAGCAGCAGACTCCTATACCAATTTAAGTGGAAAAACAAGACTAATGGCCAAATTTCTACTCCCTGTGTCTTTCACTAATCATGAAAGATAGCAGTTTGCTTCTCCATCCTCCTGGCTTCGCCATCTTTTTCAAATAACTCACTGGCTTTTACTTACGGCTTCTTGTCTATAATAATTTCTCAATGAAGCAGACAATTATTTTTTATTTTATCCTGTGTGAACTGCTTCTCATAATTTATTCTTGTTTCCCTCCACTCCGTTTCCACTCCAGGCAAAAATTATTTCCAGTGAAGAAGGGCTGGATTTGTGTCATTCCAGCGCTATTGTAAATGACCCTACAGATTTGCTTGCATACCCCATTATCTCACCTAGAATTCATGCAAGGAAAGTCATATGGAGCCTGTCCCCATACCCCATCTCCACAGCAGTGGCCAAGAGCAGATGTCTGTAGGAGAGAACAGAAATGGACAGATAGGTGATGTTTTTCATGTGGGTGTTATAAAGATGTTTGCCGCTTCTCCCTCTGAGGTGCGACATGTCAGAAACACATTAATCAGTAAAAAGCAGATATTAACAGAGTCACATTGGGCCTGTGGGATGTATGGACCCCTTTACATTTTCCTCTCAAACTGTGTTGATGGGAACGTTGATTGCAGACAAGGTAAACTTGTTTGTACTTCATTCATTAATAACAAACTGTAAACTGCCCTGCCTCCCCTTCCCACAGGCAAGGCACTTGAGGAGATGCCAGGCAATTAAAGTACTTAAGACAGTAATTACAGTCAAATATACAACAAAAATAAAATCACTGCACATGATTTTTTTTATGCTTGGTTTTGTTCTACGCTTTTATTAAACCGCAATTCTTGCCTCACGATTGAGCAGGAACCTCTCGACTGGTAATACCAAAGTGTTTGACAAGCTTTCTTTTTCGTCTGGGTATTTAGTAAACTCTTTGATGGTCTTCTGAATTCCTGCTGAATTCATCACAGCTCAGATTCCTGCTTTTTAGATGTATCTTGCTATATAAAGCTGGGGTACCTCTTAGCACCAATCGGTAGGGAGGTGATACCAATGCTATCTTGAAACTCTTCCTTTCTTATTTTTCTTGTTGGTTTTCTTACTGTACAAGGAGTAACATCTCTAGTTATCGTGATGCTTAGGAGGAGAAGACTGAATTAGGCTAAGGTATTCAGTTGACTTCAGGTATTTGAATTGAACCTGATGCGTTTTAAACTCCAGAAATTAGTAGCCACAAGTTTGATTTTTGAACCTATTTACTGAGTTAGCATCCTGCAGTACAAAGTTGTGTGTATGTCAGCTCAGTATTTCTAAGTGAAATTCTAAGGGACTTCAATATTCCTGATAAAGTATACTTTAAAAAGACAGAAACTTAGCTGTAATGAGATCCAGCTGGAGTACATAAACCTTTCACATTGCGTTACATAGTTAAGCTGGTAAGTAATGTAGAGGGAAAAATTCTGGTGGCTTATTCTTTTGTAGTGGAGTTTTACAAGGCTGTATAAATGCTGTAAGTATTTAATGGGGGAAATGCAGCATTAAAAGCAAACAGCTGATGACATATGGTACAGAAATGTCATAGAGCAAATGTGTAGTAGTATTCTTTCAGTAAATATTAAATACTGAAACTTCACAGTATCCACCTACGTTAAAACAGCTCTCATAAGAATAATTTCCAATTGATTGGTTTGATTAATATGACTATTTCAGAAGGAGGTCATTTTATGCTGGATGGCATCAGAGTTTAGATTCTCTCTGACTAATGTTTTGATTGGTCTTTTTATTCAGTAAAATCTACATTGGTGTGGTATCCAAAAGCAGAGGACAGGCTTATGGGCTCACCATAACTTAACAACCTGTTCTCCTTTTAACAAACTGTAATTACAGAAACATAAACTACATCTTCATTTACTTCAACAGTAAGAGCATGGGAGAAGAATGTGGGAAGGCATTCTTTGTGCCGCCATCAATTTACTTGCCTACCCTGCAGTTGTTTCATAAACATCCTAGAAAGCTCCTGAAAATACCGAATGTGGAATGTGCCAAAAGTGGTTAAAATGCAAAACTTTGTCCTCTGACAGACAAGCCCTGGCGAATCTTAGCTTGATGTTACTGCCCTCGGCTGCCCTCCTCCTTTGTGGAAGGCTTTTGCTCCCTTGTGGAGTCAGCAAAAGGAACCGTGTGCCTGCACTTCAGCAGCTACAACAAATCTTGGTCAAGGGATTAGTAATTTTTGGGTGCTGTCATTGTCACCGGTAAATTGAGTTGCCACATTTAGTCTGTGAACTGGGACAGAGGAGTCAGGGGCATGTAGTCTGTTTTGCCAGCTCTGCTGTGGGGGTGGTAGCTCTGGGGAGAGGAACGGTTAAAAAAGAGTTGTCTGAAATTGCACAGCTATTTGCTGCATGATGATGTCGGAGCCCTCAGCTATCCTCATTTAAAGGGAATGGTCAGGGAGGTATCATAACATATTTAAAGCTTAGGTAGCTGCTCTTATGGAGAGTATAATTTACAATAATTGCTACTTTTAATAATGAACTGATCTATTTGAGATGGCTCAGTGCCTGCTAAACAGTTAAAATGACAACCTAATTTTAAGATGCTGTTACCAATGTAGGTATATTGACCTCGAGCTGTTCAGAGGGATATTGTGGGGTGATTTTTCCATACCAAAGGTATATTATGCTTAGGCACCCTTTTACAAAAGGGAAAGCTGAATTTTGAACTGGAAGTAAATCTTCACTTTCTCAAGATTTATTCAGTGAAAGGTGAAAGGAACATTCAGAACATGAGTGAATAATAAAATTCTTCTGGTTATGTGGGTTTGTAAGTTCTTGTAAATCAGTCAGCAAGTTCCCAGTCATGACAACCACGTCCCATACTCTGACATTGCAGCCACCACAAAACTCAAGAGAGGGATGTAATCAACCTCTAATAAAAGTGGTGAGCCAAATGAGCAGCATTAAAAAACCAAGGTGCTCTCTTGCAGATTTCTGACTTAATTTTTTGCAGGCTGTCAGTACACCAACAGACTCTTTAAATTTTCCTCCTTTCCCTCTGTGGGTCTCCACCTTGCCTCTTTCTGCTTGGTAAAGAAGCAGGCAAAAAGAGCATATAGGACTTCATGCAGGGGAAATGGGCTGAAGACCTTTAATAGCTTATACATAAGGATTTTACAGGGCTCAATGTTTTGTCATCCTTGTTTTAAAGGAAATGTTCATGTAAAATATGGAAAAGACGTAAGTTAAAAGTCAAAGCAGTGATACTGAGTGCTCCCATGTTTTTCTCACTGCTTTAGGGGCTGAGGTCCCCCACTGCTGCTGGTGAAGCCAGCATGAGGAGTGGGGCTGCACTGCTGGGCATCAGCCCTGACTCAAAATTTCCAACAAGGGTGAGCTCTGGGCACGCAGCACCATGTCACCCAAATGTCCTGGGTTTAAAAATGCGGATAAGAAGCATTGCTGCTCACCAGCCTTGGAGCACTTGGCCAGGGCTTTGCTTCTTGGCAGGTTCTCACTGTGTTCAGGACCTGTGAATAGCCAGCAGATCTGCTGAAGCTTTGGGAGCAGTACCCAGCACCTTGTGTGCTTCTCCTGTGTGAATTGGCCTCGCTGGAAGTGAGACGTGAGCTTGCTTCAACCTCAGAATGGCTGATTCCAGTGCTCTGCCAGCCTCTAGCCAAAAGCTGGCCTGAACCGACCCTGCTTGGCTTGAGATCTGGTGGGATTGCAGTGCAGTGGGAATAAGAGGCACTTTGTTCTCCATCGTAGATACACTGTGATTAAACTTGGTAGTCATGAGGCCAGATTTACTGCTGTGCTTTCCCTGTTTTACATTGCACAACAGCACAAACATGCAGAGAGCGAGCAAATTTGATCCGTGTTTCCTAAGGATTTTGAAATTCTCCTTCTGTACAGATTTGCTGGATGAATTTAAAGCATGAATTATAAAAAGGGCCTTTCCTCTTAGAGTAAATGTGATTGCCCTTTCTGTAGGGCTGCAAGATAAATGTTCTTAGTCTTCAAGGGAACTTTTTTGGCATGCAATCCTTAACATGGTTTTGGCTCATCTTCCCTGCTGCACACTTCACTAACTTAAAGCTATTTAACTGAGATGCAAAAGAAAAACATTGTTTCTTCAGCATTTGGACTTGATGATGGTATTACAAGAAACACAGAGTAAGGCAGGCATTTTGTCTGCACTGTTCAGAGGCTTTTTAAAATCCTCCAAAGTCTGCTGTGGTTCTTGATTTCGGTCAGTTTTCTCTGACTGCCATTGCAAGTAGACTTTCTCTTGCTAATCTGCTGCCTGAAATACTCTTTGTTCAGGAAAGCAAGTCTCTTTCTGTTGTAATCAGGGCTAGGAATTCAGCTGCAGGGTCACTCTTTGTGCTGTAGAGTTCACTGACCATGTTTTGCTTCTGGCAGTCCTAGCTTTGGCCCCTTTACACAGATCAATGCCAGGCTAACCCCATTTATTGCTACTACTGAATCAAAACTCTGCTTCTCGTATTTAATCTAGCTCAAAATAGATGTAATGCAAACAAGCGTCAGCATGGAAAAAGAGCCAGAAGAAGGACGAGAAATAAAAATCATACTCAGGTTTTTTTTGAATTAAATATACACTAAATGGTGCCAGGTTGCAGGTGGGAAGATTATTCGGAATTGTATCATTAGACTCTTTATAAAAATCAGTCATCATCATTGATTCTAATTTGCATATGAGTATTAGAGTTTGTCTGCTTGTCTTCCATTCCTTTTTTGTGTTTAACACCATTTTTAATGTAACTGCTACTGCTTAAGCTCAGCTATGCATTCACATTTCTCCTGGGTTTCTTAGTCCTGGATGAACCTCCTGGCTTGCTTTACTGTGCCCTCACGAGGTGAACCTCCATCTTATTACTGGGTTCCACGGTGTCAGCGTCCTAGAAACTTCCAGACTTGCTTCTGGTCAAGTGAGGCTGCTGTTGGCAGGAGTGTGTTGTTCTCAGTGAAGCTACTAGATGCTGAACACTCTGTAAGAATCATCACTGTGAGATGGGTTAAGAGGTTTCGTTGAAGCAAGCATGTGGCAGGCAAGACTCCTGTGGCTATCAAACCCTGAGAGTCTAATATAATTTTTTTCTGTGTCTGTGGCACACCGCAGTGTGCGAAAGTGTTGGGCATCTTAGGACTTACTTGAATTTAGATGACAAGACATCCATGGTGTGGTTGGCATCCATCTATCTTTCCTGGCCAGCGCTGGAGTTAGGAATTCCACTTGCCACACCTCATTCCATGCTGCTTCTCAAATGTGTGGAATAAGGCACGCATACGCTCACCCGTTGTTGTTTTCTGGATTGAGGTTCTTTCCGTTGTGCAAGGCAGTGTGGGTGGAAATCATGAGGCCTGTTTTTTCTGCTGCAAAACAAAATCTAGCCATTCATCCTTCCACTCTACCCCCTTTCCCCACAGATAAACCTCTCCCCAAGGTTTTCCCTTTTGGTTTTACAACTCTAAGATGGTGTTCATCGGATATCAAGCGTTTAATTGACTGTATTTGTAATGGGATGGGAGATAGCTAAGACAATCTTCAACTTTGGGATTGTTACTGAAGTTAAGTTTTCTTTTGCTCTACTGGGTGATTACCGTAACACTCCTGAAACCCCTCCTGTTTGCTTCAAATGCTCCTTTATTTCTGACATTATAAATCTTCTGTTCTTGAAGCCAGGCATCTCAAATATTTTTTCTGGAGGAGAGACCTATTAACTGAAATGTTTGGCGTTTTGAGGGAGTTTGCTTTTGGTTTTGGTTTGTTTCCCCCACTCTTAGCAATTTAGTGCCTCCTCCTCCTTCTCTCTGCTGTTTCCTTTTCTTTGCAGGGGTTTGTTGTTTCCCAAGGTGATATTTTGGTTTCCCACTCCTGACATGCGCTCGTGTCTCTGTTGCACCCTATCCTTGCCCTTTTCAGGAATGCTAGTGCTTCAGCCTCTGCTTTCCTCCTTTTTCACACCAGGGTGAGAACTGATGGTTTCCTCCACTGCCCCTGAGTGGGAGGCAAGCATGTAGTAAGATGCAAGCTGTAAGGCCTTCCCGATGTTTCTGTCAAATTCACCTGGTTCCAGATAAAATCCTTTGCAGTCATCTCCCATACTTTATCTGAGATTGGTTTTTTAAAGACCCTGGATGTATTGCCATATACAATTGTCCCTTTACCTGTCAGCTTTCCCTCTTGTAAACGTTTCTTCCATTTTTCAGGTCCCTATTGGAATGTAGTGGGTTTCTTGCATATGTTTTTAAAAAATTATTTCATCATAGTTGATGGTTTTTTCCACCTGACACCTTCTCATACTTTTGATACTCAAAACTGTTGTTTTAATGATTTTTTTAAATCTTTTTTTTTTTTTGTCACCAATCTGGTAGTTTTTATCCTTCTTTAAAATTGTTCTTTTTTGTATTGCAGAAGATAGGTTCTGTTTGGGCCTAGAGAGGCCCCTGGGCAGCATGGTCTTATTACCATTCAAGATATACAGTGAGTCTCTTTCCTTTAGCTTTGGTTAAATTAAGTCTTCCCCTGCTTCCCTACAAACCCAGCAAAAGATTTCTTCAAGTATTATTCTGAATGAGGGTAAGTTCATCTAAAGCTTACTGCCTCAACAGCAGTTTAAGTGAGCTGAGCTGAGCTTTCTGGCTGCTGCCAGCATCTCCGAGAGCCCCTTTCCAGAGCAGCCTGACAGAAGAGACATTTATTTCATACCTAAATGCCTATTACCCCTTGGTGGCTGGTCCAGCTGTGGCAAGTGACAGTCTGTGTCCAGGATTGTCTCACTTAACTTCTGTGTGTTTTGAAAATAATGTACCTTTATTATGTTTCTCTTTTATTTTCTTGATGAAGCTGGTGTTTGTTGGTGTAAGTTTGAGCTGTCCCTTGGAATCATCCAAGGAAGTGATTCTTCTCTGTGCAATGACATAGATATGTTGACTATTGGTTTATGCCGATGTGTTTTTATTTTCAATTTTATTGAAATGTGTTGTACATTAGAGGCAATAAAAGCTAGTAGCTAGAGAAAGTGAGATCGGTGTTTATCTTTGACAGGCATAGATTTTTCTGCTTCTTTAAACATTTTCAGGTCCTTTTGTTGCCCAACCACTGGTGTTTAGTGTTTTAGTAATGACCTGAGAAGTATTACCACAGACTTAGAAGCAGGCTATGCCACCCAAAGAAGTGCATATTGTATATAATGTAGATTTCATCCACTTATCTAAGGTTGTATGCATGGTCTGACTTGGTGTTGGATCAAGTAAAAGCCTTTTAATATAAAATGAAGCGTTTGCCTAGCTATTTAGCAGAGAGTGCCCACAACTAAATAGTGGATTCCTGCTTCAAGAGGTTGGCAGAGGCAGCGGTGGCTGCTGTTAGCATATAGCACAAGGTTGTATAGATTCATGGTTAAATACCCCTGTGGGTAAAAAAATGCTAAAATTAGCTGCCAAATGGATGTTTTTATCATATGAGCTACAAGGACTACTTGGAGAAATCTCTACAGGTCTGAAAACAATAACCAAAACTGTATTTCTTAGCCATGGATCTTAGAGTATCTTTTACATATAATGGAATCAAATGAACCAAATCTAAAATATGCTTTGTTCATATGCCATATGGTCATTGTCTTGCCAAGAACTCTTTTTGCCTGCCAGAGCAGACTCCTGTGTTCTCCTTTCCTTGAATCCGGTCCTTCACACTAACAAAACAGAATTGCTGCTTGACCTGCCTAGGGAATGGTGGGCAAATTACTTTCTCCATTCATCCCTGGATAGATTTCCAGCATTTGAGAAAACTCCAAACACCAGAAAAGAGGCAAAGTGAAGTAAAAAAACCTTCATGTGTTACTGCACTGAAGGAGTCTTTTGAATTTAGTCACAGCTGTATTTAGCTTAGTTTGGGACTTCAGCCTCTTCCTACCAGCCACCCAAAAATATAACCTGCTTTTCTAAGGGATTTAAAATCCAAAGACAGATTTTGGTGTGGGGCAGGGGTAGGGAGGGAATACCTGGGTCACTGATGGGTTTGTGTGCAGGTTTCATGTGCTGCATGCATAGCCCATTCCCAGAGCTCTGGGGAGAGGCTCCCACTGCAGTCTGCTGCCTCCTGTGTATTTTCAGCAGGGGGCTGTCTCCTGTCCCCATACAGTGACACCTTTGTGGTGTTATGCTGCCTGTCCCAAGGTATTAAGTAACTCACAGGCATTTTGAAATAGTTAATCAGAATACGATTTCTCTCGTGATAATGTTTAGTTTTTTTCATTCTTATGCTTGTTATGAAATCTGTAGGCTGATAATTTTACTGGGAGTTACAAGAGGAGAGGAAAAAGTCCCAGCTAGCCCTGGAAATGCATGGGATCATGGTAGAGGCAGGTAAATGCTCCCTATTGCAGTCCGTTTTGACAGGAACTTCCAAAAAGGCTGTCATCTCAGTAAGTTCAACTCTACCTTTGCTTGCACTGTTCTCCCTCTTGGCAGTCTCTGTCCCTCTAGTGGGGTTTTGATAGATTATCACTTTGGTGAGACTGGGACGTTGCTTTGCTACGTTCAGCTTCAGCGGCATGTTGGAAGGGGAATAGATGAGAAGGAAAGAAAGAAAACTGAGTGACACAAGGATTCCTAAAGGTCAGGGGTTTTTGCCCATGGTGTTTCATTGATCCTGGAGTGAGGAATGTATAATTTAATATTACAATCTCACACTCTGTTCCTAATTCTCTATGAGACTGAGCTGTGACTTTCAAAATTGTGGTTCTGTTTACATCTTTATCATAAATTAGATAATTACAAATGTGTGTCTTCAAAGCACTTTCATGCCTTTTTCCTGCAGTCAGGTTATAGATGAAGCTGTGTTTTATTGGCTACTGCCGTTATTACCAAATGGACTCAATGTCTTCCAAACTGCAATTCCAGCTGAGAATATTTTATTACTGGTTGCTTCAAGAAACATCTGGAGAGTGCTTAGAGCTCTTGTGTCTTACAACATTTCAAAGATGTGGTTTTATCGGGTCCTTCTATTTTGTCCCTTACGTTTTTCCTCTTCGTATGGACAGGAGACCTAATAAAAACTTTCTTGTATTTTTCTTAAGTGTGGTAAAGGTGATTCTAGATACAAAATTCTTCAGAGAGTCCACAGGTAGGAGTGTTTTTTTGTTTTCATGTTTGGTCTGAAGTAGATATCTTCTCTGGATGGGTCAGTGTTATTTCTTTCTGTTCCTAGGCAAATTAATAAACCAAATTTAAAAGTGCAAGGGAAAGCAGGCAGCTGGCTGATTCAAAGGGAGAGGCTATGTTTTTCATCACCACCCTTTCAAAGCCTCTCTGAATCAAAAGAACCATTGGATTGCGAAGGCAAGACCTATGCCACACCAGAAGCTCCCAGTTCAGCAATTTTCCCAGGGTAAAATTATAACTCATGTTTCCTCAGCACAGGCTGTAACTGGCAGCGTTCCTTCTACTTCTAAGGGTGAAATTGCTGGGGGGAGAATAGACATCTAATGTGCCTCTGGAAGTTTTACAATGGGTGTTAGCCTCTCTTTGTGGAAAGGTAGATGTTCTTCTGGAACATACCCAAGGGCAGGTGCTATTCAAACTGGAGTGTAAACTGACTTCAAATAAGGCAGTACAGGCTTATTTTTGTTCAGTTTGTGAGTAAAGTCTAAAGAAGAAAAACCCATTTCTCAAATTCTGACAATTCATTACAATCTTCCAGTTATCTCACTGAAGTCTACATTTTTTATGGGTCTTTAAAATCTTCAGATACAACTGCAGTTCAAGGCATTAATCTTTATTCATGTACTGCTGATAGGATCTTACCTTACAAACAAAACAGATTTTAGCAATGCGTGTTTTTTAGTGTTCCTTCTCACCAGAAGATTATTGGACAGATTGCAAATGTGGTCCAAGAAGAATGTAACCAGTTGGTTTGTTTCCCACTCAAATCTTGACACCATTTGTAAGGATTTGTTTGACTTCGCATTCAAATATACCAGCATGGTTCTGGCAAAGAGA
The DNA here is from genome assembly GCA_013397315.1 of Donacobius atricapilla. NCBI lineage: Eukaryota > Metazoa > Chordata > Aves > Passeriformes > Mimidae > Donacobius > Donacobius atricapilla. The sequence goes on along the minus strand of WBMY01013484.1, from coordinate 1,263,066 downwards.
AGTCCTTTCCTTCTAAACCCAGGAGGGAGTGTTTGTTGTTGTTTTTCCCTTATCCTTATGTGAAGTCTCTTGTAAAATATGTGTAGAGTGCCTGGTAGAAGTGGAAAAAAGGCAACAGCACTTGAGTGAAAAGTCTGACTAAAAATTGCATCCTTAATAAATTTCAACCTACAAGTAGTCTACTTGGGAACAGTTGAAAGATGGATTCCAGTGTTCAGAATTCCTCTGTTCCTTCCTATAGCTGTTCCTGGCCCAAACCCCATGTGCATGTGATGAAGGTGGCTGTCACATTCCTGCCTTCACTGGTGCAGGAGATGAGCTGGAAGATGCTGAATCCCTCACGGAGGCAGTGGGAGCTGTTGATTGCTCTGTGCTGGGCTATTCCCTGGGACCGGGGAGAGCTGACTGAGTGGCTACCTCTTTCAGAGAGGAGGTGTAGACTCTGAATAGAGCCCCAGAGTATTTAGGCATGCTATCTGCAAAGTAGCAGGCATGCCAAACCTCTTGCAGCAGGGATGAAGTAGTCCAAGATATTTGGATCGACGCTTCTCACTGGAATGAGTGAAACCTTGTATGGTGGGGAAGTAGTCTGTCATCTCTGCCCTTTGCAAAAGGTGAAACTCGCTTTGTATGTGCTTGCTTTCCTATGAAATACAAGTAAATTCACGTTGTCTCTGCTACCCGAGGTTTGATAGAGGTACAAGAAGAAAAGCGACCTATTTTCCAGGTTTAAAGGAAAGTAAATGAAACTGTCCTCAGGGCAGCAGAAGCAAAGACTTTTGTATCAAGCTGTAGTGTTGTGGGCAGGCCTGCCAGGCTGCTGAAGGCTCTTCAGACCTGGAAGCCTTTCCCAGGGACTGCTCATCATTTAATAGCATTTCCTCCTTTTAACTTTTTTTCAAGTGTCCACAATGACTGCAGCTGTTCCCTGCTCAGATGAAGGGATCACTTCATGCTTTACTGGCTTGTTTTTGCAGTATCTGACAGGACACTTGTCCCCTCTTGCAAGTGAGAATAAAGAAGTTTGAGTGAAGGTGACTGAAGCACTGCGTTGTGTACCTCATGAAATATTTTGAACTGGTCATGTCCAGTTCAGGCTGGGGAGTTTCACTTTTGTTTGGTCACTCCTAATTTGGTTTCATTGGTAATATGGGTAGATGCTGGTGCAGAACAGACAAGCCCTTGATGGAGCAAATGGCCTGAAATGCTGGCTGTCCAGTCTGCCCCTATCATAGGACCCCCTTTAGCAGCATCATGGCATGTTTGTTGCCTTTGGTCCAATGTCCTCCTGCAGCTAAACCCTGAGTCCTCCAGCATGGTTAAGGGATGTTTTTGCCTGCTGGATCCTGGGGTGAACACCCTGTGATTACAGTGTCAGGTGGGCAGTGGTGTGCTGCGCACTAATTGGGAGCAGCTTTCAAATCCGGTTTTGCTTGTAAATTAAATGGATGCTTTTGCTGAGTGAGAATCGAATCAGCACCTCTAAAGGTTGTAGAAGTCCTCCTTCCATCATGAAAGCCAAAGTGTTTGTGTTTGGGGGTAGTGAATCTGGGCTGGACCCACAAGTTTGGTTTATTTTTTTACAACACGGTGGGTTGGATGTATTCTAAAGATCCTGCTGGTGTTAGGGGCTTCAGTCAGATCCTGTGCTGGCCATGCTTGGCACTGGCTTGACCCAAGCACAGCAAGTGTGCACATCAGCCACCTCCAGCAGAAGGGTTGTGTATGACCCAAGGAGGAAATGGGTAGGCAATGCAGAACAGGGATGTAATAAATGACAACATTTGGGCTGACCTCAGCACTACTTACCCAAGCAAGCAAGGGGCTGAGCTAATCTTCCATCAAGAGTGCAAACTTATACAATATTTTGAGGGAGGTATTAAAAATTTGTCTGCAGTTTGGAGGCTTGGGGAGGTTTCCAGAGAATTTCATAAGCACTTGAGAAGATACATTCTCTTCTGTAAACTTGGCCAGGTTTTTGGACTCACCTTTACTGCTCTACTGGTGTCAGCACAGACCCTCATTTGACTTCTGCCATTATCCATGAATGCTTTTTCTCCACTTAAAGATTTCATCTTAAGGGGTCAGTGACAAGTTTCTGATGAAAGTGTGGTTAGAGCTGTTCCGCTCAAGCTAGTTGTGTGCTATAGACTTGGCTCCTGGGCTCTGGAATTATCAAGGTGCCTTCAAGCTCTTGTCCAAGGGTGGTTTTTAATTGTCCTGCATCTCCAGGTAGGCAGCTTTCTCTACCCAGAACAAACAAATAGCTAGCTTCCTTCAGCCCCTTGCCTTGCATTTGGTTCTCTGCACCTGTGTCGTTTATTCTAGGTCCTGATCAGCTCTGAAATCCTAGCAAGGCTCATTTTACCAAGGAAATGCCACTGCATCTCTCCAGCGCTTGCAGCACTTACCGTGTGTATATGCTCAGCGGTGCCAGCATCTCAAGGAGGACAAGTCTGTAAGCAGCCAGCATTTGGGATGTGCTGCACGGGAACCCTGTCCTGAGGGGCCAGATCAGTGCTCCGCTCCGGGGCTGGTGACTCTGGGACAAGGAGAATGTACCAGTTGAAATTGTCCCATCAGGTAAGTGCATCCCACCACTGCTGTGGCCACTCTGGTGTGACCAGAGGTGCATTTATCACCTTTGTAGGCTTGACCTGCATTTGGACTATTTCGGGATGCAGAGAGAACAGCCTAATACTGTTCCTAACACCTTCAGAAAAGCGTTTTGGCCAAGGTTTTCGTTTCACAATGAACTATACCCTACACCCTGGCTGTGAGGAACCCTTCTGGGTATCTCTGTCCCCTCTCTCAGGTGGCCTTGTGACACTCACCTTTCCAAAATGCATTGCTGCATATGTTTCTGCAAATAATACTGAGTGCCCCAAGCATGGCACCTGTGGTGTGAGGAGTGAGAAGCTGCTTGGCATAGTCGATCTTCTGCAGTTCAGTGGCTCAACATATCCAGAAAACCTTCCTGCTTCTCAAGCTCTCCATTGTATTTGACAGTCTTGCATAGGATAATTTGACCTTCTGTTGAATGTTGACAGGCATTCAGGATTTAAAATGAAGCTTTAGAGATTTAGAATAATAAATCTAGTACTGCTATTGAGTCTCAGCGGACCTGGTGTCCTAGCTTACTGTGGCATTGAATTGCAGCTGGTTGTGTTTTGGGCCCATTTCTCGTGTGACGCTCAAACACAATTGTTCTGGAGTTTTGCCTTAAAAACATAATTCCTAATGTTCAGAGTCAGCAATCCTAAACCTTGCAGCTGTGAGAGAAAGGGCAGTTGGATTATATCGATGAAAGGCAAAACATGACAGTGCAATCAGCATATTTTTTCTGGGGAAAACAATGGGTTGTTTCTTTGTTTTGCAGACCCAGTGGCAGCAGTAAAGCCCAACCATATCCTCAGGGAGCTACCGACCATTGATGTCAGGGTGAAGAAGCAGAAGAAAAGGATGGATGTGCTTACATGTAAAGACGTTTTGACAAAGATCTGAGCAATTTCTTTGTGCTTCTAGGCTCTTCAGAGTAAAGGTGAAGAGAAAGCACCTGATGGCATGCACACCTTGAGATCAAAATGAGGTTTGCATGCTCTGTGTGCTGCACATGGTCATCTTTGACCACCTTGCAGGGCTCTGTCTGAGGGGCCAGCACAGTTTGGTGTCATCTGTGGATGCTGAGTACCAGAGCCCCAGCCAGAGAATTTGGTGTGAGGACATCACCAGTCCATAGAGGTACCCAGGGTGGGATTTCCCCCTTCCAGCAGGATAAACTCCTGGGTTTCTTGGACACCTAGCTTTGTATCTCTGCCTGCTTGCTACACCTTCCAGAAGTGCTGCTTGTGTAATACTGATATTGTTTATGTGGAATAAATGCTTTGCTTTGTACAGCCTCTTTGTTGTGGCAACTCTTTTTTGCTGAATTCTAAGAAGTGGGGGGGTACTTGTTTAAGCGTTGTGGTGAGACATGATCATGATTATTTTTTTAATCTTTAATGAAATGTTTGTTTTGAAAAAGTGCATCTTCAAAATGGTGACATTTGTGCAGAAGCCAAATCCAAGAGCAGTCCTAATGTTCCTGGTTTGGATGAGGTTCTTGAGCTACACTTTAGCTCATCCCACAAGCACCCCAGAGCATCAGCCTGCTGGTTATTTCCAAGTGCAGGCACACAGATGTCCCTGACACTTGAGTGATTTCTGCTCTGTACTGGAGGTAAAGGGATTTTGCCAGCTTCTGAAGTTTGTTTGCTGTTTGGATTCATTCCCCATACAGTGGGATATATGTGTTCAGGCTCTTCTGCTGGAGGTGCTGATATGGATGTGTTAACTGCTGTTTCCTGTTCCTGGGCACCAAGCTTTTGTGAGGAGAAGCATCTGTCTCATGTCTCTCTGTTGTGAAAAAAGGATAATGAACGCAGACTGATCTGGTACTTTAGAATAAACTACTGCATGATTATTCATTCTTATATGTAGAACAGATAAGCTTGCCCTCACCTCCCCCGCAAAAATCCAAGGGAGTTAGAAATGTGTAAATTTGAGTTTCTCAGCAGTAATAATTGCTGGGGCTTTGACAGGGAATATATATGCTACTGGGTAGCATATACATTTCTGCTTGAGCTGAGCTAGCTTACAGGGAAGACATTGGCTAAAATAATCCCAGCCAGCAGTGTCGTGACCTGCAAACTACAATGATCCTCACAGTCCAGTGAGTCAAGCAGACAGTTTGTACTTGAATGCTGGTCCTTCTGAGCTTGGGTTTTCTTGTAGTGGCATGGTTTTTGTCACAGTTTCTGTCTTAAAAAGGGAACTAGGAGGACTTTACTCAAGACTACAGATCATAAATAAGATTTAGGACACCAGTGCTAATATTTTGAGGAGTAAGCCTCTCTTTGATTTTTGTACACTTAGCACATTGTAATGACTTATGTTCTTCAAATATCTCCTGTTCCTTCCACTTGCTACCAGAACATTGACATGGTTCCTGTGTTATTGTCATTTGGTAGACCAGTTGCATGAGTACACATCTCAGCCCTGCAGCTACTGTGTTTTTTGTCAATCCAGGTGTAAAGGCCTATTCTTTAACAATGTTTTTGGGTGGAATTGGGGTGAAGATGGTAGAAAAGAAAAGGCAGGGAGAGGAGAAGGGTTTTATAAGTTCTTTTACATGATCCTTGGCCCCTTTGGTAGGCAGACTTCTAAATTATACAGATTTTTGTAAATCCCAGGAGGAGTAGTTAAGGCAGGGCTGCTTTTGCTTTTGTTGAGGAGAGCTTGCCTAGAGCAGAAAATGTGAAGCAGGTTCAGATATACTCTAAAAACCTGTGCCTATGAGCTGCTTGTTGTGGAAAGACTCCATCAAATATCAGCAAGGAAGTGGAGGAGCCCCAGACTGCTCTAAGAGCAGTGCTTTTGTGTGCTGAACCAAAACTGAAAAGTTTTAGACAACCTAATCTGCCTAGCACACAGATTTTGGCACTTTTGATTACATAGTTTTAGTCATACACTCATTCAGTCATACACTCATTCTGAGTGAAAGTGGGAACTAATTTTTAGGAAAAGTTGTTGGGGGGAGGAAATAATCTGGATATTAATATTGATAAATGCTTTACAGGGTATTTGAAGAATTTTGGTTCATGGAACTGTTATAAAACTGCATTTTCTGTTCTTACTTTATTTTTTGTTGGATAAATAATAAAATGTTTGAGAAGAAAATTTATGAAGGGTCAGACTGTTGACAGGTCAGGAGGGTCACTGCCCATCCAGCCAGTGCAGGTGATGGCCATGCTTTGTGCCCCACTAATGAACAAAGCTGATGCAGTTCGTGAGGCAGACAACAGCCTCTCTGATCTCCTGTGTGGGAACAGCCCTGGTTGAGTTCTGAACCCATTGCTGGATTCATGTCTCACCTGCCTGACTCCAAGAAAAGGCTTCTGAAGAGTTTTTTGATTCTTTTTGTTTTCAGCTATTACAGAGAGCTTGCTGGGGCCATTGAGTTTAGTTTCTCTGACTCCTTTCTCTCCATCTGTAGTTCTTGCTAAGGAATTGTATTTGTAATCACATAGGTGGTAGAAGCTTAGCTTACCAGCAGTGCCTTGTTTTAACTACTTTTTACCAAAGCTTGCTCACTTCCACGTTTGCAATAATCCAATGCAAGCCATGTATTTCTTCAGAGACTGTTTGCCCCTGTGTTATCCTTCCCATAGCTGAACAGTACAGTGATTCAACTAATGCAATTTTGTAACTCTGATCTGTTAAGTGCTGTACCCATTGGATGGTGATTTCTGTTCTGACAGTGCTATTGAGTTGTGCCATGTTAAAAAAATATGGGATTTTTTAAGTACCTTCTCTGAATCCCATTTCTGCTTTAGTTTCTCTGGGGCAACTGCAGTAGAAATACAATTGCCTAATTTCAAAGTGTCTCCCAAATGGTTCTGAACTCTTTTTATGCAGGGAATTGTGCTTTGTGGGCTGAGGCTGGAGCAAGGTTAGCATTATTGTGCTTAATGTCAGCCATTGAGAAGAAGGACTTTGTTTCATGAGACATAATAAACACAGGTAACTTGAAGAGGCAATGTTGAAAAGGAGGAGGGTGAAATGAAAGCAAAAGGTTTTACTATAAAGCGTTTTTATTTCTTGGGAGTTTTAGTAGGTAAACTGTGTAAACGGCAGCTTTGTTATGACTTGGGTTTGGAACTTGACTGGTTCCCTTTTCTTAAAATTTGTGAGTTCATTTGCCTTTTAAAATTCCACAGTCTTCCAACCTATCTCACATCCTGGCAGTGATGTTTATACTACACATTCTTCTACTGTTTTGTGCAGCCAGGTCTATCACAGCTACGCTGAATGAGGTTCCAGCCTAACTACAATATTAACCCTGCAAATCTGTTCATTTTCTCTCGAGCAGCCCCAGGCAGGGTATACAGGAGAATGTGTCCAATTGGAAAACTATGACAGACTCGGTGGTGCTGCACTGTGCTAAATTGCAAGAGAGCTATGTTTTTTCTGCCAGAGTGGATCCTGTGAAAGGACATGCTGGTGTCCATCTCACACGTTACAGAATTTGTTTTTTGTTTTAGTCTCAATTTTCACTGATAATGTTGTCTTTATTTTTGCCAAACTATTTGTCTGCTTTTAAGCCCCGAAACGTGTTTCTCAGACCTGGTGCTTTCCTGCTGCTAATCATCCAACACATGTTCCCCCCACCCCCAGTTTGTATCAGTCCTTGACTTCTTACTTCACCTTTGTAGTTTTTGTTTTTATTTTTTTCTTCATTATTTTACTAAATACCACTCTGCAGATCAGTAGCTTCTTGGGTGGTGGTTGTACCACATAGCATTTGTAGCAGACATTAGTTTTGCATAGCGTGTGTACCTTATTTTGTCTGGACTTGTCTTCTTTGCGCTGCAGGCACCTCCTCCAGCAATTGTAGTGATTAAGCCTGGTATTTCTGCAGATTTATATTAACTTCTGCTTATAAAGAAAGAGAAGAAACCCAACCCTTCTCTCCCCCCCGCCCCCAACGTCTAAACTAGATGTTTTTCTTCATTCTCTTAGTTTTTATCAGTATTAGACCTAAGCTTGCTTTTGTGTATGAGAGAAAATTAGTTAAGTACCTTGTGGTTTATAGATGCCTTTCGTTACGTACTACTCGAATTTATTGTGCAACGTTGGCCTGTAAATCATTTCAGCCCGACGATTACCTGGCTCACGCTGCCTTTATGGTTTGAGTTTTAGCAGCCATGAAGAATGGAGAAAAGCTGTTTTTGGTGGCGGCGGACTTCGCAAGTCCGGATGCGCCGTAACTCTCCCTGATGGCCGCGCTCCGCCTTGCTGAGGTTTGCTGCCTGGCTCCGAGGAGGTGTTTACAAGGGATCCATTACTTTGTGCAGCTGAAAGACGGTGTTGAAAGAACAAAGGGAGTTTTGTGATGAAGTGTATCTGACTTCTCGCTGCTTTGCTTACCTTTTAAATGTAAAACTGAAGTCATTTGCAAGGGCTTTTAGTTCTCAGGGCATCCCTATGAGATTCCACCCCGCGTGGAGCTGTCCTTCAGTCGAAAGCGGGGCTGTCTCAGCAGCGCTCTCGAACGCACGTCTCTTTTAATCCCCAACTTTGCCTGCCGCCTGCCTTGCTGGCTCCAGCTCAGCGCCCTGCCCGGCNCGCCCGCGTCCCGGCCCCGCCGCTCCGAGTGCCCGCATCCCGGCCCCGCGGCGCCGCTCCCGCCTGCAGCCTCTGCGCGGGGGCAGCTGTCGCCGCACGCGGAACTTTTAAATGGAAAATGTCTCTCTCAAAGGCTGCCGATGTCCAGTGGTCTGCAGCCCATGAGCAGTTGACTAGTCCAGGTGTTTCTGCTTCTGTTCCTGTGCTATGTGAATTGGGAATTCAAGAGAAGAGTGTGCAGGATGGAGGAGCTGAGGGTTTGTATTTCTGTTCTGGTGGTACGGCAGTGACGGAGGGCTTGGGAAGGAACAGAAAGTCTACCTGGGGTCGTCTTAATATTTTTCTCAGTCTTTTTGTCTGTATCCCTTTCTGGCGGTGCTTTCATCAACCCTTAAAAATGAGAATGACCCTTTTTGTTGGTGTGGATTGGCTGTCGCGAGTAGTATTCAGGAAAAACTTGTTTTCTTGAACGTGATTTCTTCTTTGTGGATTTTATCAGTGCGTTTTGCCCCACTGATTTAAAATGTAGCCATTTCAAACCCTTGGAACTGGATTCATTCTAAAAACTGCCAAATATTTACGCTTTACTAAGATAAAAGTCATAATCTGAGACTATGGGACAGTCCTATTGATTCAAGACTGGGGATTTCTGTAAGGTTTTTAAGGAGATCATTAACCCAGGTCTATCTTTCCACAGGACAGTCGGCCCAATATGTCAAGACCTCTGATCACTAGATCCCCTGCATCTCCATTGAACAATCAAGGCATCCCCACTCCAGCACAGCTCACAAAATCCAACGCACCAGTTCACATTGATGTGGGTGGGCACATGTATACCAGCAGCTTGGCCACGCTTACAAAATATCCCGATTCCAGGTAATTTTAAAAAGCTTCTTCTGCATGTCTTTGGCAAACTCCTTGTCTTCCTTTTTGTGCTTGGACGTCCTGGGGCTGTCTCAGAATGATGAATTCAGCTCCTTTTGTTTCAAAATTAAATTAGCTTTCTTTGTTAGTAGGCAGTTAGAGACTTACTTTTCTTTCCCTGCTCCGCTGTGTTCTGACAAATGGCATTTCTGCAAATCCTGATGCGTGTGTACTAAAACAAAGGTGATTGTAAAGAGCACTTCCTTTCTATAACCTAGGAGTCTGGGTTTATGCCAGGGCACCCATGCTGTGGTTTGTTACATTCAAAAACTAGTGATACTGCATTTAAGCCCAAAGGTGGGGGTGTTGGGGTATTTGTTTTGTTTCTTTTGGAACAGTAACCACTCTCCTGTACTGTCAACATGCCATCTCGGATGTGTCACTCGAGGTAAAGGCGAGGTTGAATGAAATAAACTATGGGGCAGTATTAACTGAATACTTTTTATAGAATCTTAGGACTTTTCAAATAATTAGGCTCTTAACTCTCACGTACCTTTTGAATGAAGTATTTGTGACTCTGGTAGCTCACTGGTATTAAGCAGTCAGAAAACTGCTGCATGCTTGAGCAAATGGTGCCTGTGGAGTAGATAAAACAAGAGTGCATCTCTAAGAAATCAAGACTGCATTTACCAGTGTGTGTGGGCAGAATAACCTGGTGGTGCTGGCAGGCAAGCAGTGTAGTGGTACTGTAACTCTAGGGGCTGGTTATGGGACAGCAGGAACTTATTGTGTCCGCCATATAAATCTATACCTTGCCCTTGGCTGCCCAATCGCACTCTAGAGGGAAGGCAGTGTTCCCATTGTGTTCTCTCCAGTCTGAGGGGGAAGATTTTCAGTTTCTTGATCCCACAGCTCTGACTTGCCTTTTCAAAGGGCACAAAGCACACTTCATGGGATGTGACTTCGTTCAAAGCTTGGGTTTTACTTGATACTACTGCCTCTGCATCATCAGCTCATAGTGTTAGGTGAACTGAAATAGTGCTTCTGAGAGGGCTGGAGGAAGAGAACTGTACATACAGCAAGGCATATGGCCTTTCTTATGACAGCCTCCTCAAGGAAGCCTGGCTGAGGGGAGCAAAAGAAGCCATGCCAAAGCCTAGGTATGCCAGCAGAAATTGGAGTAATGTCTGGGAAAACTTGAACTGTTCTTTGAAAACCAAATCTGTTCTTTTGGGGGTTTTCTTAGAAGTTGCTTGTGTTCAGCTCCTACTAATTGTGATTACTTAGTGGGTTTTTTGGTAGTTGGAGCAGTGATGGCATCTGACACTGTTGTGTATGCAGAATGAGAGGCTGCTGCTTCTGTTTTCATGTCAAATTCACAGAGAGAGGATATTACTTCAAGTGAAGAAACACTAAAATGTCATTCAAAAATGTGTATGGTGGCAGTGGAATTTAACCTTAATGTATTCTGTGCTCAGTTGAGCCATTGTAGCACTTGAAAGCAAAAGCTATGCCTGTACTATCAAAGCCAGTTTAATAAATTAAACATTTTAAAAGCTCTTCAAACATAATTTAAAGAAAACCCAAACTCTGAGTTATAGTCATTCTGTTTCAAGTCGTTCTGACATGTGTTTGTGTTTCAGTTCTGACAGTGTCTTTTGAACCTCTTGATGAGTGAATATTTCCAGCGTAGCTGTTAGAACCTGGAATTCCCAGCCACTTCCAGAACTTGAGAGATTTTTTTTAACATTAGCAGCTTCAAAAGAACAATTATTAAACTCGTTTGAATGTCAAGACAATGGCATGAAGCAATATGCCAGTAATCATGATATAGTTGTTCGGGTTTTGTCTGAGATTTTGCCATCGGATTTTTTTCCACTTTATATAGAGTGAGTGCTAGGTAAAAATTACCCAGTAATATTTGGACATTAATACAAATTGTTTCCTGGAGCCTGATCTGGTCACTTTATATCTAGCTAGACTCTAACTTTGTTAGACTTTAGCACAAGCTTTTTGTCAACATTGCTTATGTGTTTCTTTTTCTGTCAATGTCACGTGTGAATGATAGCAAAACTAAGGAAGGTCTCATAGATATTTTTGGGCCAGTTGAAACCTCCTGAGACTTACTGTTACGTGAAGTATTGTCTATGAAAAATAAGGTCTTGATTATCTTGCCTGAAAGAGCACTGCTCCAGGGATGAGTCAAGGCATTGGTTGCAGGCTCCAGCATGTTACAGGTTGAGACATGAAAGTCATTAGGTTTCTGACTCGTATTACATGTAGTCTAAGGGCCAGAAGCCTAAAATGAACCTTTCATCTCCGGGCCAGGTACCAGAGTCATCTTTCTTTGTGAGATTGAAAGGGTGATATTCAAACCAGCAGCTTTGGAGTCACTCTGGCTTGCTGGTGTGAGGGAGAACTATTCTGATAGAGCAGTCTCTGCTTTGGAGCAAGAGTACTCTTCCCTCTTCTTTTGGGGTCAATAGCATCTCATCTTGTACCTTGCTGTTTTCTTCTTCCTGGGCAGTAGAGTATGAATTGGAAAGAGTATTTTAAAAAAGAGTTCCTTAAATGATATCAGGTAAAGACTTGTAGCTTGAAGGGATCATTTTCCATAATTCTTCTGTTAAGTTCCCCAACCTGGTTTGTGCCTTGACATGTAAATGCCTACTGACAGATATCTATTCATTCCTCCAAAGAAGTCTTGATGTGACTGTAAAAGTGTCTTGCTACTGTTGTTGGATCCTTGCCCTTCGCTTTGGAAAGACCATTCTGTATTTCTCTTAAATGCTCTTGTGCTTGAGGAAGCCAAAGAATCAGAGCTGATCTGTGTTTTGGGCAAAAGCTGACTCAGTGAAGCAATCTGACAGACAAGCATCTTATCTAATAGATGGTTCGAATTGAGTAATCCTAGAATTATAAATTCTGAAGCTAAAATAATGCTTAAAAAAAGCCTTCAAAATTAATTTTAGAATCTATTATCATACAATTTCAAAGATCCCAGTTATAATCCAGACTAGGGATTGTTGTTTTCACAAGGAAAATTCCCTATGAATATTTTAGCTCATCAACAGGCTTGAGGTTCTCTCAAGAAACCAGCGAGACCGTGCCTCAGACATGATCTCATGAAGCTCAATAATACAATTTGCCAGACTTAGACTTCGGGAAAAAGCAGTGTGAATCAGCCTCTCTACCAAGAAGACCTAATGTAAGGTCTCTCTGCTGAAATAAATAGCAATTTTGTTTTAAAGTCTGAGGAGGGAGCAGGTGTCCTCCTGTGTAGCTCTCTCCACCAAGACTGTAGGCATTGGTGCATTCACCCCTGCACGGATTATACAGCTTTTGGTTTTCTTAAGTTACCGATCTTCAGGTTGTGTATCTGGCAACAGAGAGCTATCTGTTAAAGACTTGAGTGTACAATTTTTTTTTAATTGCTTGGTTTTTGCAAATAAAATGGGTTTTTTTAATTGTTTTCTTTCCACTGCCCAGGCAAAAAAAATATTCCAGGAAAGTTGAATCCAAGATGAGGGTCTGCTAAAGGAGCCTTTCTCCCCCAAGAACTCAGGCACATGCATGCAATGCCATTGTTCCCCATGGTCACCAGAAAGTCTGAGGAGAATGGATTGAGGTGTTGGGATTTGTGATTTTGAGGAGAGTAAGCACTGGCTGGTTAGCTTGGATACTTTAACCCAAGCAGCCTACTCTCCTTCCAGTGCGTTATCATCTTGCAGTAGGATTGAACCCTTTGCTTGGAGTTGGCATTCCTACATCTCTCAGCCTTAATGCTGTCTGCACGGCATCTACCAAAAGTTATTGTGTACCAGGCTAAGGCAACCTCAACTGAATATCAGAGCTAAATGGGAAGATGTTTAACTTTGATCATACAAGCATCAGGTGTCTGATATCTCTGATATCAGCAATATCAGCAGTGTTGTCTATCTTGTTTGTTCGAAGCATCTGTATTTTTAATTAGTTCTGTCCAAGTCATCTGGTACAAATATCTGCATAACACCATGGCATGGGATTGCCACATCCTATATTCTCACCACAGAATGGGAAAAGTTCACTTAAAACCTTGAAACCTTGTATATAGCTTTAGAGAACCTTTTGGAGTATCTGTTTGTGTTGCTACATCTCCCATGTTGAGTTACTCCCTGCATATGAAGATGGATTCTTCTTATACAGTATTTCACAATCCTTCCAAATTTCTGCCCAGGGCTATTTCAGGTTTTCATATGAACCAATCCAATCGTGTCCCAGTTTTCTTACCCAATCTTCACTCTCAGCCTTCAGGGAAATTAAATTTCACACATTTGGATCCAGTTAGGACACTGGATTTTTTTTTTTTTTTTTAATTGGTAGGGGTTTCTTTTGCATCAAGAGCACAGAATTACTTAGGAGAATGCCCAGATTGTCCTTGGCCTTTTCTGAGTTTGCAAGAAAGACTTACCCTTCACAAGCTGTGTAGGTAGACTTCCAAGGACGTGCTGTGAGTCAGGCAGCACTGCCTGCCTATTTCAGAGCTCTGGCAGTTTCTGTTATCAGTCCCCAGGTCCAAAACAAACTGGCACAGCCCTTTGTACAAACTCCTGCAAATTGCAGCACCACTGCAGACTTCTGTCTTGGTAGGAGACCTGCTGAGGTGAGGGTGGTCTGCCCTTTGCATAGGCCTCCCTCTGTAACACCTCCATGAAAGCATCCCTGTCGTAACTTTCCTACTCACCTTGGAAAGTACCTCTCAAACTGCTCTAAGTTATGCTAAACATGAAATACAAAATTTTCTAACTAATGAGCAATTGGTGATTTGGGTTTTTTAAGGAAATATTGAGAGAGTGGGTGTTACTGCATCTTTATTTCCACTCTCCTTACATGGATTTATCTTCCTGAGAGGTACATCTCTCTGTATCTTTCTAGAGTAGCAACATCAGGAGCAAACTTCTTTGAAAGAGCAAGCTTCTGTGAAAGTTTTCAGTGTTGCTGTAACCAGCTTTGTCTGCTGTATTAGCATGAATGGTCTGGGTCACAGCTTTTTAATATTTTGTAACATTTCCTGGCAGGAGGGAACTAGGCAGAAGAAGTTGGCAGAGGGTCAGTTAAATCTTTGTTATCTATCCTGTCTTACTCATCTCATTATTCACCTTTTATATTTCATCATTTGGTTGCTGCATGGTCTTGTGGCAAGGAAAAGTGAGGGCTTGGGATAGGGAAATACACTGACTCTCACTGACCTGTTCTGTGACTCAAGATAACTGATTTAACTTTGAGCTTCGCTTGCTTCTTACCAAGGTTAACAAAAACGCAATTTGTAGAGTGCTTTGGGATGATGATTGAAAGTGTAAAAGATTACTATCTCTAAGCATAAATATTTATAGATCCAGTAGCAGAGATAGAGGTTGATGATGCTAGCATCATCAGTAACATGTATTAATAAAAGATTAACTGTTGATTCATGAGAACCAGACTCAACACAGTCAAGCAGTACAGTTGTGTTGGTGAGTGTAACCACATATACAGACTTGGAAAGAAAATAGAAACTGAACTGTGAATGATACTATACTTTATGCCTATTTAAGGAAATTCAGAGAATTTGCACAACTGATATTTTAAAGAGAACTCTCTTGCAACACACATCTGTCAATAAAGAGCTCGAAGGGGTATTTTCTGGTTCTGCCTGAACCAAGATTAATTGTAGCTCTAGGTATGTATATTGAACTTAGGGTATATATTGACCTCATTTTGCCTCAATTAATGATCACCACAGGTCAGTCATCACTGTTGTCTCAGCAGAAGTAAATATGTTTCAAATTGTAGTCCTGTAATATGTTTAACTTGAAAGGTCAGCAAGTTGCTGCTGTTGCTTGTGGCTGGTGAATGGTGAAAGAAATAGCGCCATCAGATTAGCAGGTTCTCACATCATGTGGTCAGTAACTGGTGGTGAGTCATCCCTGAAAGGGGCCACAAAATTGATGTTGGTCTTCCTCTTCTAAATGTCACTAAAAGTGGGCTTATGTGTATTTACTTGGAGAGTAAAATGTCGTGTCCTGTATTTGTTCAATGTTTTTGCACTCAAATGTGTAAAATGACAGTAAAATCAAGATAGTGGATTGTTGGAGAGCTCTTTGCACACACGCAGAGCCAGAGAAAGTAGATGTGTAGACTTGATGCTGCAGGCGGACATGCCATGCTTGTCTCTGGGTGCCTGGCTGTGACAGTGTATAAGGAAATATGTTCAGAGGAAGAAGTGTCTATGTTGAGGAGTGTTAGAAAGCTAAAGGCTTCAGCTCCTTGTTTCTGAGGCTTGTAGTCCTCAGAAGTAGTAGTCATTTTTCTTGAGGGGAAAGAAGAAAATCCATAGCCATATCATCCGTGTAGAGATTCCTTTGCCAGTTGGCTCATGTGGGTTTGTAGGGGTTGGATCAACTTAAGTCCAGCAGATGGGAGGTTGTCAATAACTAGTTTAAGGGTCTGTGCTTTGAGAAATCATTTGATTGCAAAGGCTGCTTGGAATCCTTGGTGGATGGAAATCTGTGGATGGGAAACTCACAATTCTTGTATTTTTCTGCCCAATAGCATGGTTTCATAAGCTAGACTGAAGGCACTCAAGTGTATTTCTCACTCTGCCTGACGAATACCTGGGAAGATAAAACAATATTCTGAGTCTCTGGGTCTCGCTGAGAAAAATCCCATTAGAAACTGGGGTGGTGCTGAAGTATTCTGCTTATTGGTCACTTCTGATCAGACCCAGGTTTGAATCATAGTCATGAGGTTCAGTGGATTGTTTTGCCTTTTGCTGTACTTACAGAGGTTCTTGATGGCAAGGAGTATGTTAGCACAAGGTTCTCATTCTGCTCCCACATAAACTGTTTGTGCTTCATTGGTCTTTCATAAATTGCAATGTAGTTGCTAAGCAAATTGGCATCTAGTACGTACATAATTGCAGAAGCAAACATTTGGCTTTCAGTTTTGCCGTCAACACCCGGCCACCTCTTGGGTGTGTTTGAAGCTTTAGGATATAGATTCCAACTTCTGGCTTACTTCTTTCTGGTGATGATCAACCTTCTGGCTGGGTTTCATGTGTATAAGTAGGCTTGCCATTTGGGGATGTATTTGCTGAGGTTGCATAGGAAATAATGAAAACTGCTCAGGACTCAATGGTTATTTGCAGTCATTTTAAGGCAAATAAGGTACAAATGCTCTGTTGGCCAAGGGTATGTCACCAGTTCCTGTTATGTGAACTTTTCCTCTAACTTAACCAGTCTGCAGTTTAATCAAATGTCATAACCAGACAAGTGTCATCTGGCAAGCTTTATTCTCTTTTTATTCTCAACCTTTTTTTTTTTTTGCCTTTGTCTACGTCATGCAAAATGTTGATGTCTCTTTGCCTCTTGCCTTTCCGTATCTTTTTTTCTGTCCCTATTCTGCTCTGAGCATTGACCCTACTTCTGTCAGCTAAAGTCCCTCATTGCTTTGTCTTCATTTCTTTTTCATACACACTTTTCCATCTCTGTTGGAAGGAGTCAGAGATCACAAGTGATCTTTAGCTGTCCAGATCAAAGCACATTGCTTGCTTGCTTGTCCTTTCCCCCCCCACACATACATGGTTTTCTGGCTTTTGTTCATAGCGAGCTGTCTTAGAGTAGGTAAGCAGCCAGCATATATTATAGATATCTCAGATGGTGCTTTTGCTCTTAAGTGGCATCAGTTCAGGGGTGCTCTGCGACTCCTTCACATTGATCTCTTTCACTGAGTCTTTAAATCAGTAATCAAATAAAATGTTTCTAGCCCTGATGTGTACATTAGCTTGGGTCTGTAGGACTCTTCCAGCACAGTTGTCTCTGCAGCTCATGTGGGCACTTTTCTAGGCACTTTCAAGGCACTTTCTGCCTGGTTCAGAGAACCAACGGGCTTCTGCAGCCATTTGAAAGCATTTGAGCTGAGCTTGTAGCTGCTACTTGTGGATTGCCTTGTAGGGACATGCCTTTAGGAAAGCTGTGCGCTCACAGTCACTTTCCTATCCAGTCCTTCCACTGTGCAGCATCGTGTGTGTTGACACTTGGGTAGCTCAGGTGCTCAAAGCAATATAGTGACGCTCCACCTGGACTTGTTTTTCCTGCTTCCAGCAAACTCAGCTGTGCCACGTCTGGTACCCAAGCTAATTACTGAAGACCTATCTTTCCTATTTCTTCACACTGCTGCATTTTGCAGAACAGGCATTTGGTGAAGGAGAGCAACACTGGCCATTCAGTTTTCATGAGTCAAAACCTTTCTGTATGCAAAGGATTAAAAGAGGTACAGGGGGAGAGTAATAGAAAGATGCAAGGCTTTTGTTCAGAAGATGAGATGTTTGCGCAGAGCAGCGTTAAATGCAGTGGGGTACGCCTCAGCTGTTCAGCAATTTATAAAGATAAATTCTACCTCCTAGACCACAGTGGAGTTTTCATGATAAAGTGTGAGAAGCCTGTCAATCAAATAGTAGACACAATTGTTCTTTAAGTGACCTATTAACATCCCATTAATTAATTAAAAATTGTATTTATGTTCTTGTTCAGGCCATATTTGAACGGTAAAAACTCTTTCCGTATGAGGCGTGTTGCAGGTGAAAGGCTGTCACAGGCTGTGTGACACATGTAAAATAGGAGTGATTGAAGTCCCAGTGCAGCAACATGTGGTTTGCCTTCGGCTCCCTGCTGACACAGAGGGAGATGGAGGGATAAGCAGCATCTCCCAGAACCACACCCAAACCCTTTGCATTCCTTGCCTAAGAAATTGCTTGTAGTCGTATTGTGGCATAGAAAGTTAAAATATACAGCATTTGCCATAAGTGTGTCACTTCAGAACAAATGATGGATTATGTCCTTCCACACCCCAAAAGTTGTTCTTTGTTCTGTAATTAAAAAATAAATGTTGCAATGTTGAATTGGAAATATTTTGTGCCATACAATGAATTTGTTTTGTTAGGTTGCCTGGGTGCAATTGCAGCAATGTGACTGCATTAAACCCGTGTCATGGGGTACTGGTTTCCTGCTGCTACACCAGTGCCGAGCACTGCTTTGCTTAGCAGCTCTGTTGCTGTTTATCTCCGTCAGCCCCTGTGATTATTTTGCTACTGTGAAACTTCTTTTCCTATTTTGTTCCATGCATACTATAAATTATAGTTCCGTTCGAGTGCTAACCACAAATCCCAAACAGTGGGAAGCGCTGCCATGCGAGCCAGAGAGCGGCTCGGCTGGGAGCTGGTTTTAGGTTCGCCCCAACTTGTCGGTGATACGAGGGGAGGAAGACGCTCCGAACCATGACAGTCTGCTGAGCCCCTTCTACCCATCTGAAAATTGATCCCTCTTAAACAGTTTAGAGGACCCTCAGGGTCTTGCAGCTTACATAAAAAATGAAAGCCCTTCCTGTCTTAGAGCAGTGCAAGCAGTCAATACAAAAGAGAAAAATGATCTTTTAAGTGTATCCCATTGAATCCATTATCTCGAGGGCCCGTGCTTGATGCTCCATCAAAACATCATCGTCTTGGTGATACATGGGGAAGAGGGTGAGGGCGCATTTGGGGGATTTCAGAGAAAATGCTGCAGAACTCTCAGTGCCACAGGACAGGCTAAATATGATACAAGCCAGAAAATGAGAGCTTCAGAAAAACTGATATGTTCCTCCTTATAACATATTGAACTTTGCATGTTAGAAACAAGCAAATCTTTCAGGAAAAGTTTTGAATGTTTCTTTTGTGGTATGAAAGTCCTGTTGGGCAGCTTGTACAGTAATTTCTTTACTTTCAATGCGAATGTAAATTTGCAGCTTTTTTTTTTCATTACAATGATAAAGAAAATAAAGGAGCAAATAAAAATCAGTGTTTGTATCATCAATACATTATACCCTTGTTGTGGGAGGTACTGATAGGGTTGAACTGCTCCATCCTTACCCAAACTGATGTTGAATTTCATGTGAGCAAGTGCCAGGATTGTTCGTTTTTAAATGCTGAAGTTTTAAAAATCTTTTGCATGACTGTACTAATGTTTCGTATGTTTTTCTTAGACTAGCATGAAAGGAAAATCACTGATTTCTGTTGTTCTAAGTTTGAAGTATTTACAATGGCACAGTGGAGTTTTTTACCAGATTACAGGGGTCGGAGCTGATCTTTTGCTGTCAGTGTTTCCTTACTGGAAGTAGGAAGAATGCTGCTCTTTTGGTAGATTATAAGCGGTAAAACACAAGAACTGGATTTTTTTTTTCAATAACCAGTAGCATTAGTAATCAGAAATACTATTGAAAAAATGTTTTTGGAAGACAGAACAACGAAGAAGTGCTATTTCTGAATGTAACTGAGCTGTCAAACGCACATCCTTTGGGGTGTCCTCCATTTCCTTTGGTGAAAGCCTAGCTTAAGTAAACTGAGCAGTAGAGAGTGGGTGTGTGCCTTTGCACAACAACACACACCAAACCCATGCTTTGTTGGCCACGGTGATCCCAAAGGCAGAGTGCTGTCAACATTCCTAATTGGTTATTACCCAATAACACACACCCTCCAGTGTCTTGGGACTACAAAACACTTTTTACCTAGCCTTCCTACATGAATAATGAAGCACTTCAAATATTCATCCAATTATAGTCAGCCTCTCTCTTGGCTAAGGATTGCCAAATGCAATTGGACATACTTCTGACATAGAATTTCAGGCTATATCTATGTTGGAAGGGTTTAGTCATAATTCTTGACTTCTGGGGAGAGATTAGATAGCACCATGATGGTAATTTCTGCAGCCTCAAAAGCTATTGTTTATTCACTTTTGCTATGAAATTCTATTTTACTAGCAGTATGATGTGGGAGTTTTAGGAATATTTTTTCATTTTATACTTGGAGCTTGTCACATGAAACTGCTCATGTTTGTTTGAAACAATGAGATGTTTTGCTTTTTCTCCAAGTGCTGTGGCTATATCTATCTGCACAGGACTGAAGTTGCCATAAAGCATGTGAAAAGCAGTAAATGTGTACGTTTCAAACATACGGGCTATATTCATCTTATATTTTTTTCTGAATATTTTGCTGGCCAGCACGATTGACTCCTGATGTGCCAGAGGCCGACTTTTAAATATGTTTTTCTTGTGCCTTGCTAACATTTTCAAAAACAATGTCCTTATCCTTTGCAGAATATTAAGGTTTAATTTTGGTTTAGTAGCTGCTCCTGTGTATAAGCTCCCCTGAGTGATAATCTTCCCTCTGGCCTTCCAAAACTTGATGAGGGTGGTGTTTGATACCCCTGCTCAAGGCAGCTTCCAGCTCTGCTGCAGTAATGCCATAGGGAACCACACTGGCTCCATTGTGCTGCCACAGAGAAAAGCCCAGTGTCCATCATTGTGATGCAAAGGAGAGGCATGAGTCGGGAAGTGGTGGCAAATGTTATTCTAGGGAGATACAAGCTGGCGAAACAGTGGCAGGTAGGATACCTGCCTGCTTATTTCCCCTTTGGAAGACCTTATAGGAAAGGGAGAGGAGAAAAATTGCTGTTTTTCTGTAGCTAAAGTGTATTTGGAGGCTCCACTTTTCATCAGGCATTCTCATTTTCCCAGTTTCTAATATTGCTGTCTCATAAAGCTGGGCCTTGGGCCATGCCTCTCATACTGGCCTTTCCTTGCTTAGTAGCTAACCTCGATAAACTCATCAGCAGAGCTACAATTGTACTTTCCCACTTCTACTTTGGATTAATGGTGCAGCTCTCCAAAACTGAATGGATGCTGCTCTCCAGACCACAGAGGTCTGATTCTAGATGAACATTTAATTCCCCTCTTGGGAAGTAGAACTAAAAGCCCTAATCAGGTATGTTTCATGCTTCTCTCTTGGGTAGGCTCAACAAAATGAAGGATGAAAAAGATGCTATTGGAAGTCACTGCAGTGTGCTATCATTGCAAGGCATAAAGCACTGGTTTGAAAATAGAAACAGCTGGTATGGGTGCAGCTTTCAATTGTGTTTAGCTTCCACCTGGGTCAGTTTATTGTTTCCTGTTAAAATGCAAAGTAGTTCAATCAGAGGCACAAGCCCTTTTCCTTTTGTTTATTAATGAAATCCTGGAAACATGATAAACATGAATGACCGTGGGAGTAATGAAGAACATATAACAGGTTTGGTACCATGTAAAAAATGTAAAGCTGGCAGTGCAGTTCTTATTCAGAGAAGAAAAATGAGTCATGTTGTTCTGCAAACCTGAACCTGAGCCTGCTGAAACTCTGCTGGGCTGTGCCAGGCTGTTGCACATTGGGACAGCTCATCTGTGGCACATCTGGGAGTATTTCCTCCAAGAGCCCTTTCCGTTGCTGTGAAGGACCACAGAAAGGGCTCTGTCCCTTGACCTTGCATGCCAGAATATTTTTCTTTGCAGTGTGCTTCCGCTGGGAAAGGTGATGAAAGCTTTATCAATTGGAAATTGCAGAGGCTGTAGACAGAACAAAATAAATGGGGTGACGTCCCAAAAAAAAGCAGTCAGTGAAATCTCATCCTGATAAAGGTCAAGTTTGTTGTAGCACATTGCTGACTAAATGCACATCCATCATAATAGAAAGTTTATTTTCCTCACTGCTGTCCTAATATTATTCTGCCCTAGTAACAAAATATTAGCTGTGGTAGGGCAGGTACTGTGGAGGGGGCTGATGCCCCTGCTCAGAAGTGACTCCAAATGCTTCAGCCAGCAAGAATGTGTTCCTGTCAGCTTTCCCTCCTTCAGAGCTGAGGTGAAACTCCTCCTTTGTCATGTCTGTCTATTTATAATAAATAATAAGCCAGTGATGTGCTCCCAGAATTAGGTGTGGAATTTAATTTTGCTTGTGTTCACGGACTCTGAGGAGCAAACTTGATTTGTCTGATTTTGATCCTGCAAAGTAGCCTGAGCTACTGTCCGCAGTCATATGCTGGCTGTTTCTGTGCTCCTCAGTATTTGTTTAGCAGAGGATTTTCCTTGAAGATCAACCAACCCTTCAAGCACAGTGGAGAAATACCGCTTCCTTTTGTCATGTGTTGTGAAGCTCAGTTCTTGGCCAACACTTCTCAGGGATCCCCGCAAAGCAGTTGCTGCTTTTGTGTTGCCCATGCGAATGTGGCAGACTTGTTCTTTACTGCAGTGTGAATCCCTTTGGCAGATCTCTGCCGGAGGTCTTCAAACATCAAAGCACTTGGATGCTGGTTGGTGGCAATTAGAGGCAGCAAAGATGGCTTATGTGCCTGCACCCACTGTGGCTGGAGCTCTGGGTGGGCTGCAGGATTCAGGGATGGAGTAGGCACGGCTGCTGAGCAGTAGGGCTTGGGGAAAGCATCTGATCTGAGGGGCAGCTGAAAGCAAATGAAACCTGTGGTCTTGCTGCTCTTGTTGACTGCCCTGCTGCAGTATCAGTGGTGATACAACAGAGCTCAGTCTGACCTCAGGTGCCTTCTCCCTCCTGTTAAAACCCATCATGGTGCTCAGCAGCAGGTTCTGCCTTCTGCTGGACAACTGGGCAGCCCAGGTCCATTTCGTCTCCTGTCATTGTTTGTGGGTAGTCATCTTGTGGTATACACTGAGGGAAGAAAGGCTGTGCAAAAGTGAGGGGCCAAGAACTGTGCTATCAGTTTCCATCACAGAACTGTGAGGTTAAAACAAATAAATACAGACTCTTGTGCATAGGGTGGTTAGCAATATATAATTTGGGGGTTTGACTTTCTACTCAAAGTTGGTGGTTTTAACACAGTATCTTTCTCCAGACTTCTTCCTTTCATGGTGCTAATTGGCTTCTGCCTGCCACAAAAAGAGGAGGGTTTTAGGAAGGTAATGGAAAATAATCAAAATCAAACTATAGCCCCAAACTGTTTGTTGCAGCACCAGTGGCTTCTGGAGAGATGGGGCTTTGATGAAACAGTGCAGCTCCTGATTACCCCAAACTATTTTCAGTCTTCTGCACCTTTTGATAACATGGTTCTGTAGATCTCCTGTAAAGATATCAGAAAACAATTTATATCTATGCCTTGGGTGATGAAAGAAAAAAAAAATCAGAAATCTACCAAGACACCTGGATTTCTGCTGAATTAAAATTTTATTACATTCACATATAGAGCGAAAAGCATTGGTATTAACTAAGTACACAAGTGGAGGGAATAATGAAAGATTGTTGTAATATGTTTTATTTTCAACAGAGAGAAGGAGAACTTTTTGAAACCATTTTCTGTCTCCAAAAATGCCTGTATCAGAATTTGCATTGTTCTAAAAAACTGTAGGTTTGAAATTCAGTATTTTTCTCAGTAAATCCTTAGCTTTTTTTTCTTCTTGCTGTTAAGAGAATCCTTGTCTTTTGGCATATGTACCTGTGTTGGTTCTTGATCAGGTTTTTTTTTTTCACTATTAGTGCAAGCTGCAAGTCAATTTATTGATATGAGGGTTGTGTGGTGTTACCAGCAACTGGGGAAAAGGGCAGATGGAGTATGGAGAGACCCTTAGGAAATGGTGCTTTTGTCTCTTCTATTATTCCAAGTGTAGTTATATTGAGCTCTTTTTATAGAAAAGCTTCACAGTTAAGTGAATGAAATAATCAAAAACCTACGAACTTAAGCAGTAGTCTGGTTCATCAGCAGCGTATTTCTACTAGTTTAAAAGCAGTGCTCAGCTTAACAGGCATCTTCTTCTTGATTACCAGCCTGGAACGACCCCAGGAAGGTTTTCACTGTTGGGTTATGCTGGTTTCCACCAGGGAGATCACAATGGATGTAAGACATATATCCTCACTGCTGTAAATCCTTCAGACTGATGGAGTTATGCTGGTTTGAGTGTTTCTCCACAGATCATTTCCCACCTGTCTGCCCGCATGCAGCATTTATTAGTTGCTATATGACAGAGATGCTGCAATCTTTGGGGTGCACGATGGCTGCTGCAGCGACGCACAAGGTATGTGTGGAATGAGATCCAGCCCCGTGTGGGTGGGCTGCCCTCCACAGGGGTCTCTGTCTGTCCATGAGCTGTAGCTTGATTATAGAGTCAGGTCACTTCAACACCCTGCTAAAATACTTCAGGCTGACTGCCTGCATTTAGGAAGCAAGGCTCCTAACACGCTTTGCAGTGTAATATGACTTTGGATGGCACTCTTCTGTATTTCCTGTAGTGAAGCTGTAGCTCAGGAAGAAGCCAGGACCAGTCAGCTCCTCTGTGTGAGAGTAAACTGAGCTGCCAGGTAAAAGAGCTCTTAAATTAAAAATGTTACGAATTTCTGTACAATTTGGGAGGACTACAAACTTTTGCTCTGAATTTAATGTCATATAAATGAGTAACTTTTTATTTAATAGAGCCTGACTTTTTAAAAATGGAAGTGAGTGTCTAGAAAGAATGTTAGATTTTGTTTAATATATGAATTTGGTACGGTTCGTTTCTGGTAATTTTTGTGGGTGGGATACACTCACCTTGAGATGGGAAGCTAGTGCCTGTGCACAGTTCCTGCTCAGACTTTGTGGCTGCTCCAGCAGGGCACAAGCCTGCAGTAGTGTCCCTGTGCCATCACCCAGGGATGCCCTGGAATATCTCAAGTGGCAACAGGCAGCTGAATCACATCCTGGATGTTGTTTATTAAAGGAACCATGTTGTAACATTTACTTTTGTCATGTGGTGTTTTTGCAGATTTTGCTTTTTACAGGCATCTGTTTTCACATCCATGGGTTAATTATTCCTTGCACCACTAGTTTATGGGGCTGTATTGCTTCTGTGCTGTGTCTCAGCTCTCTTAATTTCTCCTCTCTACCTCCTCCACAGGATTGCATCTGACCTGCTGTGGGGTTTGGTATGGCTGCAGGGATGATTACACCATGGCAGCATCTAATTTAATAAACAATAAAGCCACTCTTTTGTATATGTAAAGTTTGTCAATGGAAATAATGTTATCTTTGTGTTTTTTTATCACCCCACCACCAGCAAAATGTTCAGGTGTGGCTTTGGCATTTCTAACCTGTGCCATAAGCATTATTTATTGCTCAGAGCCACTGTCTAAGATGCTTTAGGTGGACTTTCCTGTCCTCTTAACTTAGCATACAGGTTTTGTATGAACTGATTTGGTTAATGGTGTGATTTTTCTAGTTACTGAAGTGCATAAATCATTTCAACCTATAGCATGGAAGCAATTAAACATGTAAATGTATGGGAATGAGTTATACAGGTATAAACACATTTCTCTGTGCAGACATTTGTGTGTGTCCACAATAGGAATCACAGCAGTGTAACTGTACTGTATGTGAGTTAATCAAAAAATGAGCAGTGTACGGTCCTATGTTTCTCATACTAAATTCTGTGCTCGTAACACCCACCTCTTCCTTGCCTCTGTTGTATGCTTTTATGGATTGCCCTTCTAGAAGAATTTGTAATCTAGGGTGTTAGTCTGAAAGTCTGCTTTCAGTCTAGGTAGAGGGATCTCTGAGCAGGTGGGCTCCGTAAGTAAGGGAAAACACTTATGTTTGAAGTATAATAAATGTGCTGTTTGGTACCTGGCCTTGCAGTTTCTCGCATTGCAATTAAAGTAAGCTTTATAAGAAAAGAACATTATTTGGGCAGCCAGGGTGACCTTTGTAGTTTCAATAGTATATGTGTAATAATACTATCTCCAATACATTTGCCTGCCTCTGTGCAGAGAGATGTGATGCTTATTTACTAAACATGTCATCAGCATCTCCTGTTCCTCCTCAGTTCAGCGTGTGTCCCTTGGACTGTATATTCTGCATATTATTTGAGTCCTGTTCTGAAGAGTCATTCTTGCATGTTTTCTTTACAACATTCCTTAGTCTGGTACCTTCTTGCTTCACTCAAAGGAGCTAAGAAGATAGAGGCAGTTGTGCTTAGTGGTAGCATCACAGAGGAAATCTGCCACACACTTGGACAGAGTACATTTTTCAAGGTCAGCCCCCATCTACCTTACCCATTTCCCTTCCTGCAGTCCCTTCCTCATCCATTAGAGCTCCAGCAGATGAAGCAGGGGTTCCATGGGCAGCAGCCTGCTGTACAAACCTGGCTTATCTCTGGCTTAGATGTGAAGTTCAGGGTGCTATGAGAAGAGAGTGGATTATTAAAGACATAGTCTAAAATCTTTCACACTGAGGCAGGTTTGCAAATGTGACTCTAATATCTCGTATATCTGAACTTCTGAAGCTTGACTACCTTGATAGTGTTCTTTGTACGGGTATTTTTTTCTCCTTTGTCTGTTTGTGTAGGGATTTAAAAAGAAGACAACATATTTTCCACCTTCCATGGCAAATTTGTCTTCTGACAGTCCAAGCCCAAGTTCAACAGCAAGGCTGAAACCTGGTAATCTGTTTTACAGGCTTTTGCTGCACAAGCTAACAGCAGCAAACTGTTGTCCTCTGTGTGAACTGCACTTAAGAAGGATGTTACAAAGTTTGTATGTGACTTTCATGGGTATTTACTGAAAGCAGGAGAGCGAGGATGTTTAGGAATACTTCATTCTGGGGCTCTGGAGAGTGGTGTTTTCTGGGGACACAGGCATAGACATAGTTGACATCTAAAAGTTTTAGAAGCGCTTTGTATCTCTGAATTTTATTCATTAATAGGAAGCTTGTACTTTAGGCTTTAATGCAGTAGTGGCCTCTTTCTCTCTCTCAGGAAGCAGTTCGTCTAGAATGCCCCACAGAGCACACAGAAGTTAATTGTACAGTCTCCTGCCTTTATGGGCTGCAATGCAGGAGGAGCTTGTGCAATTCTTGCAAAGAGAAGGGCAAGTGTGTTCTTGTCCTGTCTATGGAAACATGTTGTCCTTTCTCTTAGAGAAGGCATCAGTTAACAAAACAACATAAGATGTGATTTCTGGCAAAGTAGTCAAAGTTATGAAGATCTTGGAAAGCTTAATTCCTTATGGCTTCGTTGCCATGTTTGTCATTTATAGGGAAAGAGGTTCCAGGCATGTGAGAGTGATGCCAGATTCTCAAAGTAACATCCTAGAAAGGGGCAGAATTAGCAACACCTTAGAGTTTCTACAAAGCATATACATGTTGTAATGGGGTCTCTATTGGGTTTGGATGAAGAACTTGTTTTGGTGCTACTTTTCTAAGTCATTTCATGGGGAATCTCAGAGTATTTCCTGATTTCCAGTGATTCGTATGTGGAATTTTGATGCTGAGTCTTCTCAAGGATACAGAGGAACTACTGAGAGCTAATAGTGGTTTGAATGAAATTCATGAAAGCTGAGGGGCAAACCTGATGTACAAAGGAGTACATCAAAGGATTTCCCCTATTCTGGGAAGGTTTTTTGTTGGTTGTTTGGTTTTTCTTGAATGTCGTGAGTTTTGAAAGGGAAATGGCTCTGGTGGTTTTTTCCAAGCTGCTTTAACGGTCCTCTCTTTGTGAAATCTGCATGAACAGGTTTATCAACAGGGATTTGAAGATGGGTATTGTTAACAATCTTTTTATTAAAAAAAAAAAAAATAAATAAATTGACAGGCTCAAAGGAGGCCGAGCTGAAACTGATATGTTTTTTGCTTTTTACTTAAATGTGATCCTGAGACACAAGTTCCACTTTTTAACATTGCTGCCTGTGAAGGAGTTCGGTGTTCTGAATATATAGATTATCATGGCCTTTGGGATGTTGTGTATCCACTGGTTTACCTACTTTCTGGCTTTTGGTATTGAATGATAAACACTCCTGTTCTGCTCCTGTCCTCCATTATCTGTACTCAGAGCCAACCTGACCATCTTAAACATGATTATCGTAGAATTCAAAAGTTATTAGCTAATTATGACGCAAAGTACTTAATTTGCCATTGCACCCTAATAACTTAAAGGTACTCCTGATAGCTCGGTAATAACCATATCACAAGCAAAAGGACACGGTTGCTACTAACTTAATAGGCAGCTTCCCTCAAGATAAAACAAATAACATACCTCAATGAAATCGGATTCAAGCTTAGTAAAATCATCTTGGCAAGCAAAGAGAGTATTTGTTAATTTTTCTGTGAAATGTTATCATTGCCAAGAAAACTTGGTTACAAAAAACAGAGATGGCAAAAGTATTTGCATGAATAATTGATTTAACATTTCATTGGTTTAAGTGATTTTAGGAAAAATGGTTTTGATATGCTCTGGAAAAGTAGAAAGTTTTAAAGGACTTATTTGCAAGATACCAAACACTGTAGGAGATGTGGGACTTAAAGACTTGCATGCTGTTCTTCAGTATATCCAGTGCGTGCACAAGCCTGAAAAGAAAGAAGAGTAGAGATGACATTTAAAAGACTAAAATCCTGGTGGTCAAGCTGTGGCTATGGACCCGTAGCTGTGCAGGGAAGGCCATGTGTATAGTTCCTTATTGCCTAATGTCCTCACGAATACCAGAGTGAATTGCCCCCTGTGATGAGAGGGATGATGGCAGGTATCTGCAGCCTCCTGCCCTGCTCTGAGTCTCCATGATTTGGCAGGTGGGTCACTCGGGGTGCTGGCTGGTCCCAGAGGTGTCTCAAAGTCCCAGAGGAAGACAGGGGGTGTGGCATGGGTCTGTAGACAGTGGTTTGGCTGAAGAAATGGCTATTTGGGGATTGCAAAGCTTAGGTTTTCTGGAGACGTATCTGTATGGTAGCAAAAGGTCTTGAAGGTGTGTTTGGTATCTGAAGACAAGCAATACTGTGAAGATCGAGGATGTATTCGGTCACAGAATATTCTGAGTTGGAAGGAATCCACAAGGATCATTGAGTCTGGCTCTTAAGTGAATGACCCATACGTGTCTTGGGAAGTGTCAGTGACTTCAGTGTCTGTTAGATGGAGGAACCTCACTTTCCGAAAAGTAATGGGGTTTGTGGAGTAAAGATCCTGGTTTGGGTTGGGAGAGCAACTGGTGAGCAGAGGATAGACCTCTCTCAGCCACACCTGAAGCCTGTAATGCAACCTAAAGATTCAGGAGGTTTGGCTGACACGGTATTGAAATTGCTTTTAAAACACTTACCTGCCCAGCCGTGTGTGAAAAAAGGCAGATTAGGGTTTCAGCGCATTCCTCTTATCAGTCTGCATCTCCCTGGTACACCAGAGCAGAGAGGAAAGGAATATGGTAAACAGAAACTCCCTGGTCCATCCACAGTCTGGGGTAGTGCTCTCCTGGCCTCACCCCTTGTTGCCATCTTAAAATGTGGGAGATGTTTTCCATCTACCTGCATATACTGTTCTCTGGTCATGAGTCAACAGCTCTCAACATCCCATCCCAACTATCTATTCCTTTCTATTCTGTCAGCATGTATGAAAGTGCCAGTTGTGTCTGGGTAGATGATGATCCTGACTTTGGGAATGAGGGTTTGAACATGCTGAGAGAAGGCTGTGACAGAGACTACATTTTTGGACTGGCTTCTGTTGAACATTTGGGCACCATACACCCACCAGGGTGACTGATTGTCAACCAGTATATTGTGTACACCAGGGAGTTGCTCTATTAGCTCTGTTTCATGGTGTAATCATTAGTTCTGGTGTGAAACTCCTAGGTAGCTAGGTCACCTCCTTAACAGGGAAAATACAGGTTTTAATTTATTTTGGAAAAATTTCCTTTTTGGGCAAACAGAGGTACGGGTGTTTCTACTGACTTGTGGACCTTGACTGTCCATGTTTTAATTCCCCCATGTTCCCTGTGACCCATGTATCCACGTTTTTTCCGCTGTCATTTTGATATGTCTCATTCCTCATGCTCATCTGTGGCATAGGAAGACGTAGTTTGCTCTCGTGTCAGTAGCATTCCTGCAACATGACTACACCATGTTGTGCAATTTATACTTTTCCAGTTAATGTGTCAGTTTGTCCATCTGGATAAGATCCAACGACTAGTAGTTCATTTTGTAATATGTCTGATTTGCTTTCATCTGTGCTCCTGATGCTGCCTCTGATCAGACAGGTTGTAGCAAATCCCATGTGCCTCTCTTTTTTTTTTTTTTTTTTTCTTCTCTGGTGTGTTCCCTGATGATACCATGTCACTCATCATTTCAGATCCTTCCCATCTGCTCCTCACATGCTTTGCTCTGCCTTTAAGATTATCCACCACTTTTTGTCTATCTCACTTCCTTCTAAATGCTTTATGAGCCCTCTGAGCTTGCCCCTACCTTTTCTTTTACTGTCACGATGAAGTAACAATCTTTAAGATGTTTGAAATCTCTCCATGTAAATGATTCAGTTCCTTAATCTTTAGCAAATATTTCCACAAATGTTTGACATCCTTTTACTCAGTATTTGGCATTTATCTATTCTTTAAAATGCCATGTAACTTTTTTTTTTTAAATCTCATAAGAACTGGTGTTTAGTACCTCTTCCTGCACATTCTTCTTCTCTGTCATTTTGGCTCCTATACAAATACTTTTTCTATAGAAGTTTTAACGAGCTTTTAGGTTTTAATACATTTTCCTCCTGTTACCTTTGCTTTATAATTATTTGTATTCATGCATCTTCTCATAATGTAGGAACTGTATGTGCCAAAGAATTCCTGTAACTCATGGACACATAACCTTAAATTAAATGTAAGAAAAAAAAGATAAGAACAAATTATAATAGCACTGAGAGCAAGATATTACAACAGGATATTTGGTTAAAATGCGGTTTTTGTAATATATGTTCCTGAAAATTGCAAATGTATTCTGTTATGTTTATGAGCCAACTTTTGTTATGCAGAGTTATAAAGGTTGCTGTGCATTCAGTCTCTGTGGATCCAAATGATGTGAGCTATTTAAAAAAGAAAAGCAGGTTGATACTGTTAGAGTGGTTCTCTGAAAAAAAGAATAGAAACCTCATCATTCTCCACTTGGGTAGGATAACATTTCTCACTGGCATAGACACCTCTTCAACTGTACTAGCTGCTAGGGAACAGTGCAAAATTATATAATTTAGACATACGAGGAAGTAAAATTAAATAGCCATGAGATGAGCATACTATTAAACAGATCTAATTTATAATGGACTCTTATGCAAATTGCCTTTGAGCACTCAGTAGAATAAAATGAAAAGAAATTAATAAGGACAGCTCAGACTAAAAAGTTGCAGAGAAAAAAAAAGTAAAAGGCTGTTCCAGCTCACTCTCTACACACTCCAGAGTGTTAAATAAGCATTCCCATTAGCCACATAAATATAATGATGTGATAGTAAAACTTGCACTTAACTTTTAAGGACCAAACTCCTTTGCTTCAGTGGCTCCAACCAGATGAGTGAGATTTCAAATAAAATACATTTACTTTGTCATGCGATTCGCTATTGGAGGGAGAGGGATGTATTTCCATGAGTATTTTGCTCTTTTGCTAGCTGCTGAATATCTGCCCTCGGTGAAATCCAGGCAGTTATTTGCCTTACCATTAGTGTGGGATGGCAGGTTCCAGGGCATCACTGATGCTCCTCCTGCTGCACAGCCCCCTCTGATGGGTTAAGGAAAGGACTTCTCACCAGTTTTCCTCCCTTTTTGTTGTTCTTTGAAAGACATGGGGGAGCAGGGAGCTCTGACAGCTCAGAACTGCTGAAAGTAGTTTATTGCAAAAGATTTTCAGTTAGTTTGGAGTTTGTAGTGTCCTCTGATAAAGATATTAATATGAGAAATGATATACTGAATATATTCAATTATAAGAAATCTGTATTTTCTCAGAGAAGAAAAAGGTTTAGTTCTACCTTAGTTTTAAAATGATGTAATATTCTGCATGTTTGCAAACAGCAAGGCTTGCAGCTTTTCCATGTTCCCTGTATCCTGATTACAGAAAAGAAGAACTTAAGCTCTGTCCAGTGAAGCCATTAAAACAATCTGCAGAACTCAGTCCTTTTTCTTGGCATTAAGAGGGTTTTGCAATAGTTGACTTGTTTAATTAGTAGTGGCCATCTTGTTCCTAATTATTGCTGCTTTCCCACATTTCCAGCTGAGGCAGAATATACTAAAGTGAAATCTTTTCTCTTTATGTGTATTATAATAATATATTTAAATATTTATACAACAAGACAGCAAGACTATAAACATGCTATGTATACAGTTTGCTGCAGACAGTATATTTTTATACTTGACAAGCAGGACTTTTTTGCGAAGAATTTGAGAATTCCTGCAAGCAATGTCATCTTCCTGTGCCAGCTTTTTGGTATTGAAATGCTGTTATGGGTGTGCTGATCTGTGGGAAGAAAGATCCATCCCTGTAGTATTTTATGGAATTAAAACTATGATCTTTTCCATTCCCTGTTGTTTTTTCTCCAGTAAACATGGGCTTATAGCTATACATAGTTGGTGTCCTTTAAAATTCTCTGATGGAAACCGGGTCTTCCACTGGTTATATTTTCAACCCTTGAAGCATTCGATTTCTGACAGTGGAATATGATACTTAAAGCCACAGACATTAATTATTACCCATTGGAGGTCGCACTTTCAACCCATGGGACATTAATTTTCCTGATATATGGAAAATTCCAGCCTGTTAGTTTTAATTAAATATTTCAGAAGCACATTTTCTTGTAAATGGACTACAGTTTCTTGTCCTTTACCCTTGATATTTGGCTAATTCTGCATATAATTATCATCTTATTTTGCAAGCCTCCTTCAAAGCGCTTTCCTGTCTCGAAACTCCATTCAGCTGTGACATATTTGTCATTTAAAAAAGAAAAGTGTCTTTGCCAGTCATCAGCCAACATTGTCAAGAAGGAGATGGGGAAAACCATCTTTCAGGTTTTCTTGGGATGTGGAATTATAATGACATACCAGTCCCTTCTTGTGCCAGCAAACTGGTGTCTCTTAGGCATGTATAATCCCAGTGTGAGACCAAGCAGGGGTGCCAGCAAAGCTATGGGTGGCAGGGAGGATGGTTATCAAATTGTATTCTACAGAGGAGGTGACAAGTGAGGCTTTAGAGAGTGCTTCCCACTCTTCCCCCGGGAACCCAAGAGTTCCTGGTGAGGCTGGAGGATGAGGATGCTGATTGTTCCCCAGATTCTGGCATAGCCTGGTCTCTCCTGATGGGTGTAGCAAATGCAGAATAGGAGCAGGGCCATGTCACAGATTTGGATCCCACTGTATCTCAGATTTTTCCCTGAAGAACATATGAAGGAAGCTGGAATCTACATTTTTTCGGTCTGAAAAGGTAAAAAGTTTTCATTTTCTTTACAGAAGTCTCTCTGCTGGGGGTCTACCCTTTCAATACTGTTTTAATATGTGAAAGTGCAGTTGTGTATTGCAGAGTGATCCTGGAAGGGGAGTCAGGAGGGAATTGGGACTTTACTGGGATTTTACTTTACTGCTGTTACTGGGATTTTGCTGCTGTTGCTAGTGCTGTAGAGCAGCGGAGCACTAAGGCAACAGCAAAATCTTTCTGTTAACATTTCCAGCCCGTTCCCAAAGCCTTTCAGGTCCCAGGTAGCACTCCCAATGGCTGAGCACTCTCCTCAGCACTATGGTTTTGTCAGAAGGCTCCATCCTCTGATACTATCTTAGTCTTCTCTAAACAATTAATAAAATGCAGACAAAAAGCCTAGAGGTTTAAAATATGTAATTATATAAGTAATTTAGAACTAGGAAAATGCTGCAGAACCCAATTACAATTATACATTTCAGTAATGACTGGCTTGGCCAAATACACGTTTTGTGTGTGAATTCCGTGATAAATTTGAAGATGACATGCTTGAGTATAAGGGAAAATTAATTCTAAATGCTGACTACTTCCATATTAGACAAAAAATGTGGCTCATACACCCAGCGAACAGGAGCCTGTGTTCCATGGGCTGTCGCAGCTTAAATTTTGAGCAGCGGGGCAGGCAGTAACAAGTCTTTGAGGAAGAAAGCTTGAATAGTTCAAGGGATGGCTTTGAAAATGAAGTGTTCTGTACCTGCTCATGATGCAAAATATATTTAATTCCTTATAAGTTATGGATTTAATGGAACTTGAATTGATTCAGGTATTTATTACAGAATTGTAAATGGCCAGCTGGGGTTAATGGAGTTTTATTTCTTTCCTGGTCGTCTCCCAGCTAGTGCGGAACTATAGATGAGATTTGTATTCTGTTCACAACTTATATGTATATACCTGCTCCAGGCACAGACATCATTCCAAACTCAATTTGGGTTGCCTGTGCTATTTTCAAAGGGAGGATGTTTGGCTGTTGATGCAACACAGTGTATGGTCACCAGGAGCCCTGCCCCTCTGCAGTTCCCTGAGACCCTGCTGCAAGCCCTGCTGCCTCCCCCTCTTTGGGAGCCACTTCTGTCCTTTGCTTCTTAAATGCCTTCCAGACATCCCCTTCTGCTGGCCGGTGGATGGGGCCTCTCTCAGCTCAGGTTGCTTTGAGCAGCCAGGAGGGCTGATCATCTCTGAATATTTGGTGGCTTTTTTTATTGCTGGTGGTGGAGGTTTGTTCTTTATTCACTGCTTTTAAAACAAAACAAAAGTAATGTACCATGACTGTTTGTTGTCAAAAAGTACACATTGCACGTACAGACATATGAACCAGGCATATAAAATCAGACCTGCCAGTCACTCCTGCACATTTCGTTGGGAAACCGCCAGTGACTCAAGAGTGTTTTGCAAATGGCCCAGTGCAGAAACAAAACATTTATTTGGTGTTACTCTGAGGGTTTTGTTTGGTGTTTTCAGCCCTTCCTATTGCTCTAACTAAAGCTGGTTTGGGACACTCACATCCAGAAATGTATGTGCACCCAGTGGTTGATGTTACAAGACCTGTTGCCAAGCAGAGGCTCTCTAGGGGGCTGTGTGGTTCTGGTGGTCAGTGGGTGGTGTCTAACAGCTGAGACATTTTTCTGTATTATTTGAGTGTTCTGATTGACATCTGCCACAAGAAGTTAATTTTTATATTAAAGCATTACCTCACATTGAAATGGTATCAACTCTGTACCCCCATCTTTATATTACCACAGTGTGCTGCCCCTCACCTCAGCTGTTCCTGCCCTAGTGTTGGTTGCTGTGAATGGTATCCAAAAAGTGACCTGGGTTTAAAAAACAAGTGAAAACCAAGCAAAGAACCAAACCGAACTATTCCCCAGATACAGTTTCCAAACTAAATCAAGTTCCTGATGCAGTGCTCTGGAAAGCAGAATGAGTCAGTCCAGGGCACTAGAGCATCTCGAGGAGATGGGCTGTGCTGAAGGGGACTATCGAAAGTCCAGAATAATTGAGGGGTTGTCATCTGATGAGATACACACTGGGGCAGTGAAGCGGGTGGGAGAGGTTGCTGGCCTGTCTTCTTCCCTTCCACCTCCCCAGCTGTGCTGCTTGGAACTTAATGAGGCCATGCTGGAAAACATGTGGCTTACACAGTGGTTTGAAACCAGCCCTTTTCTAATGAAACAAAGCCACAGAGCTGTTTCAGTGAAGTTTGCATGGTAGGGTTTTGTAGCGCTGGGCCATTTGAACAGCTCTTGAGCTGAGCTTGGTCTGACTCTGCTCCTTGTCTCTTTTTTCCGTTCCAGAATTGGCCGGCTTTTCGATGGCACGGAGCCCATTGTCCTCGACAGTCTCAAGCAGCATTATTTCATTGACAGAGATGGGCAGATGTTCAGATATATCTTGAATTTCTTAAGGACATCAAAACTCCTCATTCCTGATGATTTCAAGGTGAGATTTCAAGGGACTTGGGTGTTTTATATGTACCTTGGTAAAGCAAGTATCTGGTGTGTAGTCAAAACAGAGCGCTGGATAGGGAAGGGGAACTTACAGGATATGGTTTTTGATTTCAGGTACATGGCAAAAGTAAGAATGATGTTGCTAAAGTGGTGTCTTCCTTTCCTAGAGTGGCATCAATATTAAACTTTCCCCTCCTGGCTACAGTGGTAATAAAGCTACCTGGCCAGATTTGACCTAGGGAAATGAAATGTTGTACCATACTCACTGAAACAGAAGCAATATTACAACCTGCAACTGACTGCTCGTGAGCTTTGCTGATTACTTGTCCTCTCATCCATTTTTGTGCTTCCCCAGTGGTTGCAGCAGCTCCAGTTTCCTCCCACACTGAAATTCAGAAAATGGTGTGTGAATCACAATATTGACAAAGTAAACTGCGCACATGGTAATACTTGGGCATTAAGTCATAGAATCTTTTCTCCCTCAGACTCTTAAATGCATACTGCAAGTTTAATTTTGGAGGTTTAGAGAAGTCAGGAATGAATAGTTCTATGTTTATTATTTCAACTTTAATAAAGAACCTGCTTTGTTTTCTTTTAGTTTTTAGTAAAAAATCGAATTAGTTGTAGTTCACTGTCAGACAAAGCCTACAGAGGCAGAGCCTCAGAATCCATGTGATGTTTATCTGCTAGTAGGTATGAGGGTGTATATGTGGTGTCTTCAATCAGAACAGATCCTTATCCTTACCTAATGATCACACATCAGTGCACCTGGTTCACAGCAGGAACTACAGCAGTGGGGATTGAACAGGTGGGGTGATGGGTGATGAGACAGGGGTGGAGCAGTTCTCACTGGTATACAGTCCTTTTCCCCTCGTAGCCGAGTTGGTTTTTCAGGCATTTAGGCATAGTAGGTGTGAGGCTGAGTTCAAGAGCTGTATTTCAGCAACCTTTGAATCATCTGCTGTAGACACATCTTTGCTGCTCCCATACATGACAAGGGTGGATCTCCCTGAATAATGTGGGAGTTTGGAGCTAACAGATAAGCATCATTTCCTTCTTTTGAAGCCTTAGCATGGCTTTGTGCTGCTCTCAGCACTTCTCCTGCAGGTAATCAGAAATACAGAAAAAGGAAAAGCCACCTTTCATGCAATATTAAGAAATTACATATGTAGAGCCTTTTAAACACATAAATATACTGTTGCTGTGCTGAAATTAAAAATGTAACTCCTGGCAAGTTCACCTTAGTGTGATGTTCAAAGGGGTGTCCTCCCCAGTTATGCTTTAAGGTGTACAGAAAAATAGTGATTAAAATGAACAGTGTTTCTTGTTTCTTAGAAATTCATAGATAACATTACTTTTTTGTTACACAATAAATGCAAGCAGTATTTTTACCATGATTTAGGTGTCTTTATCAAGTATTTGGTTTCTAGTTCAAATTCAGGACCATATTGGCTGTTAGCAGGCTTCTCTTCTCTAATTCTCTTCTGTTTCTCTCTCTTCCCTAATTCTCATATATCTCTTTTCACTGTGTAAATATTTTCCAAGTGGTTTTATGCTCTTACACCTAGAAAAACAAACATTTTTTAAAAAATGTTTTTTAAATTTAAAAAAATGACAGTAGGCAGACTCCACATCATCAGTTCTAAATTACTTCTGCAATGGCTATGCCTAGAAATGCATTCCCTCTCCCCTGGCATTTGAGATGATGTAGTAAACAATACTAGTGGCAAAATAGGGAAGTATTAAAAAATACTTAATTTTTAAAATGCACTAATATGTGCAAACATTATGCAAATATCTGAATCATTTTACACTAACAAACATTGCAGGCTCCCTCATTTACATTTGTATACCTGTTACAATGCCTGCTAGTATTGCTGTAAGACACAGTGGATCCTAGTGATGAATTTTCTGAATCCTGATTGAATCCTGTTCCATCTGTTCAATGAGATCATTATTATATGACATCACTATGGGGATGAAATATGGGGAAAAGCGGGAATTTTTTTTGCAGAAGGGAGTTGAACAAGCATAGCCTTTCTCTACTCTTACAAGTGCTGCTATACTCATTGTGTTTTAAGTGGCTGATGGTGATTTTTTGCTTGCACTGTTACTTTATTACACCTTCCTACACAGTAATTAGGAGCTCTGTCTGAAGGGTTCCAGACCTAGAGCAGCGTTGGCCTGAATAACCCTATACCTTAAGCACCACATTAGCAATGCCTCTCTTAATTGTGCGCAGTAATGTATGTGTCTTTCAGGACTACAGCTTGTTATATGAAGAAGCAAAGTATTTCCAGCTTCAGCCCATGCTAGGAGAGATGGAACGGTGGAAACAGGACCGAGAGAGTGGCCGCTTCTCAAAGTCTTGCGAGTGCCTGGTGGTGAGAGTTGCCCCAGATCTCGGCGAGAGGATTACACTGAGTGGAGATAAGTCATTGATAGAGGAGGTGTTCCCAGAGATCGGTGATGTGATGTGTAATTCTGTCAACGCCGGCTGGAACCACGACTCTACACACGTCATCCGATTTCCGCTGAACGGATACTGTCACCTCAACTCAGTTCAGGTAGGAAGTCACATGCGCATTTTTCGGAAGGGAGCTGCTGGCCAGGTACCAGTGGGCTGACCCTGTTCCATGTCGCTGGAGTGTTTTGGTGAGCAGAATCAGCTAGAGGCTTTAAGCGAGTCATTTACTTCTGTGCGTCGAGTTGTCTTTCTCCATTTAATTCACGTATCACCAAATCTCTTTGCAAACAAACTACAGTAGTGTTAAAATCTTATGTGGTCATAGGGAAAACCCTTCACTTTCAGTATTTTTTCCTGATTTTTTATAGCATAGTAGAGGCCTGTTGTGATTGATAGGACAAGGGATAGTGATTTCAGCTAAAACAGTGTAGACTTTTACTAGATAAAAGGAGGAAAATTTTTCAGTGAGAGTGGTGAAATGTCATTGTAGGACACAAAAAATGAATGACTCTAAATACTTTTTAAGAAGATAAAAACATAATAAGAAGAAGGCTTTATTGTCTAATTCTTACTACCTTTTATAAGGTGTTTGGATATAGACTTAACATGATTGGTGAATAGGAACGTCACTTCTCTAATCCTATTGGTTAAACTAGAGAAACAGAACAAGAAAGGCAAACATCACGTAGAGAAAATATTGTTTTGAGAATGGGCCAGTTGTTTACCAAGACTGTTTTGAGAAGAAGCTTTCTCGATATATTTTTCCCTTGGGAAAAGGTTAGCAGCTACTAGCAGGCTGAAATCTCTCAGACTCAGAACTATCAGGCCCACAGTGAAACACTGGAACAGGTTGCCCAGAGAGGTGGTGGATGCCCCATCCATGGAAATATTTAAGGGTCAGGCTGGACCCAGCTCTGAGCAGCCTGATTTAGTTAAAGATGTCCCTGCTCTTTGCAGAGAGGTTGAACTAGATGATCTTTAAAGGTCCCTTTCAACCCAAAGTATTCTATGATGCAATGTAGCAATGTCTAAAATCAGTAGATGTTAT
This sequence comes from Donacobius atricapilla, assembly GCA_013397315.1. Lineage (NCBI taxonomy): Eukaryota > Metazoa > Chordata > Aves > Passeriformes > Mimidae > Donacobius > Donacobius atricapilla. The sequence continues at coordinate 1,223,973 of WBMY01013484.1, read as the reverse complement.
GAAATGGATAAAAAAATATCTGGGAGACAAATGCAGGTAATTCCTGGAATAATTATGATCAACTTCAGTGTCAGTGTTACGTTTTTATCCTTTGTTGGTTAAAAGCAACCAACCTCAGACACCTGCCTCCACCTGGGTAGCACATCCTGCATAGCCAGCACTTCCCTTTAGAAATCATCAATAGCACAACTGATCCTGTTCAATTTAAACACACCTCCTAAATGCCACAGACTCGTGAGTGAATTCTTGTACAGAACAGGCTTGCAAGCTGAGCTTGGCATCTTTTCATCTGCCAAGTCCCACTGTCCAGGTAGAGAATAACATAGTCATTATGGTTGGAAAAGATGTCCAAGACCAACAAGTTCAGCCTTTGATCAAACACCACCACATCAACTAAACCACAGCACTAAGTGCCACATCCAGTCATTTCTTGAATATTTCCAGGGATAGTGACTCCACCACTGCCCTGGGTAGTCCATTCCAATACTTAATCACTCTCATAAGTGAAGAAATTCTTTCTGATGCCCAACCCAACCTGAATGTCCCCTGGTGCATCTTGAGCCCATTTCCTCTTGATCAGTTGCTGGTTTCCTGGTAGAAGAGCCTGACATCTCCCTTGCTACAGCCTCCTTTCAGGTAGCTGTAGAAGGTCACCCCTGGGCCTCTTTTTCTCCAGGTGAAGCAAGTTGAGCACTGGGGCACACTCTGAAGACCGGCCAGGAACTGCACTTGTGCTAGCACTTAACACAAGGGTCTAAATAGACCTATCTAGACATATCTAACGCATGTTATGCTTGGACAGTTGTCTCTTACTGGCCTTGATTGTGATGCTGAAACATCAAAATTGTTTTGTCAGAGAGATTAATGCAAATTTAGGACAGCCTTAGATATCAGATTACAACTGAAAAGGAGTTTCAAGGATGGCTGCTTAACTGCATCATATGATAGTTATCAAGGCAGCTGTATCCTTCAACACTTTGTCACTTACTCTGGTGCTTACATTTTTGTTGCACAAATAAGAATTACAAAGCATATTTACTGATGTGAAAAACCTGAGTCAGAGTGGCAAAATATGTACAGGCTTCAGGAGAGGTAATGATCCCACATTGATAATGGGAGGACGTAAGCATCTCCTAGTGCTGTAAAAATGGGAGACAGGACAAGGACTACCAACAGACCTGAAGAGTGAGGTACAGACCAAGTGGATGGTCCAGGGCTGAGCTAGTTTCCAGAGTTGCTTCCACCACATTTTTTCTCAGGACCCAAGTTCTCCTGTTCTGTTTTTCAGTAGCTTGCGCTGACAGGGGCCGGGGATTCTGGCATATATTGTTAAAAGCTAAAGATCACATGTTTTGATCAGTGTTTCCAAGTCTCTTTTCCTACCCCTTCCTTTTTGATGTGACTGCTGTGCAATTAGCCATGCTCAAGCACTTTGGAAAGACATTTGCCAACCTGATGCATTTTATGTAAAGACATGGCATGTCTTCTTTGAAGCATTCTTAAACCTCGGCTTGCTTCTTCCCCTATCCCAGTGCTTTGCAGCCTTCTGCTGTTCTGCTGGCCAGTGTTGTTCCAGCAGTCATGCAAGCCAATTTGACAACTGGTGAAACAGCTAGGAAAGCCGTGGTAGGCACCTGATTCCAGCACAACCTTTGTGAGGTCTGGGCATGCTGAACAGAGGGTCCCACATCTTCTGGGGTCCAGGAGCATCAGCCCCTTCCTTGGGCCTGGTGGCTGTCAGACTGACCCTGGTAAATCCCAGGAAGTCTCCTTCACAGGTGAGGCAAAGGAAGCACGGAACAGGTGAAGATGATGATAAAAGTAACAAAGAGTTGGGTTTTAGGTCTCTAGTAAATACCATAGTAGGTTTTCTGAAATTATGACCATATTATCTACACTGACACCATTTTGTTGCGGTGTTTGCTCAGCATCTGCTGTGCAATCGTGTATTTGCCCTTTTGTGTTGTAAATTCTCTGAAGCAGAGAATGTGTTTTTAGTCATGTTTCTGTGGCCAGAAGAAGACTGGATTTGTTGGCAGTACTAAAAAAATAAAATAAATTTTGCTTCATTTTTTCTTTTTCACTGCTCAGTGGGCACAGTCAGCAGAAATCAATCCAGCACAATTAAGCTGTGTAACCACTTTTTTTTTTCCCTAGCTGAATCCATTTGAAAACAGCAGTTACTATCACTGCTTAGCAAACAGTCTGTTTATTTACTTATACATTGGTGTTTGTTTCCTCTGTTTTGCAGGTACTTGAGAGGTTACAGCAAAGAGGGTTTGAGATTGTTGGCTCATGTGGAGGTGGGGTGGACTCTTCCCAATTCAGTGAATACGTACTGAGACGAGAACTCAGAAGGACATCTCGTGCACCCTCTGTCATTCGAATAAAGCAAGAG
>WBMY01013484.1:1196226-1221509 GCA_013397315.1 Donacobius atricapilla | reverse complement strand
AAAAAAAAAAAGGAAAACAAAGAGGAAAAAAAAATGGGGACATTTCATGTGCAGTTTGGACTCCAAACAAGTCCTGGAACTAAAATTGAATAAAAGACACATTTATATCAAATATAGAGACCACATCTGAATTCATATGGGAACACTTGGAATAGTAGTGATAATAATAATCACCTCAAGGTATAAAAGAAACACACACACACAAAAAAAATATGTATGTATATGTATGTCTGTACATATATATATGTATGTATATGTCAAAGGGTAGGAAATGCAATGACAAAATGTGGTAGATGAGGTTGGTGCTGTGATGGCCATTAAGTGTCCTAGGCCCTTCCCGGGCCCACTTAACGGTGTACAAGCCATTGCCGGGGGGGAATTCATAGACTGCTCTTCACCCATTTTCATTGCCAAACAGCCATCCACTTTTTAATGTGTACACACTTTGACTCTACTTTATTTGCATATGGAGGTTTATGTCTGTCTTTTCTAGAGGTGGATGGGCAGGTATTCAGGAGATGACCATCCATGGCATTGGAAAGCTCAAATTTTAAATGTAGTTTGTACAGATGTCGCACACTTTTTGTCTGCCCTCACAGATGTGAAAGGTTAACTTTTCTTTTGAATGAGTTTTTTTGTTGTTTTGTTTTGTGTTTTTCAAAGGGGGCCAGAATAATTAATATTTGGTAGAGATGCTCTGGTTTGAATCTGCTGCTTTCCTACAATTTTTCAAATTTTATAATGTATTAAATACAATAAACTCCTGTTTAAAATAACAAGGGTCTGGTTTAAGCCAACAGAAGCAGAGAGATGCAATTGCACTGCACTCCAGCATATAGAAGGGCAAGGCAGTGGGCAGGCAGTGCTGCCTGCGCAGGGTAGAGTGAGTTAAAGGCAGCAGAGGCTGTTGAGGGATCTTCTGGTGTGGTGCACATGGCTGCTGTTCCTTCAGTGCTGTCCCTTTTAAGCTTTGTCCCAGTTGGAAGAGAAGCTGTTGATCAGACCTGAAAATAACTCCAGCTTGGCCTAGGGAAACCCATCAAAAAATGACTCCTGGTTCTGTAAGCTTCAGTGTAACAGTTAATCCTTGCATCATTCCCTCTTGATTAAGGAGCTGGCAGCTTTGACTCTCCAAGCCCTGCCTTGCTGAGTGTTAGTCAGCCTGTTTGGTTTTCAGGTTGCTCATTTCCCGTGTTTCAAGCCATTGTTCTTCTGCCTGGAGAGTGACATGGCCAGCCCCTTGTGTTACCCATGGGCTGCATGTCCCTTGGTAGCAGGCAGTAAATCCACGTCCTGCGTTAGATATCCTGCGAGCTGCTCTCTTGCAGAGTCTCACTGAGGCCACCTCTGCAGGCACCAGCTCCAGGCCTGTGAGATTTTGCAGAGGCACCACATCCCCATGCCACTGCACGGACTGCTCACAGGTTGATGCACCAGCAACCACCACCTTTCCTCCAAAGTCCCTTTTTATGCGCTGTTACAGAATATGACTGTGTGTTCATCCTAGCACGGAAATTTCTATCGACGCAATGGTGCTGGCGTTCCATTCATTTTGGTGACACTTTCCTATTTATTTAAGAAAAGAAAAAAAGAAACTGTTAGATAAATGTAACGAGGTTTTTAATATAGTCTGTTAACTAAAAAAAAAAATACATTTTTTCTGTTTTTTATTAAAAGGTGTCAGAGAATATCTCTAAATAATTGGCAGCACATATCAATGGTTTGGAATTATTGAAATGTGAAAATGGGTGAGGGAGGGAGCTCTAAAAATTAAGGTTCATTAGTGGGTTATTGGATCTTCAATGTGATGCTGATCTGTCTATTCACAGTACTGAAATAGCTGCCTCATTGAAAATACTTGTTTTCAGTTAGCAGCAAGAAGTCCTCTTACGAAATAAACAAATGCTTGCTCTTACTGCCCACAATTTGGTTGTTAGTCTGCATAGAAGTTGGAAAGCTAAAACCCAGGGAAATAAATATTTTTAACAGGCCTTCAAACTGTTGGAAGTGATGAAATTTGTGATTATCAAAAAGGTGTGGGTTTGAGAGTACATGGGTGCCAGTGCAAGGTGATGTGATTCTTCAGAGATCACAAATCCTCCCATGTGTCCAGGTGGAACTGCACTTTCTGGGGCCTCCGCAGTATCCCCAGGGATGTGTTTACACTCTCTGTTCAGCCAAAAGGTATTCCCACATCCAGACCTGCCCTGCTGGCCCCCATCTGTGCATATGGGCTTATGCTGCAGTGCAGGCTGGAGCTGGGGTGGTGCAGCTCCTTTCTCTGTTCCTTGGCAAGCAGGCACTACAAGCCTGCCTGGCCAGGAGCATCAGCAGCCCCAGAAGTGTTCCCCCAGTGCTGGCAGGGCCCACATTGCCTGCAGCCTCTGCACAAGGCAGGGTGTGGAAGGCAAGGAGCTTTACCTCTGATGCTTTCCAACATGTAGCTCCCAAAGCCATCAGGTTATGCTCTGCTGGTGGTTTTGCTTGCTCAGCATGTACCTGTCCAAGTCAATGACCTTTAAGATACCACTGTGCTCCCCCCAAATCCTCAACTGGCTGGTCACCCTCTCATCAAGCCTGCTTGTGTTGTTGATGGAGTCAAAAATCACCCTGAGATCCTGAATGTAAATGTCTCTGCAGCAACAATAAGGTCGTGGAGTAAGAGGTCATGAATATGCAATGTGATGGCTGATGAAAAATGTATGGAGGAATAAACTGGCTGTAGATTTTTAGAGAGCAAGGGAGATTAGTCCTGTTTGCAGCTGAGGTTTATAACCGTGTGTTTTTAAAAATGTTCATTAGAAAAACTGATCAACAAATGAGCAATTTCTCCAGGAAACTGGGAGGAGTGGGGGGAACCAAGAAGGACCAAATTACTATCAGCTTGTCTCTGGAGGTTAGTAATTTTGACATCTAAATTTATCTAATTTTTTATTACAAAGTGTTGACTCCATTTTATGCCATCAGTGGTGCAGTATTTAATAACAAGAGGCAGAGCTGCAATGAACAGTAGCTGCCAACGTTGTACTTCAGCAAGTTGGTTAAGCAGCTGCCAGGAGGACTCCTGCAGATGTGCAGAGATTGCAGATGGCACCAACTCCCCTTCCGACAGCGAGTCACAGGCAGAGGAATTTGGTCCTCACCTTTTCTTTGGATAATGTGAATGCTGGATTTCTGCAATAACCATGACCTAGGGTTTAGTTCTTCCCGTGTCGCCTCCTCAGTGTACCAAACAACTGCATGATGGAAGTGTGGGTCCTGGCTTGCTTGGATGAACCTTAAAACTGAGTGCCCCATTGAAGACCAAGTTAATTTACTCTGTGCTGGAGGAAGTGAAGTCCTGCTTTGTCACTGGGTTAATCTCTCTTCGCAGAAGCAGTACTGGTAAACAGGTGCAGTTAATTTATTCTGTCTTCAGGTATGTACTAGCTGGGCAGTCTGGCCCAATGAATGTTTTTCCTCTCTGTTGCTACATGTCTGTAGAAGGAAGCTGATCACCTCAGTGCTTGACTGGCACAAGCAAGTTGAGTTGACACATTGTTTTATGATGACTGCTAAAATGCATAACGAAAACCAATGGGGAAAACTTAGTAAACTCTGAAAACATGAAAGTTGAGCCACCCATTCAATTATTTTCCTTTATGCTGAACAGGCCCTGAATTCAATTTGAAGTCAAACATTTTGCTCATAAGCATAATTTTTTGCAGCAAGCTATAAAAATCGATTTCTATACTAATTACAGGGTTTTTACTGCCACCCAAATGACTTGTCAAGTGAATTTTTCTTTAATGTTTCCATTGCATGACTTGGGGGGGAAGGATTGGATTTTGGGGGGAGAGAAAAGCATTTTTATTGACTGATGGTCAGTTTTTCAGATAAATAAAAACATTTCTTTCCATCTGTCATTTCTTCACTGCGGAATTCTATATTATGAATTATTTCTACGGACAACTGGTATTTGTATGTTGGCATTCAAGCTGCCTGAGGTTTATTTACACTGGAAATGAAACCAAGACATCCTTAGGGCCTGTAGACCAGTTGCTTTTTCTCAGACTTCAGTTTGAGTGGTTTATTATTTCTTGAGGGTCTGGAGGGATCGCCACCACCAAAAATCAATATGTTGCACTAGGTCCCAGTGTTGGCTTTGGCTGCTAGCCCATTGATCTGTTTTTTTGAAGACCCCAAAACTGACTTAGCATGTGGGGTCCTCTGTCTGCGACTGGAACTGCTAAAATCATAGCCCGAACTCCTCGTGAAAAGAAAAAATGCAGGCACATAGTACAAAAGTTCATCTTCTTGTAAGCTAAGCTAGGTCTGCTAGCTGGTAACCAGGATGTTAACATCGATGCTGCAGGGAAACCCTAGTGCTAGCCTGCTGAAGCATCTTCTATTTGCACAAGTAAGAGCTCCAGAAATGGAAATGTCCTCTGACAAAAGGACAAAAGCCCACTTCTCCTTGAAACTCTTTTGTTGTTGGTTTGGTTTTTTTCTTGTATTTTTTTGACTAGGGACCTAATAAGAGTCCTGTGCCCCTAAAATAATAGGGGTGTAATATTTTTCAGGTGATGTTGGAGATTATGGGCCAGATCCCATCTTTCCCATCTTCTGCCTTCCATACTCATGGTGAACTTGCCTCACACCCCTGTCAGAGGCTGAAAAGGTGCAGTGTGGTCATGGGCTGTCAGTGTTGTTGCTTCGAACAGCAACAGTATGTCATCTCTGTTGTTTCTAAAAATAGAGTATTTTCCACTGCAGGTCAGAGGAAGCATGGGTTGATGAGTCTCTTCTCTCCCAGCCTCATTAAGGCCCTATATACATGAGTTTTCCTCTCTGGAGAGGCTGTTGCTCGTATGAGGAGGCTGGATTTGTGCTCCTTGGGTAGCATGGAGTGGTGGTGCCCTAGCCCAGCCCATTGATCCCTGTCCTGTGGTCCTCAGAGCACAGCTCTGGCTTGCTGGTCTGAGGAGAGATGAAGAGAGGGAGATTTGTCTCTGTGCTGTGGAGTTTGGACTGATAAATGATCTCATCTACAACCCTAAATGGTCTTGTGCCTTCTGTTATGTAGCTTGTCAGTGTTGTTATTAATTTTCCTGAGGAAAATACGAAGCATGGGATGGCTGGCCTTGCCTCCATACCATTAGGATGCAGTCTAAAAGACAGGGTGACATTGACTTAAAACAAAAACTGCATGTGGTGAAGTCCCCTAAACTCATGTACTGCATTCATTCTGACTTAGGGTCAAACCAAAAAGCTCACCAGTGGATGTTTGATACTTCATTTGATTAGCCGCCAAGAAATTGCAAAAACAAAAGGCAAAACAAGTGGAGCATGGATGTTTGTTCTGAAGATCTGGAGCCATGATTCCACTAATCCCTGCTGCTTCTGAATAAATATTTCAGTTCTGGGTGGCTTACATTAAAACCAAAAGCAGCTGTGCATATCTTTCCCTTGCTTTCTCCAGTTCAGGAGGCTTGTTTTTCTTCTGCTAGGGGCTGTGCCTGGACAGCTCAAGGGTAATAACTTTGGCCCTAATGCAGTGCTTGGCCTCTTCAAAACATTGTACAGACCTTCAATTAAGCATCCCTCTACTTCTAAGGGAAGAAGGCAGCAATAAACTCTCCTTGCAGTTGGGGAGGCTGAAGAAGGATGACTGTCACCCCACTTGGGTGTCAAACTGTACATCTGGAGTCCCACTTAGCTGTCCTTTACCACAAGCCCTCTTGCAGGACAGAAAGAGGTGGAAATCAAGGAGGAACTGTGACACATTTTTTTTTTAAGCTGAGAGTTAGAAGCTATTCAAGCACATAGAAGGCATTGCTGGGATGTTGGAATGAGCTTAAAATGTTAGCATTACAACCATGTTAGGCTTGACACACCTTCTGATTTCTTTTTCTAATTTCTTCCAAAGTGAGAGAAAAATAAATTAGATTAAATAAAATTTCCTTTACCTTACATGTTTTAAGTGAAGTGTACTGATGGTCTACTTCATTTCCTTTCTCTCGCTCAGCTCTTCAGTAGGGACTATCATTTTCTGTTTATGTTTATGTTCCTTAACACAGAACTCGGACATTAAATGGGAGAAGGGGAAAGCTCCAGTGCAGTTTGTGAAAGAGCTTTGTTTGTTCATACAGTGGTCACAACAAAATCCTGCTGCATGCCAGGATGGTAGGAATGTTTTTCAGGTGTGGTTGTTGAGATGGGGCAAGGCACAGCCAGCTCCCAGCTTCAAATGCTCCAAAATAAAAATGACAACAGTGGGAAACTAGGGCTCAAACCCTCATGGATTATCTTCCTTCTTAAGCATCTGCTCATCTTTCTCACAGTTGTAGCCTTTAGATGAGTAGTTTAAAAGCTGTGCTATCATCTGCACTGTAACCAGTGCAGCTATTCCAGAAGAAAGCTGCTTGGCTCTGGGACAGCTGTTCTGCAGAAAAATTCTCTTCTGATGCATTATTGATAGATGTAAGTTAAAGCCATAAAGCTTGCAGCTTTATCGGGCAATATCTACTAAATCCTGGAAGCATGTAAGATAACCTAAATGTAATCTACTGCATACCAGCTTCTTCAGTGATGGATAGCACAACAAAAGCAGGACTAATGAAAAATTAATGAAAACAGTTACTTCCATAAGAAAAATGATCTGTTTTCTCCCACCTTTGTATTGATTTTAACTGGCCCTGTAATTGGAAGTGTATAATTTTTTCCTCAGGTAAAGAGGATTGAGGGTGAGGGAGAGTGAGTGTATAATTCTATTCATGTTTGTGACATACTTTCAGGCTACAAAAACAAAGCATTTTCCTTAGGATGTTGAAGCCGCCTGTGAATGCCGACTTCAAGCGTATTTTCTCAGCTCAGGCAAACTGCCATGCTGGTTTGCCTGAAACCAGATATTGCATGAGAAGAGTACTTGGCACACTTTGAAGGCTAGCAAGGAAGTACAAAGAAACTATGTTTAAGGAAAACCAAATACAGTGCATGTAACTTGGTGGGTTTAACATCTTTCATGCATTTAATCTGCACCTTGGTGAAAGGGAAAAATCCTCCATTGCTCTTTGGAGAGGGAAGGAATGTTAGGCTCTGAGGAAGGACCTTCTCTGTGAGACCAGACCAATTGTACCATGATGTTCATGTGCCAGCTTGGCAGAGAATTCATGGCCACAGTGAGTCTCAGCCTCTTCTCACTAACACACTTAAACACAACTGGCTTTTTCTCCAAATTTAATAGAACATTTCTCTCTTTTTCACCATCCTACAGCAGAATTCAGTCAGATCTGCAGCTGCTGTAAACTCTATTTTAAATTATTCCTAAGTCTTTACCTGCTTAATGTTAATATATCCACTGAGCCCGAAGGGCAATGCTGAGATAATAAATCAATCAGAACAGCATATCGTTTGTTTTGCTAGAATAAAAAAGTGCAGATTTTTAAAGTGTTTAGGAAATGCTGATTTCCTGTTCCCTGTTGTATATGCTATGGGTCTTTTTCTAAACTCTTCTATCAAAGACATAATGTGGGCCCGTAGTGTGATGAGGACCAAGATGTTCCTACACATTTGTAGTAAATGCTACTGTTTATCCTGTTTTTTTTTTTTTTAGCTAATATGCCTTCATTTAAAAAATACATCTTTTTTTTTCAACTTGAGAGATTTAGCCACGTCTTTGGTTGTTGCTTTTATTCCTTGCTTTTCTTATTGACCTGATAACAGCTGCAATACAAGATGAACCGCCCCTTTTGATGCATGTCTTTAAAAATTAGGGCATTTACTTGCCCTTACTGTTTGGATTGGCTTTATTTTTGTCTCAGCAGCCTGCTCTGCTCCAGCCTCAGCTGGTGCTCCACACAGCAGGTGTGGTGACTGCTTAGCATCGGTGACCATGGAGCCTTTGTGATGGTGTGCTCCCCAGCTCATGGGGCCTTGCTGCATGAGTGAGAGCTGCAAGAGAAGCACCCGTGACAAGAAACCACCCAAAAAATGTCACAGCTGTAACCATGCAGCAGCAAGAGGAGGTGCAGCCCAGGGCAGTGCCTGTACTCACTGTTGGGGCTGCGAGAGGTGCTGCTAGCAGCGAGGGGTTCTGGGTGCCCAGCTCCCTGTTCCACCATCAGGCAAATCCTCTGGGCCCCCTGGACATCAAAAGGCACCTGGACACCGTTCTGGGCAATGGGTTCAAGGTGGCCCTGTTTGTGCTAGGTAGGAGTGAACAAGAAGATCTTTAGAGGCCCCTTCCAACCTCAACCATTCTATGTTTTCCATAATTTCGAAGACGACTGGACTGACTGAGATGTGAAAGGTTCCTCAGGGAATGTGAAATGTGGCCCTGCCTCTTTACTTGGTGCCATTTTCATGTCTGGAGTTTTAATTCAGTCCTCTCTTTTCATTCAAGAGAGATCTTTTACATTATTTTTCAGTAGGGAGCAGAATGGGGATTCTGTCCTAATGGAAGTTGAAAGCCATTGGGCGCAAGTGCTGGGTTTAATGTAATAAACTATATTTAAAGTATTACTCACAGAAATTCTGTGAACAGTGCAGCCGTATCTCATAATTACATGTCACTGTTGCTGAAGAGCAAACAAAGAACTTCAAGAAAATCAGATGCAGAGCTCCCTCACATCTTCCTTGTGGGGTCCTGATCTGGGGAGGCATTTCAGGGGGCCCTTAGCTTATGATACAGTAGAAGTTTGGTCTTCATTTCATGGGACACTTGCAGTACTGAAATTGTGTTTGTATTTCCATACTTCACCAAATGAAGACATAGAGGGGCAAGAACACACCAGAGGAAGCTTCCCCCAAGTTCTTTCTTCCTGATTTTTTTTGTTTGTTTGTTTTACTTATTGTAGGGCTAAATACTGATTTTTCATCTCTGAAAAACTGAAGACATATCTTCTTCTGCCATGTTCTCAATATGCTTTAAATGAAAAAAGCACTCCATGACCAGATTTTTCCCCTACAAAAATGTGAGCAATTAGCACAGCAGGTTCTCAGTTCAATATGTATAATTTATTGTAAAATGTATATAATTGGTTTGGCAGACAGCAAAAGCACCAACACAAGCATAAACCTTTTTATGATTCCATATGTAATACTGGATGTTGATGGATTATTACTACAGCGAGATGTCATGTTAAATAACTGATGCAGATGTACAGTAGCAAATTAGTGGTTTTGCCATTTTCATTAAAAAAGGAAACAAACAGAAAAAGAAATCTTCACATCTTCATTATTTATTGAAGTTGGGGGTTTTTTATACACTCACTGCTGGATCATCTGGGTGTATTAAACAGCTGAATTCAATATCACATTAAACTAAATAGCCCACAATGGGCAGCTGCCTCATTTCACTCTTCTTAAAAGTCCAAAATGTGTTTTCTGAACCTGAGGCATTTGTCTTCTTGCCGAAGTGGTGTGCTGGTTACCATTTCACCAAAGGGAGAAGCAGCGGGGGACATATCCTTCTGCTTCTAAGACCCTGGCCAAAACATTCTCAGTGCAGGAGAGAGGACAGGGATAGGTGGGGAGGCCAAAACAGTGCTTCCAGCTTTGTCTGTGTGGACGTGGTTTAAAACCTGGTAGGCAGGGAGCATCACATGCTGTCACTGTGGGGGCTGGGTCTGTGGAAAGAGCCACCCTCCTGGACAAGCTCAGAAGCCTCCTAAGTCCTCTGGCTCCCAAATATCTATGTGCCATGTAGGGGTGAAGAGCAGCACAGGCTGCAGCCTTCTAGCTTCCTGCTCAGATCTTGGGTAGCCCCACAGTGTTGGATAGTGGACTGGGAGCAGCAGGGTGATGTAAAGAGGGGTGTCGGGGCGGGGGGGGCGTGTGCAAGGGGATGTGCTGGAGGAGCCAACTGGGTTTGCCCTGCTCACTGCTTGGACCACATCCCTGTCCTGAGCTTCTCAGTCCTGCAGGAAACCCTGAAGCCCGTCGGGAAAAAAGCAGGACCTCCTGCAGCACCTGTCCAGGCTTGGTCTCTGGGGCACATCCAGCAAGGTGGGCCAGACAAGGGACCCCCCCCCCTCCATTCCTTCCCTGCTCCATCTTCCCCTATGGCTTTTTCCATAGAGACCGCAAAGGGCTCAGACATTTTCCAGCCTCTCTGGAGGGGTCCATTCTCCTCCGGGTGTTTCTTCCTGTCATCTGTGAGGCTCAGACCAAGATGTCCAAGCCTCTGTGCTGGTGCCTGCCAGACACTGCCAGAACTACCTGTGTTTCACACCAACCTTCCTACATCTTCTTCTCTATCTTCTATATCTTCTTCGGTGTGTCTTCCTTCTACAACTTCTTCAGCTTCTCTCTCATCCCTAAGTGGATTTTCCAATTGATTTCCCACCTTTTATATCTTCCTCCTCCCTTAGCCCATTTTTCATCATCTCTTTCCAGTTGTCTGTTTTCNGGCCCCCTGGACATCAAAAGGCACCTGGACACCGTTCTGGGCAATGGGTTCAAGGTGGCCCTGTTTGTGCTAGGTAGGAGTGAACAAGAAGATCTTTAGAGGCCCCTTCCAACCTCAACCATTCTATGTTTTCCATAATTTCGAAGACGACTGGACTGACTGAGATGTGAAAGGTTCCTCAGGGAATGTGAAATGTGGCCCTGCCTCTTTACTTGGTGCCATTTTCATGTCTGGAGTTTTAATTCAGTCCTCTCTTTTCATTCAAGAGAGATCTTTTACATTATTTTTCAGTAGGGAGCAGAATGGGGATTCTGTCCTAATGGAAGTTGAAAGCCATTGGGCGCAAGTGCTGGGTTTAATGTAATAAACTATATTTAAAGTATTACTCACAGAAATTCTGTGAACAGTGCAGCCGTATCTCATAATTACATGTCACTGTTGCTGAAGAGCAAACAAAGAACTTCAAGAAAATCAGATGCAGAGCTCCCTCACATCTTCCTTGTGGGGTCCTGATCTGGGGAGGCATTTCAGGGGGCCCTTAGCTTATGATACAGTAGAAGTTTGGTCTTCATTTCATGGGACACTTGCAGTACTGAAATTGTGTTTGTATTTCCATACTTCACCAAATGAAGACATAGAGGGGCAAGAACACACCAGAGGAAGCTTCCCCCAAGTTCTTTCTTCCTGATTTTTTTTGTTTGTTTGTTTTACTTATTGTAGGGCTAAATACTGATTTTTCATCTCTGAAAAACTGAAGACATATCTTCTTCTGCCATGTTCTCAATATGCTTTAAATGAAAAAAGCACTCCATGACCAGATTTTTCCCCTACAAAAATGTGAGCAATTAGCACAGCAGGTTCTCAGTTCAATATGTATAATTTATTGTAAAATGTATATAATTGGTTTGGCAGACAGCAAAAGCACCAACACAAGCATAAACCTTTTTATGATTCCATATGTAATACTGGATGTTGATGGATTATTACTACAGCGAGATGTCATGTTAAATAACTGATGCAGATGTACAGTAGCAAATTAGTGGTTTTGCCATTTTCATTAAAAAAGGAAACAAACAGAAAAAGAAATCTTCACATCTTCATTATTTATTGAAGTTGGGGGTTTTTTATACACTCACTGCTGGATCATCTGGGTGTATTAAACAGCTGAATTCAATATCACATTAAACTAAATAGCCCACAATGGGCAGCTGCCTCATTTCACTCTTCTTAAAAGTCCAAAATGTGTTTTCTGAACCTGAGGCATTTGTCTTCTTGCCGAAGTGGTGTGCTGGTTACCATTTCACCAAAGGGAGAAGCAGCGGGGGACATATCCTTCTGCTTCTAAGACCCTGGCCAAAACATTCTCAGTGCAGGAGAGAGGACAGGGATAGGTGGGGAGGCCAAAACAGTGCTTCCAGCTTTGTCTGTGTGGACGTGGTTTAAAACCTGGTAGGCAGGGAGCATCACATGCTGTCACTGTGGGGGCTGGGTCTGTGGAAAGAGCCACCCTCCTGGACAAGCTCAGAAGCCTCCTAAGTCCTCTGGCTCCCAAATATCTATGTGCCATGTAGGGGTGAAGAGCAGCACAGGCTGCAGCCTTCTAGCTTCCTGCTCAGATCTTGGGTAGCCCCACAGTGTTGGATAGTGGACTGGGAGCAGCAGGGTGATGTAAAGAGGGGTGTCGGGGCGGGGGGGGCGTGTGGAAGGGGATGTGGTGGAGGAGCCAACTGGGTTTGCCCTGCTCACTGCNCAATTGATTTCCCACCTTTTATATCTTCCTCCTCCCCTTAGCCCATTTTTCATCATCTCTTTCCAGTTGTCTGTTTTCTTTCTTCTCCTATAATCCTGTACATTTGGATAATTTTCATTTGGACTGTTTAACATAACCACCAGATTTGTGTTTTAGCCTTGTTTAGCTGGTTGGAGGCCCCTTTTTCTCTCTTATGTTCTGCATTTTCTTTTCCCTCTTAATATGTCAGCATTAACAGACTGGGACCCAGCTTCACTTCAGTGGGAAGTTTCACCAGTGATTTCCATAGGAGAAGAGGGAGAACTTTCAAAATGTGAGAGGCTAAACCCAAGTGTCTGGGTTTGTCTGCTGCCAGATTTCCCAAGCTTCTCCATCCTTCCAGCATATCCCAGCTCCAAAGGGACCTAGAAGTAGAAAGAACAATGTTTCTGAAAAGAAGGCCACATTTCCTTAAGTTACAGAGATGGAGGCAGCATCCTACCTGGTTTGTGCCAATGTGTCAGAGCAGGCACCTCATCCCCAGCATGTCCCTGCTAGGCATGGTGCCCAGTCCTTTTGTCACATTTATACATATCAGTAGTATGGTTGAAAGGAAGGAAAGAAGGAAGGAGAAAACCTTTTTTTGCCTTCCAACTTCTTTCCAGGGGAAGCTTGTAGAGGTTTGTATGTTCCAAAAAAGCCAGAAATCTCTGTCTCATCCCCCAGATTACCCAGTCACACATTACCTGGCTGTGGTGCTGCCCACAGTAGTGTTCTGAGCACGTGTATCCTGCAGACATGCTGTGGCCGTCCCTAAACAACAGCTGTCGTGGGTGAAGTCACACATCCACATAGATAATCCAACAACACTGCCAGTAATGTACATTCAGTGATATGCTAGAAAATATAGTTTTGCTGGTAGGATTTATTCCATGATCTTGCTCTCTTCAGTGAGCAAAGAAGGGAGAGATGTAAGGTATGCCTGAAGGAAGCCTGCATAACCTCTGCATAGCCTGGGATGACTGCACTGTCAATGCACTACTAATGCAGCCCTAGGAATAGGCAGCTCTGGTTGCTTTCAGCCTTGGCATGTAGAAAGATTTCCACATTGTGCTCACAATGTGATCACATTCAGGTGGGTTTTATTCTGCAGTTGCAAAACATCTCAGAAAAAGGATCCAAACTGATCTCAGGAGTGAAAGAAGAATGGATGGGCAGTGAGTGAGCTCCTTTATCAAACAGTGTCTGTTCCAACCCCTTCTGTTCAGGAACAGTCCCACTAGAAAAAGCCCCCCTTTCCAGCTTATCCTTTCTGCAGCTGTCACTGCGCTCTCTTTGTTCATGAAGTTACAGGCATCTGTGTCTCCTGATGCGATCTAGAGGCTCCCACTGTTTATTTCAATGTAAATATTTTTTTTGTTGAGAAACAAAAGGGGCTGGGGAAAGGGAGGTTATGGGAATATTCAGGATGAGATAAGGAATCTGAGGCAGAAAAGAACACACCAATTACCACAGCTCACATGCTCATCTGCCAGATGAAACCAGTTTTACCGGCTGTTGCCCAAAGGCAAAACACCACAGGGCTTCTGATGTCATGTTGGCCTTTGGTTATGAGCCTGGGTAAATGGGTACCTGGCAGAAAGAGAAAAAGGGCTTTGCTGCTTAATGCTAGCTTCATCTATTTATGTTCCTCTAGCATCAATTAAAAATATCTGTCTCATTCTGCCTGCCTGCCTGCCTGCTACTGTGGTATTTGTTTTCTTTCCATAGCATTGCAGATTGCCTTGCCTTACAGTTTACAACAGTGAGAGCTGGCACTTGCCTCTGGCAGGGCTGCGGATGAGAAACCATTTCACTTTTCCTCCACTCTGTCTTCGTGTGGAGCAGCAAAGGTGTTTGATGGGCTGGTTGTTGTGAAGGGGTGATGTACAATGCCAGGGCTGTTGTTAATTTGCAATGCTTCAATAACATTAGCTTTTTCCTTAGGATTTAAATTGAATTGGTGGCATTGTTGTGACAATATAGTGCTGTAGATCTGAGGTGTGTTCTGTGTACTCATCTATCTTTTTTTCTTTATTATATTAACTTTCTTTTTCTTCCTCTTTTTTTTTTTATTCCTTTTTTATATCACCAAGACGCAGTGAAACAGATTTTATGTTGCAATAATTCTGCATGTTTTGGTTATAAATATCCCAAAGCAAAGTTAAGGGTTTTTTCGTATAGCTATCAAAGCAAATGTCTGCTTCAGCCCAAATTGAAAGGGACGTTTTATACATGTAAGTTCATCAGTGGGTAGTAAACAGCTTCTGTCCTAATACATGTTGCAAATATTCTGCTGTGGCACAGACCAACAGCTTTGGTGAAACTGGGGGTATTTGACCTAGACACAACAGTTCCCTGCGCTAATTGTTGTCCCTGGAACTTAAACAGGGTCTGAGGATCTGAGATACCCCAGAAAAATCAAGTCTTTTGCCCATAGCAATATAAAACATGCTTCCAGTCTCCAGTTTTTCCTTGCATTCCTAGCTGTCTCTTTGAGAGCAAACAGTGCCACAAAGTAATTTAAAAACAGAGGAGGTAAAAATCAGTAACTTCAGCAATAGCAGCACAGACAGTTTCCTCCATCACAATCTCCCATCTAGATTTTCCAAGCAGACTTGCAATTTCAGTGGGTGCCTTGGCAGGTGCCCAGCGTGGTACGCCTGAAAGCAGACAGGCTGTCTGAGAGCAAATGTGCAATGATTTTGAAAAATCAGGGTTCTTCAAGAGTTCTCAAGTTGATCGTCAGAAACTACTAAGTATTTCTCATTTTTCTTCTTCATCAGAGTTGCACACCCTCAGAATGGCAAATGCTTCATGGTCTGAAGCCAACACAACAGCATTGGTGTATCACTGGCTGGCAACAACATCTATTTGAAGGGATGTTTTAAAGCAGTCTGCAGTGCTGGAAGGCGGCTTTTTCTGTGTTGCTTCTAGCTAGGATGTGCTGATCTGAGCACTCGGCAGCATAATTTATTTATTAGGACTTCATACTATTTTTTCCCCCCCCATTGATACAGGATTAAAATTAAACATCCCTAACTGCACAAATGAAGGTATAGCTTAGCTTGTTCAGGTATGTCCACATTAGATACGTGTGGAGGCAATTGCTCTCTGATAGCTTGATCTTGCTTTTGTGTACAGGCAGAACTCCCCCAAGATGACTCCCCTGAGTCAGATGTTCAGCTGAACCCTGATAGTGCCCAGAGGTGGCAGTGACTGGAACAGACCAGAACAAACCTTTACAGCCTTTGATTCTCCAAAGATTCAATCAATAGCTGCCACTGATACTGAGGGGGGCTGTCATTAGGGCTGAGATCCTTGGGAATGCATCGATCCTTCAGCCCCATCATTTCACCTGCCAAGCACAGTGCTGCCCCTACATGCAGTGAAGCTCAGTAAGTCACCCCGTCACAAGCAGCTGGAGAGGAGATGCATTCCCAAGCCATGCAGCTGCCTGGCTGCTAAGCGCTGGAAGCACAAGACAGCCACCATCAGCATGGCCTGTGGTCACTTGGGCTGACTCCACTTCACTTTAAGACTTTGCTCATACCACTTACCAAGTCTGAGGCTAAGGGAAATGGTGGTACCTTGCGGTAGCCTCATCCCTTGATGCTGCCTCTCCCAGAGACAGCCCAGGCAGACAAAAAATATCTGGCTTAGTGTCCTGCTGCCAGTGCACCGCAACATCTCATAGGGTGGCACTATGGGGAGCCAAAATGCTAAGAACAGCCTGCAAAACCCCCAGGACCCAGGAGAGGAAAAGGAAAAGCATCCCTCACCAAAGGTCCATTGTCAGGGAGGCAGCACTGGCTGCTGTGGGTGCTGGGAAAAGATCAGGTGCCTGCCAAAACCCAGCTGGCAGGGGTGCAGAATAAAAGATCTCTCTGCATCCAGCCACTGCCATGAGGATGTGGTTGACCCAGCCCTGAAAAACCTTGCTGAGCCAGACCCTGCTCCTGCAAGCAGGTTGCATTCTGCCTCTCTGTCAAAAACATTTCTTCTGCTCCATCAAACACTTTTATCCCAGCCCATGCCTGGGCTGACAGGTATGAGTTTGGGGTTCCAACAGGACAGATGGGGAAAAAGCACTCTAGCAGATACTACCAGCTTTTCAGGGGAGGGGTTTGCCTGCACATCTTCTTCCCCTGGGGTCTTTGCTTCCCTTGCACCTGGGAGAAGAGTGACGGAAAGTGGTGACCCACACTGGCCATAGGGCAAGGGACCTGCTGGTCCTTTGCTGGTGGATGCAGTAAAGAGAAGTCCAAGTCAGGCAGCTGATTTGCGGCATACTAGGAGCATGCATGGTGCAGACTTGCTTAAACTGACTGAACTCTGTAAAGGCGTTGTCAGAGATGCAAAGCATTTTTTCAGGAGAAAAGTGTTGCCTATGAGGATCCCTAAGCTTTGCAAAGCATGGAAGTGAGCACAGTGCCCTGAAAGGAGTGGGATGAACTGTGGTGGACTATTATGCCAGTGCACATGTGGGCTTCCAGGGAAAACAACCCCTAGTGTTATCTAAAGGCTGAATGTTTCCCTTTGAGAGATCATGAAGGAGAGATGAAATGTACCTGGAATATTTGCTGGAAATATCATTGAATGCAGAACCTGTTGCCTTTTACACCACCTAATTTGAAAGACAACCTCATCCTGAAAGGCCCGCTCTGTCCTTCAGACTCCCTCCTTTTGTGATAAGCAATACGTGTATTACTTCATCCATTGCTGCCTGTGCATACATTATGTGGTCACATACGATGTGGTGATGACACTGACACCAGCTGTTGATTGGCCAAGGTTTGAAAAGGTGGCCTGAAAATGGAAACTACTGTCACAAAGACCTTCACACATGGGTTGGGTGCTTGGTTGGTTGGTGATTACAGACTATGAAGGGATGAGCAAGTACAGCCTGGACAGTTTTGCTGCAAACACTGTGGTCCAAAGTTATGCTGTAGATGTTGTGGTGTGGGCTTGACATTTCTGAGTCTCAATTTTAGCTGGCTAACTATTGCTAGCTCCTTTCCCAAGGGAAAACTGTCAACAGGTTTTCTCTTTTCAAAACATCTCTCTCTGTTTCTCAAAACAGGCTAAGTAAACAGTGTTCCCTTTCCCATAACAACTGTCCCCAGGTGTTGTTTCCTATTACTTAACCCATGGAGAGAAGTGTCAGTCCCATGGACCAATAATAGACTTTTTTAGTGCAGCATCTTATAAAATAAACTGTTAGAACTGTAAATAAAGCCTCTTTCACTTCTGATAACTATATGGAGTCAATCTATTTTGTGTCCTACCGTGACATTGTGGTGTCCTCATTCATGGAGATTAAAGCACACGATAGGAGAAGCCACCATGTTACTAATGCTTGCAGAAGCATAACATACATGAAAGTACTCCCAATGCTTCCATCTTCCCAGAAGTAAACAGAAATTAAAATGTACTCTAAGTTTGCACACACAGAATCATTAACTTTGTATAGTTAGGGACTAGAGAGAGGGAAGGAAGGGGGATTTTTGGTAGGATTTTTTTATTTTTTGCCCCAGGCAAAATTTTCAACATTAACTAATTAATGTTTATAAAGCGCTTTGCATATATAGTGCCTTTCATCAGGGGATCTCCAAGTATTAGATTATATTATCTTGAAGGCCTCAGGCCTGTGCATACTAGCCCTATAAAGTATTAGCCTTATAAACTTTAGTAAATCACTTCGGGTTTTTTCCTGGGGTTTTTTTTTTTTTTTTTTGGTTGGGTTTTTAATCTTCCCTCTTCTGAAAATGTGCCGAGTATTTTGGCTGTGTATGTAAAAAGGTGGTAAAAACTGTGGTGTCAGTCAGAATGACCATATGAAAACTTAGGGCTTTGTAATGAACTTCTCAAATTCTCTAATTGCCACAGTTGGGGAGTAGCAACTGTGCCAAACTATAATTCAACTATAAACCCCACTCACCAAGTAGGGGTGAGGGGGAGGCATCATCACTGGTGATGGAAACAGCTTTGATATTTGCTCTGGTAATGACAGTGGGGATATGGAGAGAAGGGGAAGAAAGGGATACCTCTAATCTCCAGCAGCATCAGGAGAAAAACCCCTTGCTCCAGCTTGGCTGGGAGCTGGTGGCTCTTCTGTATTGCATCAAGTTTCTGTTCCTGGTGGCTGGAGGCTGGGAAAGCAAGGATGGACATGAAATAGCCCATCTGGAGTGCGTTTATTGCTGCCATCCTCCTGGGCAGAGACAGGAGGTAGGGTACCCCAAAGCCAGGACAACAGCAGTGAATCTCCCATGTGCTAAATCTGAAGCCTGCTTGGGTGTGGGCTCAGTGGATGACTCAAACAATTACTTAACAATAGCTGCTTTTGTGAGCTGGCAGGGATGAAGCCAGGTTCACAATGGAAAAAATGTGTGGGCATCTTGGCTTTAGCGAAACACACAGGGAGCAGACTTGCTGCTGCATGCAGGAACTACCAACAGAGAAAGCAAGGCCTTGGGGAGCAGAAACTTGACAGGGACAAGGCAAAGGATGTCTTTGCCCTTACTTGCACATCTTACAGGTGGAATTCCCCCAGCTGAATTTAGCTGGATAAGGGCTGCTACTCTGAGGGAAAGGCTGAGCAGCAAATCCAGGCTTTTGTAGAGTCAGCAGTATTCAGAACTCCAGAATGGAGCCATCACTTGCGAGGCCATCCTGTCCACGCTGAAGTGCTCTTTCATAAGTGAAGGTTAACTGCAAGGATGGGAAATCCCTCCCCCGTCAAAGGAGAGGAAAGTTCAGTAGACTGATGGCACATGTAGCTACAACTAGACAGGTACTTCGTCATAGAAACAACCTCATAGCTCTTCAGAGCCTGCACACACTGAAGAACTTTATGGGGAGCTTGGAACAGGTGAAAGTTGAGCACTTGCTGCTTGTGGACTGACATTCCAAATCTCAAAATATCTACTCTGCACGTGACTCCCAAGAGAGACACAGCTGGGAGAAGTGTACAAGGGGGTTGTGGAGAATGGCTCTCCAGATAGGTTGTGGGCAGCATCTGGACATGGAAAAAACATCAGGAAACCTAGCAAGTAGGAATCACTTATCAGGCTTGCAATGTGGATAAGAGCTTGGTATGCTAAGCCTTGCACCCTGCACTGTGTACTCCTGGTTCCAAAGAAGAGTGGGAACTCCACAGAGATCTAGAGGGTGCTCACTGTGAGGAACTAGAGCAGCATTCAGATGGAGATCCAGCTATAGCAGAGCTCTTGCTGGGAGGGAGCAGGCAGAAACATCTTTGTCCTGTCCACATGCTTGTATCCCTGGAGCCAGTGCTGTGAGAGCAGAGGCTCAAATCTTGTGTTGGCAGATGTTCTAGGAAGCATGGCCCACATAGGTAGATCTACTGTTGCAAACAAGAGAGGGTTGTGAGGGCCAGGTGTACCTTGAGAGTGAAAGAGAGCGCAAACTTTCCTGCTCTGGAGACACCACAATGCAGAGACCTGGCCTAGGATCAGCCAAAGATCCCATCACCTTGGTCCAACCAACAGCATGGGCTGATGTATTCTATGTGATGGCAGTGAGCATTGAGAGGGACGTCTGTTTTTTTTTCTCTCCCCTTCAGACAGCTGTGGCTATAGGGAGACTGGGGGAAGAGGAATCAAAGCAAGAACTGCACTGTGAAATGGCTGGGTCTGTTCTCTTGGGCTCCAGTGGTGCTCTTCTACTGGCATTGCCATGTATGCTGGACACATTTTGCTCTTCCTGCTTCTCCAGCACTTTATGCACTATGTTTGACCCCTGCTGGCAAGTGTGTATTTATACTGGCAAATGAGTCCATCAACCAGATAAAGGGCCTCTAATGAGGCCACGAGCTTCCCATGCACATGTTAATCTCGTGTCCTCTGATGCAGATGCTTCACTTACGTCCGGCTAATATGTCTGGTCCTTCAGGCCAAGATGCTCCCACACTTGATATGCAGCAGGAGGGAGTGCTTGGTGCTATTGGTATTACCTCCAACCTAGGGCAAGCATGGATTAATCCACACTCATCAACAGGGGGCAAGGCACCTTTTCCCTTTCACTGAACTCAGGAAGCAGACGTTACTGCACCAGGCCCTGGGGAGCCCAGAGCCAGGCATGACGACTCAGGTAATCAGAGATGGGCTGTGAGTCATTCCTGTCCTGGAAACGGACCAGCTTCTGCTCATCAGCTACCATTGCAAGAGCTGCAGCTCCTGTTAGATGTATGTGGTTTTGCTGACTGCTGGTTGCTGTCCGTCCAGTTGGAAGTCACTGATAGTCCTTTTCCACAGGTGGGTGGTACAAGTGCTTTGGAGCAGAATATGATTCTTGGCTTTGAAGGAGAAAGGCTGTGAGGTTTACCCATTGCACAGTTGCAGCTCCACCCCTCACCGAAGCAGGTGCACTGCCAAATGCAGTCTTCAGCCTCAGCAGATCTGGGAGAACTGGGGCTCCTTTGTTGCTCTTCCCATTTGCATGCAATTCCCTCTAACTCCTGAATCCTCTCCCTGCGATAAATAATTTGCCTAGCCAACAGGAGCTCAGGAAGAGCCATGCAGCTGGGATTTCCCCACATTTCACACCAATGAGTCCTGACTAGTACAAGCTGAGACGCAAGGAGGCAACACACAAGGATGAGAGTGGATTCTGTTGAAACAGAAGAGATGCTGGTCCAGCACAAGGAAGCAACACTACATGCTGGGCTTGGGTAGCCCATCTCATGGTGCTGCATAGCTAAGTCACCTAGGGAGTCCTTTCCTATGGAGGTCATGCTGCTTCTTCAGTGGGGACACCTGTAGCTGAGCAATTGTAGCATTGACCAAAGAGCTTGCAAGGACCAACACTGTGGCACTGATGGTAACTGAGGGACTCCAGAGGAAAACAAGAAAGGACTTGCAGCAAAGCTGACTCTGCAAGGCCGAGTTGGGCAACTGCAGTTTAGATCAGTTATAGATCTAGAGGCCCTCAAGTGAGACAGGAGACAGAGGAAGCTTCCCTCTCCTGCCAGCACATCCATATTTGGAGGTGTGGGTGAAGGCTGTTCCCTGCCTGAGGGCTCAGGCGCCAACAAATTGGGCCACTTGGTCTAATACAAAGGAAGTTTGCCACAGCGCTCTTCTCAGGTTTTTTGAGGGTTTGGAGTAACTTTGGGAGAGGAGCGATTAATTTGTAACCCCTGATAAAAAAGTTTCAGCTTTGTCTTAAAGTAAGCTCCTTCATAGTATGGAAAAGCAGTTCATGTCCCTCCAGAACAGGTGTTGCAGGCAACACTCCCTACCTCAGGCAGTGCTGAGCTGGTTTTATGGCCCTAGCTTGGTACATCTTTGGACTATTCAAAGCTGTGTCTCTCTCTTACTGAAGTCTGAGGACTAAATAAAGATGCTTCTTCCTCACCACCTATCCACAGGGAGGAGAACAACCTTGGTGCAAGCAGCTGTTGTTCCCCACTGTGGCAAGGTGGGCACTGGGGCTTAGCTGTCCTTCCAGGCAGCTCATCAGGGATATGAGGGAGCAGCAGGAATGGCCCCCAGTTGGGGAGAGCACTGCGACAAGGCAAGCTTGGGGGATTTGGAGGGTATGATGACCATCTCAGGCTCCAGCATAGGGAGGATGGGTTTATAAGCATGTATAAGCCTCAACTTCAGCCCACCAACACTCTATCCCCAAGGGAGGGCATAGAACTTCCCCTAGAGCATTGAAAAATGGAGAGAAATACCCTTCAGGAGCTGCCCAGATTTCGTACTTGGAATTCAGACCACCAGTCTTGTGATTCCTGGAGATCTGATTCACGCTTTTTGAACGTGTGGGTTTGGCAGTCCTGCGCTTACACTTACAGCCATTTCCCAACCCCTTATTTTCCCCAGAGGTGTTCTTGCTTTTCCCTTTTTTTAGTCTTGTACACATGAAATAAACTGCTTGGGGGTTAGGGGGGTTGTTACTGATAGCAAAACTCATCTATTAAATTCACAGTAAGTTGCTCACTAAATAACACCAAAAAAATCTCCCACAGTTTTATAGTCTAAACCAACCACAGCAAGTTGGAGTGACTCCTCACGGCTTTTGCTTTGCCTTGGGGCAGGATAGACTGGGCAAGGGTTTTTCTCCCCAAGGAATGGCAGAAAAATGCTGTCCCCCCAATGCAGTCAGGCTGGGGGTGGCAGACAAGCCCTGTGCCATCGTGGTGGATGTGACCTATCTGTCCCTACATGTTTTTGTGGGAAAGGTGAGCTCCTGTCCCCCCGCAGCTGCTCTGGGGAGGGAAGTCTGAGTACACGCAGGCCCATAAGCCCCTAGGTGAGCATCTAAGGGCCTTTTCTGGGGTCATGAAAATAGGATAGTTTTGTTCTGGGAGATTTAATGTGAGAGTTTTGGGCCCACATTAATTTGGACCAGCAAAAATTAAATTTTTTTTCCTCCCCTTGTGCAGTCATAAAAAGGACTGTATCTTTATCACTGTAGATATCAACCAGAGGCATAAATAATACCGTAGCTCAAAGAAACTGTATTAATTATCCAAACCGTGGGCTGAGCACCATTTGTATTCCCTCAGACAGCCTGCTGTTGGCACAATGGAAGGCAAAACCATGAACCCATGGGAGAGGAGGCTGTTTTCCATTTTTTCTGAGAGCTCCCTGCCTATTTGAAGACAGAGCAGAATCAGGAAGCAAAAGGATAAGGGAGAGGGTTTGCAAAGTGCCACCCCAAAGCAGACCCACACACTTGGAGGTGTTATGTGACTTTTCAGTCAGTTTAGGATTCACAGCTAATTTCAGGAAAAGGCTTTGTTGTGGTAAATCTTAGGAAGGTACAATATAGTGCTGTCCTTGGTCTACATTGCCTCAAGCAATGGGCCATGGACATCCATAGAGGATGGCACATTGGGAAGAGGAACTGCCAAAAAATAGATGGAGGGAAATCCCCAGTGCTGGGTTTCAGCTGCTGAGAAGTGAGTGCTTCCGTCTCATGGCACTTTTTGTGATGCCGCAGAAGCCTAACACCAGCAAGTTTTTATTGGCATCACAGCAAAGCTCAACAAGACATCTGAAACAGCTTAATAGCCTAAAAGCACTGCAGCTGCCTGGGACAGCATGCCTTCTTTCTGCAGGAGGTGCACACAGGAATCTAGGGAAGGAAAACTGCTCCACCCTGGCTGTCCTTCCCTGGGGAAAAGAGAACCTGCTTCTCTGGCACCTTGGGAAGGCAGAAATGACAGAAGAGGCTTTTGCAGCCAGCACTCCCCAAGGCTCTCGAGAAGCTACATTCAAGGTTTGGAAACTCTCAAGGTCACAAATACCACAAGACTGATACTGCCTAGTCATTAACAAAGATAATGGGAGAGAAAGTAACTGAGCCCTATTTTGGCCCTGTTCAAATTGATTTACTGTCTCGACATGCTCACAGGGACTCTCCAGTGCTCACAATTCCTGCCTGGACAACAGGTTTGCGATAAGGCTTTGTGAGCTCTCAGCTCAAACAAGGGGCAGCTGAGGAGTTGCTTGTGCAGGAGATGTCTCCTATGGAAGGCAATCAAAGCAGCAAACCTGAAGAAGGCTGAAAAGCAATGGTTTCACTCATCCAAGTGAAGCAAATTATTTGAGGGATGGAAAATTGGGGGGAGGAGAATCAGAGCAGCCATGGAAACTGAAGAGGAATGCAGGCTTTTGGTTAGAGCAGAGGTGCCCAACAGCTGTGAAAAAATGAAGGTGGAAGCACCTGGTCTGGGTGCTGGTCCATGAGCATTTCACTTGGGTTTCACCTAAGCACAGAAGTTCAAGTCAGGCTGGAGGGTGCCTGGACGAACTAGACAGTTCCCTCCCAGTTCAGAATTCATAAAATTGTCATAGTGGAGTAGAGGGCCTGAATCACTTTCCTAGAGCTTCTGACCACCCTGCATTTGATGCAGCCCAGGACACAGTTGGTTTTCCAGGCTGCAAGTACATGTTGCCTGCTCATGTCAAGCCTCTCATCCACCAGCACCCCTAAGTCCTTCTCAGCAGCGCTGCTCAGTGACTTCTTCCCCCATCTGTACTCGTGTCTGGGGCTGCCCCAACCCAGGTGCAGCACTTGCACTTGGTCTTGTTAAACCTCAGGGAAAGGCCTACTTCTTGAGTTTGTCCAGGTCCCGCTAGATAGTATCCTTCAGGTGTGTCAACTGCACCACTCAGCTTGGTGTCATCTGCAAACTTGCTGAAGATGTAGTCGATCATTTTGTCTATGTCATTAACGAAGATATCAAATAACACTAGTCCCAATATGGACCCCTGAGGGATATCACTTGTCACTGATGTTCTTCAGGGCTCTGAGCCATTGACCACTATCCTTCAGATATGATCATCCAACCAATTTCTTATCCATCTAACAGTTCATCCATCAAATTGGATGGACTGTTCTCTCTCTAATTTAGAAGGACGCTGTAGGATATTGCGTCAAAGGCTTTACAGATATTCAGTTAGATGACATCTGTAGCCTTTCCCTTGTCCACTGATGTAATCACTCCATCTTTGAAGGCCACTGGGTTGGTCAGGCAGGACTTGCCCTTGGGGAAGCTGTGCTGGATGTCCCGAATCATGTCCCTGTCCTAGGTGTGCCTTAGCACAGCTTCTGGGAGGATCTGTTCCATGATCTTCCCAGGCATGAAGCTGAGGCTGACAGGTCTCAGGGTTCCCTAGTTCCCAGGGTCCTCCATTCTACTCTTTATCAAGATGGGTACAATGTTTCCCTTCTCCCAGTCACCAGGGTCTTCAGTTGAGTGGCATGTCTTTTCAAATATCATGGAGAATGGCTTGACAACTACATAAGCCAATTCCCTCAGGACCCTGGGAGGCATCTCATTGGGTCCCAAGACTTACGTACATGCAGGTTCCTCAGGTGGTTGTGCTTGCACAGTGGAAAACACTTTGTTTCCCAAGTTCCCATCCTGCTGTCCGTCCACGTGAGAGATGTGGAAGAGAGGTTGCCATTGAAGACCGAAACCAAAAAATTGTTGAGCACCTCATCCCTGTCCTCATCTGCTGTCACTACTATCTCAGCATTGTTTATTAGTGGGGGTACACCTTATATTTTCAAAGCATCATTCCCAGGGCTTAAAACACTAAGAAAGTGTTTTAGTGGTTGGGGAGAACAGTAAGGGAAGGCAGG
>WBMY01013484.1:1169871-1192991 GCA_013397315.1 Donacobius atricapilla | reverse complement strand
TCCACGTGAGAGATGTGGAAGAGAGGTTGCCATTGAAGACCGAAACCAAAAAATTGTTGAGCACCTCATCCCTGTCCTCATCTGCTGTCACTACTATCTCAGCATTGTTTATTAGTGGGGGTACACCTTATATTTTCAAAGCATCATTCCCAGGGCTTAAAACACTAAGAAAGTGTTTTAGTGGTTGGGGAGAACAGTAAGGGAAGGCAGGTTTGCGCAAGGCACGAGCAGGGGGGACAGATGCAAAACTAAGGCAGCTGTGGGGGTAAAGAAGTGGTGAGAAGGAGTTCCAACACCACAGAAAACAGGTTGAGGGGACAAGAGTGGGAAATAGGAGCGGGGCCACTGCATCTTGGTCAGACATGCCCGGGGATGTTTGTTCCAAGAGCCAGAGTGTGTTTGTGCTGCATCTCAGTGTGAGGAACTCGAGCCCCTTAGGTCTGCCTTACTGCCTGCGCTGAAGACTGGCCTCTCAATGAGAGACGTGCCTGAGGAGGCTGGCGCCATGTCACATCAAGGAACACCAGGGAATGACGGTTCAGTGAGGGCTCAAGGGCCCCCAGCCAGGCCCGCCAGCCGCCCTCCGGCTGAGGGCCGCCGGCGCAGCGAGGGGAAGAAGGGCCGTCCTCACGGGCAGGGCCTTCCCCAGGGCCGGGCCGGGCCGGGCCGGGCCGGGCAGGCCCGGCGGCCCTGGGGCAGCAGGGCGGTGCTGGCTCACCTGGGCCCGGAGCCAAACNAAAAAAAAAAAAAAAAGGCTCCTGACTCATTCTCTTCCCAAGTTCCCAAGACTGCCCTAGCCCAGGGCATTTTCCCTGCCTTGGGAAGTGTTGCAAAATTTGAGCTTGCCCTGGAGGTATTTCTCACTAATTACTGGATATCCTGGTTTTGTGTAAGGACATAGGCAGGACCTTCCCACAGGTTCTTCTGTACCGCATGGGATAAAAAAAAAAAAAAAAAAAGCCCTCGAAACACTGATTTCTGTTTCAGCATCCCCAGCAGACTGCTGTGAAGGGCTGATTGCACACTTGAGGGGATCTTTTTCTGGAGCCATCCTCCCCAGCTCTGGGGCATCCCTCACCAACAGCTTCTAAGTGTGGAATTTCAAAGGCGAAAACAAGCTTACTTTTAATATTTGCCCTCTGTACCTGACGTTTGGGTCACTTTCAATTTTTTTCCCCTGTAATAAAGAAGGCTAAAGCTTTCAAATTAGAAGCAAAGACTGAGAGCTGTGTGAGATGAGGCCTCTTTGAGTTTGCACCACCTGCCAGGCAGTCTGCAAAGGGCTAAGGGATGGGCTGCTGAAAGGCAGGGAGCAGAAAATTAGAGAGGTAGCACAAGCCTGGTTACCACCTCAGCTTGACGCAGGCTATAAGCCTTCAACTATGGTTTATTCACATCAGTAGAGGAAAACTGCTTCAGCTACGAGATGTTGAGTAGCCCACGCTGTATTTACACATCTCCTGCTATGTCTAATGTAGTTACACATCTTGGCTTACTCCAGCCTCTTCTTTCAGCATGAGGTCACTGACTCCCATAGACAGCGTGTGGCCCACAGGCCACAGTTCTGTGCTGGTGATAGTACTTGCTACTCCTTCAAAGAGAGATGAGGTGATAACAGAGGGGTTTTCCAAATTTTAAGAGACATGAAGTTAAAAATGAAAATTGCATTGAACAGGAAGTAATGTAAGGATTTCTTCCTCAGTAAGTCTGCTTCATTAAATATGCAGCCTGCCAACACATACCTGTTCTAGAAAGGTCCTTTTCTGTCTTTTCTCTAAAAGAAAGCCTCTTGCAGAATGCATGTAAATGTATCACTGAAGCTCCTGAAGAGAGGAGCGAGCTCTGTTTTCGATCCTCCATATGCATTCTCCTTTTCCTACCCTTCCTTCTTGAGACTTCCCACTGATCAGCTCTTCAAGGGAGTCTTTATTCTCTGCCTAATTTTGCACAAAGGTATCAAAGGATTTTAACACATTAAAACTTGAAACCCCTTAAAGAAAAAAGATAATTTATCTCCTTCCTCCCTCTCTCCTTGTTGCTGAAGTTTCACACCTGGGAGCTGTTATAACTCAGTCTTTACATAGAGTATTTCTTTTTAGAAGTTACTCAGCCATCCTTATACAGACAGAGTAGATGTATATTCACACATAATTACTTGAAAAAATACTCCTATCCTCCCTTCCAGCTTCTAAGAACAGAAATGAGAAACACCTTAAAATAACTGTAAATAATAAACCCTGTCACACTAAACACTTCAAAGTGGAAGAGCAAATATCTCAAGAAGCTTGGGCAACTACACATAATTATGAATTAGCTCTCAAAAACAGATACAGATGATCTGTCAGATAATTTTTTATTTCAAATAGATTTAAAAATACTATTCTCTGTGATCTGGTAGAGACAGTAACGGCTTACTGATAACTGCAGAACAGTTATCAAACAAAGCCTGTGGAGCGGGAGCGTGGCATGCCAAGCTGCTAAGATGGGCTTTATGCCTTAGCAGTGCCTATGCAGAAGACTCCCACCTTTGCTCCCTCCTACCAGGGTGCACCCCCAGGGGAGGTAGTCTTTCAGTGGCACTGCAAACAGGCAGAACTCTGGTGAAGCACACATTGGTTAGCCTCTGGGGCCCCCAGTGTGGGTCCTGACATCCCTCAGTGTCCACCTGAATCACACAAAACAGGCTCTGTACCCTTTGCTAGTTCTGAGACAGACACAGGTGGACAATGGGACACATGGAAGAGCTGTGGGACTGTGAGATGGGGCTGGGGAAGAGACTGTATGACCATCTCTGACAGGGTGTCCAGCAGGAACTTTGGATGGCTCTGCCAGGGAAACATCCCTTGGAAGATGTGAGGTACCTACTGCTATAAGGACCTTGTAGAAAACCTTTGACTGTAGTAGGTCTTAATGATAGAAATCTTGGCCACCATGAAACACCAATTTCCTGCAAGGATCTTCCCAGCACAGAAAGTAGCAGCCTCAGGGCTGTGAGCTGACCTGTGCCACAATCTCCTTCCACTCCAGAAAAACCATTGAAGTCCTGGATGAAAAATCATTGAAGACCTTCTTTTCCTCCCTTCTTCACAGCAAAAAAACCCTTTCAAAATCAGGCTCCCTGGAGGGAAACTGTGAAGCAGGGGCTCATGAGGAGAGATTGGGTAATAAAGTTATCAGCTAACGTGCCAAAATAGCTACAGAGAGCAGGCAATAAGTGACCAGCCTGTAATAGAAAAGAAGAGGCTATAGGAACAAGGACTGATGTACCTGAAAGGAAAAGACGAAGTGTAGTGCTTATTCCTTCAGTTTTACAAAGCCAAATGGGGTGCTAGTCTAGGTTGCACCAAGTGAAGCTCTGGCATTGTGGCCTGCAGATAAGCAGCCTTTGTATCCAATGAGGGAGGGAGGGACAAGCCACTGACATATGGTAATGAGCCCTGAACCCAAAGTGGCGAAACAGACTGGACCGGTGTGTTGTGCTCTTCAGTCTTGGTACTCAGCTTTGCACCCCTCAAAGGAGTAAAGCCTTCACTACAGATTGTAGTTATTTCCAGAGCTACAGCCGTGGGACCTGGGATAACAATGGCTGCATCCAGCACGCGAAGACATCGTGAGCTATGTGCACAGGCAAGAGTGTGCAGCGCTTGGCCTCAGAAATCCTGCAGCCCTCGTTTGAAAAGCTGCTGGGAACAAGCCTGTATCACCAAGTCCGATCACTTGGACTGTCTGCCCCTTCAGGACATCCCCACTTGCTTTAGTCTCTCTCTCTTCACCCCAGTGATTACAAATGAAGAGGAAAGCAAAGAACAGAGCAAAGAGATGAACCTGGAGAACAGCTGACAGCACTTTTTGCTCAGCACAGTGCACTCACATGGCAGGACACAGGTGCCTACAAAGAGAGGGGGCCTAGAACAACTTGATGCAAACAGTAGCCTTAAGCTACTTGTGTCAAAGTGTCCAAGAGAGTGCAATGGCTTTGAGGAATCATCCAGCAATGTCTCAGGATCCCCTGCTACCTTCCTCATTAAACCTCGAACAAAGCTGCAGGGTGTGTTAGTGCACTCCAGCTAGGCTTTCCCATGGGGAGAAAGGAAAAGCTGGAGTCAAAGACAGTGCAAAGGGCTGGATTCAGTGCTAAGACTTGAAAATGGCAATAAAAGGAAAAAGCAGCAGTTGGAGGAGAAACAGTACAGGCCCCCTTGTCACAAAGTAACACACAAAATTTGGCATAGAATCCTGCAGAGATAGTAGTAGTAAAGAGGAGCAACAGCTTTCCCCCCAAAATGTACACCCTTTTCTCTGAAGGATGAACATTTCAGTGGCAGGGATAGTTGCCCAGCCAGCTCAGTGCATCAGAAACAGCCACTAGGCTAGCAGGCCAGCTGGAAGGCAGGAAGCTGGAAAGCAGGAAGCTTGCCTGGAGCAAGCTTTAGAGCCCTCCCAGCCAGCACCCGTGGCACAGACAGTTCCCCTAGGTTCCCAAGCTTGAACATGAGCACACAGAACTAAAAGACAAGGGAGCATGATAACAGGTTTTATCCTCATCACCTTATGACTAGGATTTCAGTATTCCCATAAAGGGCAGGAAAAGTGGGGGAAAGCATGGAAGTGAACCCCTGGTGATCTCTCCTTTAATTCTTGATGGGGCTGGGCAAAGCCGAGGTATCTCCTAAATGCCACTTCAGAGGACACTTTTCTCAGAAGCAAAGCTGAGCTCAGATGGGAGGCAGGATGAACCCTTGGCAAGGAGACAAGTATTTTCAGCTTTTGCACCAAAGACAAAGCTGTCCCTGTCTGAAATTGGGCCTAAAGACTTGCTGAAAAACCTTTTTGAAACATCTGCTACTCCTTACAGTCTAAAATTTTTGAATTTGAGAGGTCTTTTGTGAGAGTGGGGTGGGTGTGGACATGACACATGGGGGAAGAGGGAGCACACAGGGAGAATCTATTAGTGAGAGACAACTTGCTCTGGTGGCAATAAAAGCATGTGATCTGCATCACAGGCAGGCCATAAAGACACCTGAATAATCCATAATCCTTTAGATATATCTATTTATCAATTATTTTCTCCAACATATTTCACTTCAGTATTGCACTGGTGTCAAGAGAAAGAGGCAGGCCAATATGCAGACACTCTGTGGTTCTCCAGCCTGCACTTAATTAATTGTGAGTTGTTTTAAAAATAATTTAAGACAGTGCTTGCACAGCACATTGCTGAAGTCTGACACAGTTCATGCTTTGGCTTCCCAGAACATCTGCAAAGCTCTCACCTCTGCCCAGCTGTTAACAAAAACCCCACAACCCAGTCTCTGTGCTGACTGAGAGGAGGAAATAAGTCATGAGACGTTGCTTTTTCTCCCTGCCCACCCCTCCCCTTTCAGCAATCCTTTTTTCTGTCACCTACTTCTGTTTAAAACCCCTTCAAACAGAGATGTTCATGGTTAATATGTCACTTGAGGAAACTGTGCCAGCTCCTGCGATGGGCAGACAGCTGGGGCTTGCTCTCCGAGTCACACCATTAGTCATGGTGCCGACAGCTTCAGAAGCTGAACTTCTCACGTCAGGAAACAAAGTTACCAATTTATTGTTTTTAACAAAATAATTGCTTTAATGCAGTATTTAAAATAATTTTTAACATCTGATCAATAAGATAACAGTACACAAATATGGAAAATGCTGCACTTTACATAAAAAGTAAAGCTAAGCATTTAATTATACAAAACAATTTTGCCCGATGCCATCAATATCTTGCAAACTATAGTTTAGTCAAAGTACTGCTTATATATATATATATGCTATATACACATGTATAAATAATTTACAGCATTCATTTACTAGATTTGCTTACTACTGTTCCAACAAAAACCAACATAACCGATTCACAACTTTGTGAATTTGGTAACCATTTGCAGTGGTTCTGACAGTGCAGAATAGTTGTGTGAATAGTTGCTTCAAGTTTTGATGCAGCATGCCAAGTAACCATAGGAAGCTTGTTCTTTCAAAGAAAAAAAAAACAGCAGGAAGTCATTCAATAGTTGGTTAGAGCATGGTGCTAATAACATTCTGTGTTTGATCCCTGTGCAGGCCATTCACTGAAGAGCTGGATTTGATGATCCTTGGGGGGCATCCCTTCCAACTCAGGATATTCTGTGATTCCGTGAATGCAGTCAGTGCCTTTCCAACTGATGCCTAGAGAGGCTACCTGGAACAGAGGCTAGACAGTGTTAAAGGAATAAAGTAGGTATTTATTAAAAAGCCTTCAAAGGATACACCTTGGGCAGTAAAAGAGCCTGGCCGTGGCTCGACCCAAGATGGACCCAAGGTGGACGAGCTGTCACGAGTTTTCACACTTTTGTAAGTTTTGGTCTATTTACATATTGGGGTTAATTGTCCAATTACAGCTTCAGGTTATGACGTTCCATCCTCCCACACTGCTCTCCTCAATTCACTGCTGTTTATACTTCTTGATGCCTAAAGCTGCAACATTGTCCTTGGTTCTCAGGCTGAAAGAGGATTGTTTTGTCTAACTAAACTGTGAGGAGAACTTGCTAACACTTTATATGAAGTTCAGAGTTACATACTAATGCAGACTCTGAAAAATATGAAAGCTAAAACTTAAGGCATCACCACCGGTCCCGGGAAATAGTCATGCTATACAGCGCTGTGTCACGGAAGGCAGCATGTCTGGAGGCTGGGGAGAAGCCCCAGAGGGCTCTCCTTCCACCACAAGACAGTCTTTACCAGCAAGTAGACATCTTTGAGTCTGTTCTAACAGTCTTTATAATCCAGAGTCCTCCTCCTCACTGAATGGAAACAAAGCAACTGCCTAAATACTTTCTACTTGAGAAGCTTCCCTGTTATACCACACTAAAGTATTAAAAGAATATTTTAAAGCAGTGAATCCTGTGCTTTGAAAACACTGCTCCTCTCCAAGGAGAGTCTTCAGCTCCAGAGTTTCAATGCATCTCAACTTTTACCTTTTTTGTAGTCAGAACAGGTTTTTGTCAATATCTTTCCACATCTATGCTCAAGTTCAATGCTATTTTTTGTATCCAGAGAAAGATAAACTGTTTCTTCTGTTTACCCTCCCTTTTTGGGATCTTTTAGTTACTCCTTGTATTTTTAGTAACTCCAAATTTTCCATGACCATCCAAGTATGCCATAACTACACTGTGTGATGTACTTCAATCACAATAATGACTGATTTGTCCTCCTTCTCTCAGTCACTTTCTCAGAGGAAAGGCTGATGGCAATTGAGGCAAAGTGTGGGGTAGAAAGGATCCCTCATTCCTTTTGCTTGCTACTTTGATCTCCACAAATGAGCATCCAGTAGTAATTCTAAACCCAGAACATTTAAGGAGATGTTGAGTCAGACAGGCAATACATTAGCATGTTTACTGACTGCTGGTTCATGATTAAATACAGTTGCCGTGCTATGCTATGCCATTATAGTGACATTTGTTTCCCTAAACAAGATTGGGTTGGAAGGTGGCACTACACATAGAACAGATGTTGCAGACTCTGGAGTACTGAAGCAAGTGACATACATAAACCAGGGATACTTATCAAGCCCTCAGAGCTTGTAAGACAGTTAAATGCAAGCAGATAGGTGCTTATGTGTGCAGCTCAGCGTTTTCACTGCTTTACAGACTGATTTAAGCCAAGTATTATTAAAAACCTTACAGGTGCTAGGTTAGGTATTTAATAAAAATGTTTATCTGTAAACAAAGAGTTATCCTTACAACGGATTATTTTCCAGAAACTGGAATTTCAAGACAGTGCAACAATGCTCCAGTGTTTTCTTTGGCAGTAGACAGCACGGTGAAATGCAAGATTCAAATCACTTCAGAAGAGCACGGTACAAGTGCAGAGAATGCTTCATGTCCCTCTCTTGTTCCATGCAGAATATCAAGTCCCTGAGACAAACACGGGTTACTCTTGGACAGAGTATCTGCTTCGTAAGGCTAAAACCTGATGATCCAGCAATTCCATTGCCATTCAAACCCTAAATGGGGGAGAGGAAGAAAAACCCATCAAAAACATTAGAAATTCATGTAAAAAGAAGTTTTAACTAAGCTGGTTGGATTATACTGCCTACTTGTATAAAACTAGCCCACTAATGTTCAGCTTTCCACTTTGAAAACCAGCAATCCCAAAAATCCTTGCACATTAGATACTAAAAAAGACAAAGCAAGTGCTTGCCAGCTGATGGTTTATTTCAGTCAAAGCAACCACAAAGTTCTTTCTTCCTTTAAAATTATACTAATATGGTAAGATAAATAACTGCCATTTCCCTGAAGTCTGCTAAATAGACTTGCACTGAGAAAGGATCAGCCAACTACGAAGAAGGTACTAACACAGTACCTATGCAGACCCCCAGGTTGCACACAACTCTTACTACCGCTTGCTCCATCTCTTCGTGAGGAAAACTATCACTGTGAGTGCACCCTAGCTTTGGAACATGGCCAGGAGAAACTCTCATCCCAGCCATCCTCTGTGCTCTGTCCTTTAAGGGGGCAACAAATACTCGGTGAAAGCATCTAGATATTGAGAAAACTATCTGAGCCTATCCATCTCAGTCAGCTGCCTTGCTTGGTTATGAAAAATACAGTTGGTAGGAGATGATGATATTTAGTAGTTTTACATTCAAGCTACTGGAATGAGCAACCCCCACACTTTCTAAAATGCCCCAAGATTTATTATTAGGGGTGGGGAAGAGGAAGATTACCATGAGTTGCACAATAGACTGGCTACTTATCTTGGAGTCAATCTGTGCTGCACAGCCAGTCTCCTATCACTACTGGAGGGTTCTTGGTAATGAATGTAATTTGTACAAATACGAGTGCTCAGTCTCTGTAACTTCAGCAAGGCAATGCCTGCCAGCATCAACACCACTTGGAGATGGTGTTGCTTGGATGCAGTGTTAACTATATCAATTCTTACCCTAACACTCTCTGCAGGACTTCAGCAAAATGACTTTGCCCACTTTGCTTAGAGAAATCTGTTTAAACCCCCCATTTATTAGAAATGACTACCAGTGCTACACTACATATAGCAGTAAATGCCACTGTTGTTAGGGTGGAAGCATTGAAATTTATTAAAAATATAAAGAGATTCACCAGAGAGCACATGCTAGCCACAGAAAACCCAGGGCACATTGCAGAAATGGAAGCTGTATTTTTTACAAACAGCACGCAGGGTATTCAGCATCATTTCATTTGCTTTACAGTCAATACTATTAAACACTATGAAATGCCATCATTTGAAACTTTCAGTTTGTTAAATGGCTTGGAACAAATGTGTGCGTGGGGAAGACTGCTGGCCACGTTGCACAGAGGGCACTGCTGTCCTGGTAAGACACAAAAGGGTCACAGTTCAAGTTTGTCATATGACAACCCTGAAGGATCCAGGGAAAAGATAGCTCTGCAATGCAGCTGCCAGCACGGGTTGAAAAGGAGGTCAGTCCAACAGGATGCAGCAGAAGGCCCGAGGCAATGTTATAAATGAAACAAACCCCAAGGGTTTTCAGTAACCCAACAGCAATGTCCTTTATAATTCAAAGAACTTTATTGAGGTGAAAGTATTTTCTCTCTAAATAAGTCATTAGACTAGAAGTCTTACCTTTAAAAACACACCAAACAAAGCCATCTCAATCCTGTTCACTCTTACAGAAAGGAGACAGCACAAATCCCCCAGCCCACTTTGAAAGCTGTTGTAGCTGCAAGATGCTATAACAGGACAGAAGCAGCAAGCTGCTTGAGTTTGAGACAGAGTTATGGATTTGTTTATTCTTAAATTCTTACCCATCATGCCCAGTGCAGAGACATAAAGCAATATGCTGTAATACCACATCCAAAGTCAAAGCTTATCCTGGGTCCCTGTTTATTAAGATAGCCATTCACAGTTCTAAGTTTCCCATAGCATCAGTCTGGCTTATCAAAGCTATCGAGCACAGCATTTCAGGGGCCAGGGAGCTCTTTGACAACCAATAGCTGTGACCACGAGTTAAAAGAAAGTGTCCTTCTCTCAAAGTACATGATGGTTTAAAATTAAAGAAGCCCACAGACAGCCCAGGTCATTCCAGTCCATATAGGGACCACACTGGGGAACCCACTTTTAAGTGATTTTATACAGTGGTGAGCACTATCTCCTGTTAGCTACTGTCTTCCACAGTTGTATTGAAACACTGTTTTTCCCTGGTTTTGTTTTGGAACTTGGACTAAGCAGTGGTCCAAGATCTGCACATTCCAAAGAACCATCACA
This sequence comes from Donacobius atricapilla, assembly GCA_013397315.1. NCBI lineage: Eukaryota > Metazoa > Chordata > Aves > Passeriformes > Mimidae > Donacobius > Donacobius atricapilla. The sequence continues at coordinate 1,182,728 of WBMY01013484.1, read as the reverse complement.
GATGCCTCTGTTAATGTCCAAGACTTTACTTAAGAAATGCCCAACTCTGACCTCTCAAGCTGACACAAGGGACACTTTAGGGGAGGGTCCTCTGCTGCTCCATTTACCAAATTCCTATTGGGCAGGAGGTCAACCTTGTCCAGCCCTAGGCAACAGTCAATAATCCTCTCCTTTAGGTCTCACATACCTCTTCCTCAAAAGCACAAAGCTTTTGAGACCTGAAAAACACCAGCCCCCTCCTTACTCCCAGACATCTCTATTATGCTCCTCCCATTTGGGCAGCAACCACTTGTGTCTTACTGTTTTGGGGGATTCTTCACTGCTAGTCTTCAGCATACCCCAAGCCAGCTTTATCTATTTCTATGGGAAAAGTGCTGCTTTTCGACAAGGTCACAGACAAGTGCAAAGATAAGAAAATAGAAAATACAACCCTGTAGAATCAATTCTAGCAAAGAGTACTGCAATCAGCCTGCATTCCCCTTCTGCAACTAATTATTAGTGCTCCAACTAGAAACAACAACTTTTTTTCTTGCTCCTTTTTTNNNACCTTGAAGTTCCTGCCTTTCAGTAAACCCCTCACCACCCTGCCTTCCTTCCAAAAGGGAAATGACACAGGGACATACAGCCCAGGAGGGCCAACTACCAGCGCAGATTCCACCAGTCAGCTTGGGTATCACAGCTGACAGACCCTGTTTGTATGGCAGCTAAGGCACTACAGCAGTGTAACTGCACCACTGTAAACCACCCTTCCCAGTACTGAGACAACTGGCTTAAAGTCAGCCCCAGGAGGTCACAACAGCAGCAGTCCTGCTTTTGAACTATCCTCAGAATTGAGCCCAATCAGCAACTTTCCACGGCAGCACGCTGTCACCCTTAGAGCCTTTTATACACACCTGACAGAGATCAATTACACTCATTGACCTTGGCAGCAGAACACGATGTGGTGCTCCTGCTGTAGTCCCAAGCTGTGGAACAGCCAGTTTCGTTCAGAGGTTGCTCTGGAAACATGTTCAAAGATCTCTAGAGCTCTCTCCAGTGGCTAGATGGAGAATTAAATACCAATTCTCTGAAACTGCAAGAATGAAGTTAATACAGAGCCACCACTACCCCCTTACTTCTAGTCTGCAAGGTATCTGGAGCTCGGCATCTGCAAGTTTGAATCATGGATACTAACGAGGATTTCAAAACTGCTCACAGCTATTCTACAGGGCTATTCTACAGGGCCTGACACAAAGCTCAGAGAGGTCTACAGACACCTTCTGCCCCACCAAGTTCCAGTCAGGTTCAGTGAGCTGTTCCTGGTGGAGTACACACTCCCTTCCCAAATTCAGTGACTTCACATCAACCAAATTTCAAAATTTTAAAACTCGGGAGGGAGACACTTTAAGGGGGAAAAGTGTTCAGTCAAATGTTAGAAGTCAAGCCAAGAGTTCTCATTTCAATTTTTGGTGTGGCATAAACATATCACAGTCCCAGAGCCAAGATCCCAAGAGAGCAAACCGTTATTGCAGCAGAAGGAAGCAAAGTCATGAGACACTTTTCAGTGACATCTTCAAAAATGACACCTGTGTGCAGCAGAGATGTTGCTGAAAGTTGGTAAGAGCATCTGGTGAATTGATGCAAAAGCACCCAGATTCAACCCCCACCTCTGTCACGTGTGGTCACACTGAGGTCAGTAATATCTAGTGTATGCTGTACTTGGTTTCCCAGCTGTAAAACACAGAACACATTCCTGTCTCATAGGAGGAAACAAGGGTTAAAAAACCATTAACGCGTTGTGTTCAAGCATTTACCTGAGTCTCCTCCAGCAGCCAGGGGAGAAGGAACAGACCCTATCAAAATTAAGACATTTTTGCTCATACACACAAGTGCTTAATGTAGGCCAGAGAAAACAAAGTGGAAGAAGTTGATAGCAGTTTGGTGGCAAGCTAGCCTACTGATGCTGCCTATTCTAACAAACCTTGCCCTGACACAAATACTTCCACATCACAACACTAAAATTTTACATGACTCAATATGTATATGATTCTTTCTTAAAAATAAAGTTGGCTGTGTTAGGTTGGGGTCTGGGGATATTATTTTTTTTTAACCTTATAGATCATTAGGGTAGCTCAAGCCAATGGCTGAAAGACTCAGATACCTATATCCAGACTGCTTCTTGTGCAGCTGAAAACAAATGTGTATTTATGATGTTATCTGCAGCCTACAAAAAAGCCTCACAGAGCTGTCAGATCTATATAATAGAAAACCCCATTCAATTACACATTTTTCTTCAGATTTCATTGCAACATTCCTACAAGTCCTTTCAAATGTAGGCAACAACGTTTTACATATTGAAACAAATTACTGTGAATGCAATGTCAGTTTATTCACTATTATGCCCAAGATTCATGTACGCATGTCACTTCGTATGGGTACATCAGATGCTTAATCTGTACCTGGAGGTAATGAATCCTCTACAAATATGTCATGTTAGTTAATAGACAATTATTAAGCTGAAATTTTCTGGCTCTTTGCCACATCATTTTAAGCAATGTATTGTCAACTAAATTATAAATCTCTTGACCCTTCACATGTCATCAACATTTGTGTGTTACCAATATGTTCAGCCTGAAGCTACAATGCAATTAGTCATTTAAATTGCAGATATCTTTCACATATAAGAAGAATAAAGTTCATCTCTAGCACAGAGAAGGCATGATATGGGCCAATGAACTGTATTTCTGAAGTGTGTGAATGGCAGTTGAGAATATTTTTGCCTGTTTACATGGGGAAATATTCAGATCAAGTATATGGCCTAGACTGACAGGAGCCAGGAAATTCAGCACAGAAACTGAAACTCTTTAACTGACAGAGCTGTGCTTTGTTAGGTCTTGAAACAGATAGCTAAGATGCTGAAGACATTTTATAATTGCAGTTAACTTTTAGCTCCCTTCTTCCCCAAAGGTATGACCACGTCATAGATACTTCAGTTGTCCAAGAGCTTAAATAAGAAACAGAAATTGAAATCAAGAGTCTGCATACATTAAGCATATGCAAAGTAGAAAAAAACTCTCACCTTCCAGTATCACTTAATACCTATGGGCTGGGGGCGAGGTGACAGAGACAGCAAGAGAAACAGAGAAAGTGAGGGAAACCACTGAAGTGTAAAAACAGATTTTGTAGCCTGGTTATGAACACCTACTTATATATAAGTATCCCAATTTGAAGCGATTGCTTTTAAATTAATTTTATGCAGCTTCTAAGAAAATACTTTAGCTGATTATCATGTACCCATGCCAAAGACCAGGCAGTGGCCTCATTGCACAGGGAGCTATCATTTGCTACAGAGCCAATTCATGCCTTTAAATTCACACTTAGTCATATCCTTAACACCAATACTGAAGCTGATGAATTGTGCAAGTGTCTTCCCTCATCAGAAGAGCTTATGGCCAAAAAGTGACAGTAGCTTCTACAGTTACCACTTACAAGAGCATAAATCTCCATAAACCTCTCCTGGAAAAAAAAAAAAAAAAAAGTGCGCCATTGGATTGTTACACACCAGAAAACACAAATCATGTCTCTTCCCCAGTCACTTGGAAGAGCTGGGTTCACTTCCATTCTGCAGAAAGGACTTGTTGCTCAAAGGCTTAGTTCTTCCTCAGTCAACCTAAAGAACATTTCCAAAGCTTCAACAAGCAGCGTGTACAGAATATGTTTAATCAAAATGCATACCAGCATCCCAAAGTTGTAAAGCAAGAAGGGTAAGTTAAATTCTGCTAACAATGATCAGATGTGGCAGACACAAGAGAAGATGACAAGCTCATTTCCTCCACCCACAGTCAATACTAAAAATGGAACAATGACCACTGTGGTAAACAAGGCATTTGTCCCATTTTTGCTTGCCAGACTTCTTTGCAGAAGGAGAATGCAAGTGTGGACTGCTGTATTACATGTGCACAACCCTGGAAGTATCACATTATTTTAAGTATGTTGGTCAGGGCTAGGAGAAAGGAAGTACTTGAATGGCGCTGCACTGACCACAGCATATCAGCTGCATGATTTACTTATGTAGCAACTACGTGCAGTAGCTAAAGTTTCCACAGCAATGCCAGACTACCTGTGACAAGGCAAGACCCACAGTTACTAACAGAGCAGCCAGTTTTGGCAGCGGACAAAACAGACACAAGCAGTATTTGGAAGGAGGAATTTCCTTTGCCATTGGAAAGAAAGAAAAGACACAAACTATACACCTCTGAGTCAGTCAGAGGAACCAACCTGGAAGAAAGCAAGTGAAGAACTCGGCACCAATAGCACTTAGGGGCAGGAGAGACTGCATCACTTTTAAGTACTTAATGTGTTATCATGGAGCCAAAAAAGTAATGCAAAGCAAGTAGTCTCCCCACAAAAATTACACAGAAGTACAAGTATCCTACTAAGTTTTCCTATATAAAATAGAAGGTCCTGACCACAGTCTTCAGATGATGACCATAAGTGTAACAGCCAGTCTTCTGAGTCTACTTTCAGAAATATCGGTAGACTTTCTTCCTCCCTGTTGCATGATTCTGCACAAATCCATAGCTCTCAGTTCAAGGCCAAAGATGACCTTGCACCCAAGACACCTCTGAACAGAAGGAAAGAAAGTTTAAGGACTCAGAACTGTAGTCTTCAAATTTCCAAAATTCCAGTTACCGTGGGAATGAGACAGAGCTGTTTCCAAAATGGCTCTGTCAACAGAAAAGCAGTAAAACTTAATTTTAAAAAAAAAATCCTTGACTATTTATCAGCACTGAAAACATTATGGGGCATGTTACCAACTAGTAAAAGCTATGAAACAGAACAAAGAATTGGGAAAATGAGTCTGTGGTTTCAAGTTTACTTTTTTCTTATTTGTTTTAGACATGTCCTCCCTTCCCAAGATGAGTTAGTTTTCAATTCTTCCTACCCTTTAATTCATTACTGTTTACCACATGCCCTCAAACTAGGGGAGGAGGAGAGGTGGGTAACAAATGCACAAACCCCAAGACACACACAAATCAAATCCAAAGGCCTCTCCTCTTCATTGTATCCAAAAGTGTCCAGAGGGATAAGAATGAGAGAGATGAAGATATTGCCACCTCTGGATTATAAGTAGCGCCAATTAACACATTTTCACAATAGAGAGATTTTCTTAGCAGGGCTTTCTCAAATTACTTTCTGAACAATACCATTCAAATGTTAAGTTGCAGTGAAGAGAACATGCAAAACTATCCAAACTAGTGTTTCCAACAAGAAAGAAAAAAGAATTCCCATTATACTGATGTCTTTTGTTTATTTTTTTTAATTAGGCCTAGAGCATTAGCCTTATTTTTTCATTCCGTGGTCATCATAGATTTGTCCCGACTGCTATTTCACCTTTAGAGATAGATGAACAATGATGGCAATTTACAGATTATTCTTTTTATATTGTTTTTAGGTCCAAATTAGTTGACAGGCACTCCTCTGGACAAGAGCCTCTTTCTGTACTTGTTACACAATGAGGTGATGAGGCTGCTGGCAAGCAGGCTTCTGGCTGGAAAGCACATGCTTGTGTCACCACATGTTCTAGTTACCACATTAAAATGAAAGACCTGGAAAGACCAAGTAAAGCACAGTTTTAGACATCAAAAAAAGATGAACGTTCAGGAATCATGTGCTCAACTATCTCGGGAAAAAGACTTTTCGGAAGAGGAGCAAAGTCTGGTGCTGGAGTGTGGAGAAATAGAAAACCTTGCGCTGAAGAATCAGCCCAGTTAAACACAGATACTCATTAGTTAGCATAAGTCAACATACCATGCTCCCTAAAATGCTGGTTTGAGCCCTTTACATTTACTGAAAACAGTAGGCAGCAGATCCAACCAACCCAGTCTGCTGAACTGAATTTTCCCAGTATCCATTACGGTACTGGATAAAGAAAGGCAAATATATGACAAATTTGCTTACAGAGTTTCACTTTTTTAATACATACTGTAACAGATTATTTCTTCCCTGTCTGCCCAAGTACCTTAGGGCTTTGGTTTGCGTCAATAATTGCTTGAAACAACTCCTTTCCTTTAATTATTGCAGGAGGCAACCATAAAAAGAAGCTGTACAGAGCTTACATGGCCATAGGAGACACAATTGTACAAAGAACATTATCCAAAGAAAGTTGAAGTCATAGTTAGAAATCTAAATCCAGTTAGCATCAGTGATTTCACCCAATAAGGTTAAATATCATTCATATTTAGAAATAACTTCTATCATACCGGTCTACCAAGTTATTAGGCTTAAAAAATAATCATAATCATAATAAGTCACAGGAGTATTATGCACAGATTTACTTGCCATTTCACAGTCTAGAAGTTCTGACATTTAAGATTATTTGAGAATAAAGCTGTCTGTATTTTGTCAGTATTTGTAATTTGAAATGAGAAAGCACATCCTGCCTGTTTAAATTATTCTCAGACAGGTTGCCCAAAAAGATGATTTTAAAGATGCCCAAATGTGTATCAGCCTAAGGCCATATTGTACTTGCTTTCAAAGACCTCCTTTCATCTCTGAAGAATGGAATGTTGTTTACAGCTCAGGATGCTTTGCCATGTTATCATGAATGTCTTACAAATGCTCTGCTTCTTGAACTAGAGAGTGTTTGTCAAAACCGTTCTTAATTCTACATGAGAAGTCTTAAACCTTTTATAAATCCTGCTCATATATATTGGGACACTTAGAAACCTTTAAATCTAAACATCCTTCTCAAGGATTGCTATCCTGTGTAATTTCACAAAATAGAAAAAAAAATGGTCTGCAGAAAAATGCTTTCTGGTAAGCGCAAAGCCTAAGAACTAGGCACTGGAATGTGAGCTTGCATGCAAGAAAACAAAAACAGTTTTACTGTCAGAATTAGTTTCACCTACCGCCCTTACAAATCAGTCTAGTATGGCAACCTATATGAGAAGCTGCCTAAAATACAGCAGGTAAATTTGTGACAATGGAATGTTATCAAGGTTTATGGTCAGTTTTAGGCGTGTCACGTCCACATTCTTTTAGAGTGGCAAAGTAAATAATGGATCACCAGCTTTCAACAGCAACACTGTTATCTGTCTTGCTTCGGCACAATCTCATGAAGCTTTTAATAAAGCAGACATACCACAGATCATGAGAAATAACTGAAAAGTACTTAACAGGCAGACTTATTAAATATTCAGAAACAAATCCGGCAATAATTACAGAAAACCACTACGAAGAACGGGAATAGTTACCTGATAGAAGCTTGGGGGAAGATGAGAAAAGGATGAGGAAAACTGTTCCTGTGCTAGACTGATTTTTTCAAGTTTTTCCAGTAGTATTATAAAAAGAAAAATAACCATACATTTAACTTCATGTGAAATGCATTAAAAAACTTCAAAGAAGAGAAGAAAAGCTGCTCAAAAGCTGTGAACGCTGCTTTCTTCAGCTTGTTTAGAGACAGATTGCCTCCTTTCACTTGTGGTTAACAGGGAGTATTCAAAGAACTTATTCGGTATCCATGTCAGGGAAAAAATAAGTTAAAAATTCACTGAAACAAGACTATCTCATCTGCTTAGTGGGGCCTCTTGTCACAGCCTAGATGACGAAAAAACTACAGGACAGATGCCACCACTGTCTCAGCTACACGGCAAATAACTGAGGACAAGGTCCTCCCAAACTCCACTATGCAAAAATGACCGAGTGTTTTCAACCCTACCATCTATTTAAGCTTCCCAGACAACAAGAATGAAAAAGAGTTAAGGTTCTTCAAAAAGGACAACTTTACCACCACTGTCTCCACAAAAGAGTCACTGTTCAGGCTCCTGCTCATTGTGATTATATCAGGCCAACCAGCTTGAGCAATACCAAGGCTTCATGATAGAGGGGCAAAATTTGCCCTAAAATTAGTAACACTAATTTCTCTCTTCTCCAGCAAAGATGATGACCTTTAACAGAAGTAGGCTGTCAGTCTCCTCAGAAAGGACTTCTGCAGCCGCAAAAGCTTCCCAGGTACTGGGAACAGTTACTCTTCAGCACATTAAGAGATCTGCTCAGGAAAGATTTGTTAAAAGCACTTTCAATATTCAGCATGAGCCATAGAAGATGATCTGGCTCATGGCAGGAAGAGAATGGGCTAGCTTTACTGACTTATTTATAGCCTTTTGGGAGAACCTAGCCAAGGTGAACTCACAGAATATTTGAGAAGAGTCCCTACAGATTGTACATGGATAAATGTCCACAGTCAAATGTCAAATTAAGAGCCATTTCAAAAGCCATCCAAAGCAGGCACTGTGAGTTCAACTGAGGGGGCATGACAACTACCTGCTGTGGAAGGCCACCACAGCCTGGTTACCCCTCCACTATAGATGGGAATTTCTGTGAGTCATCATTTTATTCAGTCCTTTACACACAGCGCTCTTATGCACAGTCTTTCCTTTAACAGACAATTACACATTCCCATCAAATTTACCAGAAACAATCCTTTCAAGCACCTAACACACAAACTAGGTTTCTTACAGAATGCAACAAGCCATTTTTGTGTGAGAGAATTTTCACTTCTCCCTACAGGGAAAGATAAGTGTAACTCAGTACGAAGATGTAACACCATTGCAAATCATTGCAAGCCACGCCTGTACCTCAAGCCCAGATCCAACGTTTGATGAATCCAATGGTCTTTTCTTCCTTGGTCCAATGGCTGCCAAAGCTGTGAGGTTGGCCTCTCTTTGTTGCATCTGTGCCAATTCCAACTGTTGCATCTAATTTAAAAAGAAAACATCTACATTAATTACGATACATATTACGTTAAAGGTTCTTTTCATAACAGTTTCAGACAGCTCTGTAGCTCCTACAGAAATAATGTGTTTCACAGCATCTTTCCCCTCTTTCTGGTCACTTTTGACAAATTCCAGTACTCAGTCATGCTGGGAAGCCTATGGGAGCACTGTGTAAGTAACACCTTTTATGGAGACAACACTGTGGTATCAATACAGTATCAGAGGCCTTGCAGCTGCTTCCTGACCTCGTAAGGTTTGTTGTTTCTGGTTAACAGAAAATCTTGGTTTGAACTGGTTTATGAAACTGGATTGTATTAAAAATTCAAGTTATCAGGTTATGCGACCTGGGTTTATTCTTATTTCAAAATCTCAATTCATGACTGCACAAGGAAGACACCCAAATTCCTCTATCACCTGAACCTTGCACTTAATATTGCCATTGTGAAACGCTGTTCTATCCAATTTAACAGGATGATACCAGTTGACTGCTAGTCTTTCTTTTCCCAGTACATGTTTGAATGTTCAGGAACATCTGAAGCAAGTTAGAGATACACTGCATGTTTATTTTCACTCACCTCCAAAACTGTTGGACACTAAGAAATCATTAGAAAGAACTTTCACCTGGGTTAGGTAAACTTGGGACGGGATAGAAACCCATAGTAAAGAGGATTAAAATTAAAAAACAAACCAATTTTTATTCTTGTATTTTGAGATACATTCTATTCAATAATTATCAATGTCAGCTGCTCTGGAACTCAACCCAGTCAAGTCTGCTGACAGACTGTCTTAGATCAGCCACCTTGCAAATACAACCACACCGCTTCCAGATCCACCAGCTGTCAATCTTGGAGCATGGGTGGAGAAGGAAGGCTTTCCAAACATAAACCTCTGATTTGATGTGAACCCTGGGATGATCTGACCTGCAACTAGTACAGCGATGTAGCCCACGTCCTCCCCATTCCCAGGACTTAGAAGATTGTTCAGGTGGGGATTGTCTGTATGGATGTGTGTGTACGTCTTAAAAAAATTAAAGTACAACCATACCATGGGTAGGAAAGTGTCCAAATCTTCTCCCCTCCCCCATCAAAAACCCAATGAATTATCTGGACTTCCAGTCAATACAGGTATCTTGTTTACCAAGCTTGCAACACTATGATTTTGCTTGCTTTTCAGCTCTCAGAGATCCCACTTGGAGAGGAGAAGTGCAGAAAAGAGCAGCTGATAACAAATGAGCTTGCAGCACCTACATGGTATAAGTCCCCTACTTGCTACCACTTAAATGAAGATGAATCCATAACAAAGAAATACTTTGGGGTTTAGGGGGAGTGTTTTGGGGAAGAGAGCTTTTAGCTGGGTGGTTTCTAGGTAGGTGTTGTTGCAAGCCTTATTTTACTTCATATAAGTAGACTTTAGAGATGGCGGCAACTTCACATCAAGTACTGCAACAACTAGGCTATTTAAATAAAAACAGAATTTCAGGGCAAGATTACTAAAAGGACAGTGTTCCCTGGAAGACTCAAACTGCTCAAGGTTTTTCAGCAGAAATCAGGGAAAGCAAGATTTTAACAAATATGTTGAGAATAGTTTTTTTGGGTGGTTGTATGTCTCAGTTTTGAAAACAGCATTATTTGCAAGTCATCTTTGGTGACCCTATGTAGGCTTTTATTGTAATAGCATTTCTTCACACAGTAGTACTTCTTCAATGCCAGATACCCTCATTCACTTCCACACACACTGTTCTTGCTTTTGTGTGCAGTGTACATGATTAAAACCTTATTTATCAAAATTCATTCAGTTTAGTCAGCTTGTTTTTTATCCAAATATACAGGACTGCTTTCAAGAATTCTTCACAGACTATACTTTCAAACTACTAGTATTTTACAATTGTCTGAGGTGAAGACCAGGCAGCCTACTAGCATAAAATGTTTAAGATAAACCTTCCTTTAATCTCATATATAGGTTGAATCTCATATCTTTATATTCAGTAACACACTCCAACCAATCAGAGATGGGAGAAAGTGAAAATAAATGAAAATTTTGAAACTTTGCAAACTGTGAAAGCTTGAGGCTTAGAAACTACTTAAGCAGGAGCAATAAAATGCTGAGATTTCCTGGCAGAGGCAGGTGCTGACTTCCAGCCTCAGCTGGCCAGGCCTCCAACACCTGGAGCCACCCCTCCTTACAGGCAGCTGTGGAGCACCCCTGCAGAAGTAAAGCACTCCTTCCTGCCAGCAGCGCTGTTCAGTTATCAAATGTACACCACAGTCTTCTTGCCATGAGAAGGGGCATTGCAACATCCCATGCACATAGCACCCTTCTGGGGAAAGAATAAACTCCTAAAGGCTCCAACGAAAAAGAAAACCAGAAGGGGAAAGATGATTTGCTTTAATTTAGGAACCATTACACTCAAAGTAAAATGACTTTTAAAACCATTAAACTTAAGACAAAGCAAAACAAACCAAAAGCCTTTATTAGTCTAACTGTATGCTTCCATCCCTGAGAATCACTGGAAAACATATCCCCCTTCTCTCTCAACCCCAAAAAACACATACCAACCAGCTTTACTGCAATTAGACTGTCAAAAACGTGTGACTGCTGAACACCTCTGGCTCGAAGCAGCATTGAAATAAGCCCCTCTTTCCTTTTTACAGCTGCTGTTGATGGGCAGCCATGGTCAAGTGTGAGGACAAAAGGCAGAGCAATGAATAAATACCAGGAGGTTTTGGGTTGGCATCAGCGTGGGGTGGAGGGGACTGGGTGGGTTGAGGCTCTCATGGTACAGCATCAGGATGCTGTTCTGGTTGAGGACTGGGCAGTACCTTGGCACCATCACCATTTATTTACCCCATGAAATTCAAGCACACCAAGCGTGCTGCTGGCACAGGCACACTGCAGGAGGGAGCAACACTGCAGGAGGGCAGTGCTGGCAGAGGTAACAAAGGAGAGGATGACACTTGGGGGACTGTATAAAAAAGAAGAGATTTCTAGAAACAGAATTGATGCATCTTCAAACGGGCAGTTCCCAAGACAATGCTGGACTCGCACGTCATTAGCAACAACTGCTCTCTCCAATATATCTTCCACCTCCTAGCTAGTCAAAGGATTTTTCAAATGATACAGAATCTCACCAGAGGTTTGGAGCAGAAGAAAAAAAAAAAACATGGTCTTGTTGCGTTCTACACATCTCAGGGATTTTTCTGAGAACATAATTAAGACAAATGAATTTATACACTCAATTTCTATAATGGACTCAACAGATCCCCATTAAGTGATATGGGCAGGCATCCAAATTACCCTGCTGAAGCCAGCAAAATCATCTTTTCATCAAGTTTTGTTCCATTAAAAATTGCAGATTAAGTGTCTAAACACTGTGTGAGCAGTTAAAAGCACAGGATAAGGAGAAGACAGCCAGATAATGTCAAGGGATACCCGAGGATAGTGACTGGATAACTACTGCCAGATTTTCCTAAATGCGATTAGGAAAGAGCAAGAGGTGACTTTGCAGAGTCAAATCTTTCTTTAACAGCTACTTTTGTAGCATGTAAATTAGGGAAGAAAGATCAATGCAGTACGGGAGAGTAAAAGTAGTATATACACTTTATTAAAAGACAACATAGAGAAGCTGCATGGTTTCTCTTCTAGAGGTCAGTTTTATTAACTTTGGTGTCTTTGAGTACAATAGGATACAAAGAGAGCTGTCACACCCAGGTGAAATCATACCATCATACCCATCTTGACAACAGATTAATCTTTTTCCTTGAAAACAGAAGTGTGTGATGGCAATTCCAGAGGAGCAGGGGGAAGCTGCACCATACATCAGATCCCCAAACTAACAGGCTGCCCCTTGTAATGGGTTAAAATTCACAACCGGGCAGAAACACCAAAAATGTAATGTTTATCACATTCGCCGAATTTTCATTTTAGTGGAATAGGATTAAAAGAAAAGGCAAAACAGGTTTAACTTAAACATAGAAACAGTTAGATTTATTAACATACTAAAGGGCAAACAAAAAAAAAAACAACCACGAAACCTATTTAAAGACAACCCCCCTCCTCCCTAGCAACAATCTACTTTTCCACGAAACAGTGCAAAGAGACAAA
>WBMY01013484.1:1134505-1169567 GCA_013397315.1 Donacobius atricapilla | reverse complement strand
GCCAGCCTCGGCACGGCCGCCCCCCAGCCCGACTCCCGGGGCCGGCGGGGCCCTGGGCCCGGGCCCCTCCCGGCCCGGCCGCAATGTTACCTCGGCCGGATCCCTCATAACAGGGGAGGAATCTCCCAAGATTCCCGTATTTAAGCGGTGTGTCCCAGGGGTGTACACTTTTTACCTGATTGGCCAACTTGGCTGCCAGTTCCAAAGCAGATCATCGATTGGTTTTTCTATCATTCCTGCCAAACCAATACACCCCTCAACCTGACCTACTTTATCTGCTAAAGGTGCTGCTCTTCAATCACAACACAAGACCCCAACACATGCTCTATTCAAAATTCTTTCCCCAAGAAGGGCATTAAGAAGGGATGGGTTCCAGGCAAGTGGCAAATGAATGTTCATGCTTCTTTTCTCCCTGTTTCTGGTTTTCACATATGCTAAGAATTGCAGTACAAAGAGTTCTAAAAACCTGTGTATAAAGATCAAATTGCTATGAAAACGTCTCAGAACTTGTAAAATAGTCTTTGTTGCTGCTGGCCTTTTTAATAATAAAAATAGGGTTTAAAGTCTGGTCTTGCAGCAAGCAAGAATCTCTAGGGTGACACAATAACCATTTTAGTTAATCTGACCTGCAGCAGAAATCAGGAAATAAGGTATGTTTTAAAGTCCTTCCTTATAGTGAAATGGCATTTGCAGCATGGCTATAATCACACAAAATGAAAGGTTTTAAAATTGACCTCTCTGTTCTTCACTCAATCCTCTGAGAAAAATATTTCTTTTCCTGCTCACAGAAATTCTCTCATTTACATCTCGTACCCCACATTTCAGAAAATACGCAAAATCTATTTTTACTATTACACCAATGACATTTTTGAGGCCCTTTATTATTAAAAAATAAATTTCAAGTTGTATAAGAAGACAAGAAGTACTTCAGCTATGAGATGCTGAAACTTTTACTTAAAGCAATACTGCAGATTGGTTTTAAACTCTTTTGGTTACGAAGAATGTGATAAAGTGATCAGAGTATGTGATCAGAGCCTCAATAATACAAGTTATGCAAATCTCGAGGCTTTCCCTCAAGAGGAAGAATACACAGCTGATAAAAAATATACACTGCTACAAATAAAGTCAACTAATTCACAGCAGCTAATCCATGATGTGTACAGCAGAGGGTGGCTGTATTATTGAAGGTGGGGGGGAAAATAAAGAGTGTTACCTAGCTGAATTCAAGTTCACCTTAGAAAAGGAGTAAATGAAAGCCTTTGTGTCTGGTCACAAAATATGCAGCACAGAATTCAGGTATTCAGTATAAGCTTTCACAGATGACAAAGTACATGAAATATTTACTCTCCAGATGTTCAAAAAATAGTTTTACCAGGGAAGGTTTTTCTACACATAGAGATGAGATCACCTGTCTTAGCTGGGGCTCACAGAGCAGTAACAGGACTGAGGTTAAAGAAAAATCAGACAGGCAGCCCTTGTCCAGCAGATAACATGCTGGCATCATGCTGGCCTGAGAAATTCATACTATTAGCTGCTTATGCAGGCACATCAATATACAAAGTACTAGGAAACAAATCTGAGGAGCAGAGAAGAGATATCTCTCTTCATTTGAATGCTAGGAACTTATGCCTGGGAAAAAAATAGCCAAAAAATCATCTTAGCAATGCAATAACAAATAAATACAGCCCCATGGATGTAAATGAGCTCAGAAGAAATGCTGGCAAGACAGATGTGGCTAAACACCAAAATTCTGGACTTGGTTATAATTAATATAAGAGAAAGACTTGAAAATGTATGTACAAGATACTGGCTTTAATATTAACTAAAAAGTGGGGATGTCTCCACATACGACATTACAGGCAGATAGAGTACAGGACAGATTAAATAAATATTTAAACTAACAGAAGAACTGGCAGGAAAGGAAACCAGGGAAGGCTGAAGACAACTTAATGTATGCCTAAGGGTTATGTGTGCTATCCAGCAATAAGTACATCAGGAGTAATAAAAGCACTAAAGTAGATGAACAAGAATTTGTATAAGACGTGCAGGGGAAAAAAAAAAAAAGAAAGGAATACAGGCATACAAAAGAGACAGAGGCTCTCAATCCTATAATGTCCCGCAATAAACAAATTAAACAATAAATTAACAAATAGTAAAATTCAAGTAAATCAAAGAAACTGTGACCAAATTTCAATGTCTACCTTTTTCTAGCTCACATCTGTGAAAGAGAAACCTCAGGACCTATCTGAGCCTTTCATTGCCCTTTACTGTGTATTTTTTGAAGAACTAAATACTGAGGTACCTTTTAAGTGGGTTCACTTATCCCACTGAAATGACTTTTTCTCTTTTTTGTATCCATTCTCTCTTTTTTGGCCAGCTTTTTCAAGCAAGGTTTCACTGGGTTTCATTATGTCCTCTGTTTAGTGCTTTGAAAGTTGTCTACTGCTCTCAGTCTCTTCTCTCTTCATTGTCTTTGGAAGAAAGAACTGCAATTTTTTTTTCACATTCCCTTTAAGCATTTTAAGGAACTTGAGAAGAAAATGAAAAATAAACCTTAAAATCTGCTTTCAATCCCAAGCCTCTCACACTGGTTGTCATAAAGCGCAATGAGCATTACTGCCTCCAGCCTCTACCTTTCCTATACAAAATTTTCTGCCCTACAGGTTGAATGCAGCTGAATAACAGGCTTCTCATATGGGGGACATTCTCTGAGGAAAACTGACACTTGGAGGCTGCATATTTAAACATTTACCATCCTCTCCTCTTGCCTACAATGCAATTTCTTTTCTTGCAATTGCTTCCTTTCAAACTGTTTTAATTAGCCATACAATTAGTTTCCACTGACTTTTCCCTCTGTTGTAATTTAGATTTAACGGCAGAAAGGCAGAATAGCATGCACTGGTTTGAAATGCAGTCCTGACTCATAATAGAGCTGTATGTAATACTGTAGATTTCTTTCAGGTTAATATCCCACATACCTGCTTCAGTGGCAGAAAAGGCTCTACCACGGCTGTGTGCCACAAGACCAGGTGCTTTGTCTGTATAAAAGGGTGTGCTGGAGAACAACAGAACGTTTTTCCAGGATAGCCACAAAGGAATCTACCCAGAGGAGGAGGGGAAAAATTGGTATTTTGAGTTGATATTTCCTAATATATAATTAACTCCACACAAGGAAAAAAATCCAGGACACAGTGACTTCCTGACTCCTTATTTTGCCCACTCTTGGTAAGAATTTCCAATGAGTTGGAGTGTGTGTTTCCTTTTACCAGTTTTTTGGTTTGCTTAACCATTATTGATACATTTCTGTGTTTTCTAGGACACTTGGAACATGACTTCCCCTGTGCAGTCCCATCAGCTTGCCTTACTTGGAGGCCCAGGCAAGTTCTTGGGTGTCTGGCATCGAGCATCAAGCTCTCTATGTGCTTTCAGACACTGCTTAGGCTAATTTTGCTGCAAGAACAAGAAACAGACTACAGCATCCCACAGTAATGTATTCCACAGCTTTTGTTTCAGATGCTACCACTTAGGAGAAGACTGTTCAGTGATCATCAACAGACAGGGTTTTTCATCTCATCATGCAGTCCACCCAAAATTTCTTGGCAGACAACTCTCTGGATCTTCATTATCATTTTCCTTTCGTACTTTCAGCCCTAAAGTTTCCTCTATTAGCAAATTTCTAATCTAAGGCTATACTTACAACTGGTTATATGTCCATTCTCTGTCTCTCAGACAAACTGAGACAAGGCTATTTGCAAATCCAAGAGCACTCTTAATGGAGTGCTGTGGGGGGGGGCTGTTTTTCACAAAGGATAGTTACTATCGTCTTTCAGGCAGATGGTTTTAGGGTATTTGATGCAGTGTCTCAGCTGCTCTTTTCTTACTTTCCTTCAAAACACCAATATGAGTGTCACAAACAGGCATTTGGTTCACTTTGTAGCTCACCCAATAATCTAACACATAGTGGAATTTCTATTCCTGACTTTCTACAAGAGTTGTAACACATCAAATCTCTTGATGATTGTCCTTTGTAATCTGTAAGGCTACATTCACAGCTAATAAAATTTATGTCTCTTCGATTATTTTGCTTTTTCGTTTTTCAGAACATGCAGAAGCAGGTAAGAAACACTACAGACAATCAAGATAATATAAATCAAGTAATTAGGCAGAAGCTCTTAGGATGTCACTCAAGGTTCATAAAAAAAGCCAGCTGATCACAATGAGGTCTTGTTTTGCTTGCAGCGTCCTGTACTTGCTTTTTGAAAGGTTATGGTTAACTTCTACCTTGCCACAAGAGTGGTCTTAAATAATTTGAACCATTGTGCAAGAAGACTAGATAGAAAAGCAGTACAAGAGGAAAAAGAAAACCAACTGCTTGAAAATGTGAGTTGGAGGTGGTAGGGCAAGCAGCAAAGAATCAAGTTACAGTAACTTGTTACCTGAGAATGAGAGGAAATAAGGGAGACAGAAGGTTATATGAAACAGGAAAAACAGATGGTAACCATTGAAAAGATACTAACCATTGAAAAGATACTACAAAACAACTAAAATTCAGTCATGACTACGTAGAGGCCCAGAACGCACTGGAATCACGCTGACTCTTTGTTTGATGTTTTCTGTAGGGGTTGTTTTGTCTCTACAAAAACCCTAGGGTTAGCCATTTTCCTCCCAGTCAGTTGATAGTAAAGGTATCGAATTTTCTCAGCATCTCATCGACTGCCGTCTTGTACCTGTGTCAAAAAATGCACGAGTGCATCAAGCAGGCAGGAACAAGGGAGTGGGAAGATCTGTGCAGTCGTAAGGGAACAGAGCTCCTGAGAGAGCAAGGAATGTGGCAGGCAAATCTGCTGTCCATCAGGTGCTTGCTCCACACACTCCTTTCCCTAGCTCAAGATGCAGCTGCTCCCCTTTATGCACTGACAGATGCCGCAAGGTGACACAAGGTAGGAGCAAAGGTGGAAATAAGCAAAAATGCTCCCAATAAAATACCTGTTCACCTGCCCAACCCCAAGCAGGTATCTTGCCCAGATACATTCTGAAAGGTTTGTCCAGGCACAGCCTTAAGCTTCCTGAAGCTGTACTATAAAAGCACACTCACTTTTGAAGAAGATGGATAGAAGTATAAAGAAATTGGGAAAAACTCCTTCACTGAAAGGGTTGTTAAGTGTTTGAACAGGCTGTCCTAGGAAGTAGCTGAGTCACCATCCTTGGAGGGATTTAAAAAATATTTAGATGTGGCACTTAGGGACACAGTTTAGTGATGGTGCAAGACTTGCTATTGCTGGTTTAACAGTTGGGCTCGATGATCTTAGAGGTCTTTTCCAACCTAAATGATTCTAAGGGATCAGAGTTTATATTTAGAATTATAGTACACACTGTGTAATACTGACATTTTTACAGGTCTTCTGGGATGAACTGTTCATATGGCTGGCCTGCACAGTTGACAGCATCCTACACCAACTCAATTTAGGAAAGCTCAGTTCAGGAAAGGGGATGAAGCCACAGATAAACTATAAATACAGCAACATGAATCACATTGACTGAACATTTTCTTTGTAACTGGAAGCACTGTAGAAAGGAGAACAAGAAATAGCAGAAACCACCTAAAAAAACTTACGGTTTAATAGTGCAAACATCAGGGATGATGAGAGGATTGCATCCCCTCAGTTTGAAGAGGCAAATAAGGCAGAATGAAAAACGGGTAATTTACCCAGACTGCAGGAATGCCACTGCACAAAGAGCTGGTCCGTGAGGAGACCAAGGACAAAATTCTTGAGTGCACAAAGCAGCAGCTTGGGGCAAGCCTTGCAGCTGTTTCAGAAGGAATGTGCACTTTCCGTAGGTATTAAAATCTGCTGAAACAGGTGAAAGAGGGAAATAAATGCAGATTTAATTCATGGCAAGCTACATAGGCTAAGAATATAGGAAAGGAAATGACTTAGCGTAGGGGAAGTTTGAGGCAATAGGTCATGCAAAAAGGATGAAAAGGTCACAGCAATTATGTATAGCCTTTTGGATAAAAGAATCCACTGCAGAGTCTCTGGATGTACTTCCAGCAATGTTAAGATGTTGCTTCCAGCTACTGGATGACAGCACATCCTGGATTTATAAGCATTCATTGTCAGGATGTACACCCTGCGTTTTGGGAAACTTTGCTTTAGAACTTGCTACAGTGCCATTACTCCACATCCTCTCCCCTCTCCCAGGGGGTCACCATCAACATACAAAAGACAGCTTTGTGGAAGGCAACTCCATACTAATTCTTAAAGAACTATAAGCAGACAATCAGATCAGGCTTTCCAGCAGATACTCGGCTGGAGTGACCCAGAAAGGATCTGATTCCAACTGACAGAGGTATCAAAGTTTCCAAGTTTGGTTCCTCAGGACCAGACTATAACCACAACATGACAAGGCAGAAAGACAAGGGTAAGCCATTTAAAGCCTTCATCCCACTGTACACCATGCTTCTGTGTTACCAGTTTTCATCTTGAGGTATTTGCTGATTTTTATTTTGCTCTTATTCCAGTCCTATTCATGCTTGCATTTTTTCAATGCAAATGTGTGCTGACCAGTTTTCTCCAAACTGTCAATAAAGTGCTAATTTATTCCAGCTGCATTTGCTCTCATTTCCACTCAATCTTAAGATGGTCTCAGATGAAAAAGCACCACTGGCACAGAAGGTGGGCACCCCCATTCTCCACGAGAAGCATGAAGAAGCTTCTGGCTGCCTCATTCTCTGGAGAACAAAGCAGCAGGACAGAGGGCAAGTGAAAACCAACACAAAGATTTGTGTTGCCCCAAGAGGCATATCTGCCTCCTCTTCTTTTGATGGAGCAGTTGGAGACTCACTCTGTGAGCAGCACAGTATGGAGAAACACGCAGGACAAAGAGCGATGCAGGTTGTGTTAGTCTGGCACAAGATGAGATACACTGACGGAGGGGAACTCAAGACATATTAGAACACCAAGCACTAAACTTAGATGCCTTCTCTGCTCTGTTGGCTCCTTTTTTTGACACCACTATGCCACTTTTAAAAAGAGATTTCATGAAAAATATCAATGAATCTAACCTAACCTTCATGTTCTAAATATGCAAACCACAGAATATTTTTCATGATCTTATGCATTACTGTTCAGAAAACAAGAGAAAAGAAGCTGCAAAAGTGAATTACTTTGCAGTCTTTATTAAAAGAAAGTACATCTAGAAACGATCAGATGATGCAGAAGTAAAGTCACCTACAAAACAAGACAGATTAGCATCACCCACTGATTGTTGATCCTGGTGGCACTAGAGGCAAACTGGGAAGGGCTTTAGGGCAACTTTGTACTCACAGATTGCAGGAATGAAGAAAGAGTGGTAAGCAGAAGCAAAGAATTAAAAAATAGATAGTAAAGCAAGTTCCTTCTCTCTCATTTTACAAATTTCGTCTACTATTGTGCAAATCCAGAGCATCGATTCAAATACTATTTTACTGGATTTCCATTTGTTTTGCCTGGGCCCCCTACATTAATCCAAACAATAAGGGCCTTTAAAGCATTCATAAATAACCTGCTGCTGCTGGCACCTAGGAGCCAAGTGCAGCAATGTTAAGCAACAACAAATTTCATAGTTCAAGAGGCACAGTTAAGGAAAAAGGTTGCTCTGAAAATCACTCTCATTTAGCACAAAGATCCTTAAAAATTGCATGAAATCAGTCAAGTAACTATAGAAACCAATTTCTTCAGCTCTGTATCACACGTCTCACACCTCAATTGTCTTTATTATCGTCTGCTGTCAGATCCTTAATCAGAAATGTGAACAGGCTTGATGATTTATTCAGCAGGGACAAGAATCTGTAGGTCAAGTGAAAAATTTCACACACACATACACACGCACACACATCTTCAACCTTAGGTACTTTCATTTCATTCTGTTCCCAGTAGCTCTGGGGGCAACTCCAGTGAGATCCAATATTAAGGCTCAATTAAAATAAGCTCCAATTAGTGGAGCTTTTTTCTCTCAGGCTAGAAAAGTCAGGAAATGGATATTGGGAAATGTAAAAAGTCAGCTACTGAGAGGAGGCTGCAGACATAAATGAACTTATTTGTTGATTTCTACAGTTGCTATGCAGAGGCCTCTGGGAGTAAAAGCTTAACCAGTCTAAGCTATAAACTAAAACCCCTGCAGCTAAACATGAACTGTGTGAAACAAGGGCTCCATTCCAGAACAGAAAACTGCTGGGCCCAGAAAATTAAAAGCCAGAGGCGTTTTCCATTTAAAACTAAATCCCAGTACCGCCTCCCAGCCAAAGAATTATAAGCAGTATCAGATTTACAAAACGAACAATTACCCTGGAAAAATGTAGCCTATTGTACAGTCCCAGATGCTAAATCTCAAAGTTTCTTTTTTTTCTTTTTTTTTTTTCTAATCCCACATTATATTCCTACCAAGTGTACTGCTGCAGTTTACAAAGGACTGTTTCGAGACAGGACTGAAACTGCAAAAAATAAAATGTTAAAAAAAGGGAGCTCATAATTCATTGACCTCATTTGAAGCACTGCCCTTGCCTGTGGCAGTTCCTGTCCTTCCCCAAGGCCTCTGCAAATGGTATGCAGCAGCAAAATAAACCCTGACCTAATTGCCAGGACAGGGCTGCCAACCTTCTCTCAACACACAAAGGCAAGCATGGTAACTGGAAAGTCCTACCTCTTTTGCTTTCTGCTTTAACCGCAGTTGCTCTGGATCTTCTTTATTGGAACGGCTCTACCAAAGGAAGAGGAAAAAGACTGAATAGAAATTACAAACACCATCCTATCTGTTAAATATTTAATAAATGACAGTTTTCTCTGGTGATTGAAAGATTTAGCTCCAGGGGTGAATGCCTCAATCCAGACTGGCTTCCATCCCCCTCCATGCACATACGTGCACACCCCTCCTCATCTGGGCCGGCTGCCTCTGCTCTAGCCAGAGGCAAGATTAAGCTGAAAATGATGCTAACACTGTCAGTCAGGTCCAGTCTAGGCATGATGTTGTTCATGTCAGCATCAGACACTTAAAAAGGACAGGAAGTATAAGAAAGAAAGGGAGTAGTATTCATGCAAGCACAACACAGTTCGTTCAACTCTAGATTAGGTTTCCACCCAAGCTGGTCCAGAATTCAGCTTGAAACAAAACCAAAAGAAAAGAATAAACGGAAGATGGTTAAGTCACAGCTGATAAAGAAACATCTACTGTTGTAGATTTTTTTTTTCCCTCTTCCTCTTTAGGGGAGGGAAGAGAGAAGAAACTTGTTCTATACTAGCAACAGCTCCATTAGGGGTTTATGGATGCAGTGGTACCAGCTCCAAGGCTAGCCCACCGAACTTGACTACAGAAAGCAAATACGCCTGCAAGGGTGGTGGATCTCACCAGGCTTCTGTTTCAGAGGCAAGAAGGGATACAGGAAGGACATTTATAGATTTTTACTTCACGTTGACCAGTAGGAATAACCTCAAAAGAGGAGATCACCCCATCCCACATTTCAAAGAAATCTTGCGGACATTTTAAAAAATATAAATAGGTTAAATTCTTTTCTGCATGGCCTCAGTTCTCCTCAACAACATTATAGATTTTCAGTGACAGGGTTAATGGTTACTATATTTAAAGCAGAAGTAGGAGAAACCTGAAGATGGTCACCAATCTAGAGGACGACTGCTTCCTTGGAAACCTAGAGTCTTACCTTGGCTGCTCGAAGCAACATTTCACGTTCCTCTTCATCTTTTCTCCGCTTTTCTAGGTGATCGAGCTTCTCAAGAAATCTCAGTTGTGCTCTGGTGTCACTACATACGATGTACTTATCACTCCCCTGAAAAAAGAAGTTTGTTATAGACAACCAGGAGCTAATAAACCTAATGGGAAAAATCTGAAAAGAACAACACTGTTTTTCAAAGCTGAAAAGTGTGGACTGTTTTAGAAAGACTTCAGGTGATAGTTGTCATTTACACATCTCCCCTCCACTGCAGCATGTTTCCAGGTGTCTGTCACTAGTAAGAGGCTATTGAACAAGTGATACTAACAACATCCAGTCTATACCGATTATAATAACAGAAGTCTTCCCTAAACTTAGACTAAAGACTGAAATTTTGTTTTAAACCACCAAGTTGATATCCAGTATAATATTAGGGAAAAAAAAAGGAATTATAAAGCAGCAGGGTGTAATATCTTTCTTCCTTTAAAGAGAAAAAAAAAAGAATTTGACATTTTAAGTTTCTAATGCTTTGTGTTCTAGTTTCAGCCATTTAATGCAGAAGTTGAAACAAGCATCACGTGGTATTTCCAAAAAGACATTTTATTTATTAGAAGGGTGATTTAGAACCAGTTGTAGTGAATCTTGGAGGTGAAGAAGATGAAATATATATATTTCATGATTTATTGTAGCTTTAAGAATATGTATTTTTGCCTTAGTGAATGCTTTCAAGTCCCAGGATAGTTTATGTTGAAAGGTAGCCTAAGGAAGTCATCTGGTCCAGCCACGTGTACAAAGCTGGGCCAGTGAATACTAATGATTAGTATTAGTCCAACAATCACTGGACACACAGGCATTGAAACAGGGCTGAGGTCCTTTTGGTCTAAAGAATAGCAATCAGTAGTTTATTTTACATTCTATTTTTGCTCCCACTGGCAAGCTTGAGTTGACATTTACTTTAGCTCCGAAAGGCAGAGAAAGGGAAGATCCAAAACATGGTCAACTGGCAATTAAAAGCTTGGTTTTACTACTCTGCTCTTCAAAAGACAGGCTTCTTGAGCCTGCGTTGGCCAGAGGGCATTTAGGCCACACAAGACAAGGAGCCCATTCTAGACGAGGCATGTCTGTGCCACCTGTCTGTACCACTTTTTAGTGCATGTCCTACAGTTGTCTTCTTTCTCTGTTACTCTGTGAATTTGTTTTTTTTCCTGAGAAATTTATCCTGGGGCTTTCATCAGCCAAACATACTATGTACTTTGAGCAACTCTTCCATCTATCTTACCCCAATCTCACATTGTAGTGAAACAACTCTGATATACAATTATTCTAAAAAAAGCACAGGATATTTTACAGCTGTATTTTAGGTAAGGTTATATGTTAAGTATATGGACTATCAGTGACTTCAGGTACTCAATTTTTAGTTTTCAAGGATACTAACACTCTTCTTCTCACACCCAGTAGTGCACTATGAAAAGACAGAAGTAAAGTAAAGGTTTTCTTGTGGAGCACTGTTGTCTCCTAATCTGAATTTTCACAACTGAGTCAGAGCATGAAATCAATCCCTTTTCTGGTATTAGGTTTAGTCCTTTTCAATGAGCCACTTCATCGTCACATATTACCAACTGTGGCTCAAAACACACCATATGCTTCTACCAGCAACTTTTCCAAGCAGCATCTGGCTCTACAAAAAAGTCCAACAAATATTTTCCCCCCTCTTCTGCCACTGCTCAAGTGTTTTTATAACAGCTCTCCACAAAGCATACACTACTTTTGAGTCCCTCTCAGTACATCAGTACAACTTGTTTTGAAGCAGCAGTTTATGATAATCCACCACCATGCCACAATCCTTTTAAAACGACAAAGAAGAAAGCTGTAGTACCAGAAGATTATTTTTTCAAAAGTTTAGAAGTGTTTCACTTTGGAATAGTGAATATTTACACATTTTAAGACAAATCCATGACACTATACCAACCAGCAATTTAAGTCTCTCAACCAGAAGCTCCTCAATGCACTACCATGGCCTTATATGGGACAAGAAATAGGTGCACCCCTAACAGTATTTCAGATCATCACCTGTTCTAAGATCACTTATTTTAGGAATTTTTAAAAGAGGAACACCTGCAGTTATATTTTGTCCTACTCAATAAACTTCTCTGTGGTCATGTAGCAGGGAATTGCTGAGACAGAAAATATTACATTGTACCCCTGCTCATGACTTGTAGCCAGTGCTGTTATGATGAAGCATTATCACCCACACTCTAAGGCCCTACAGACAACTCAGTTCAGTGCTGTGGCATTTCAGTGCTACTGCAAGAGGGGACAATGTTGTCATGGAGCATCATTTATAGCTCAGCAGCACACCATGCCTCTTGGAGCCATGAGCTCAGGGGCTCCAACCACAGGAACATGGCAGCTGTTTCATGCTGGGATGAATCCACATGAAAACCCTTTGCCATTATGGTCTTCCAAAGGCTCTATACGAGCACTGCAACAAGAGCTGCAACACAGACAGCAGCTCCCAACCTTCTGAAAGGCTATTCCTACTTCACATAAACAGACCAGCATCATAGTTTTATCCCAATTAAGTCAGTGACTTCCAATTTTCATTTTTTTTCTTAAACTTAGCAAAAAAGGGACAAAGTTGACAAGTCTACATGACGGCATAACATGAAGCTTTCACCCTGACAATTCACTCTCTCTGTACGGCTATCAATCAGATGAAAGCTGCTAGGCATTAGATGAAAGCCAGCTGAGCAAACTGGGAAAAGAGTTTCCTGAGTATGATCCCATGAATTACTGTACTTTTTACACCAACTCCTACCCTAACAATAGTTACTCTGGTTTCCCCACACCTACCCCTATTACTGTCTTTTTGCAATGAAGATAGGACAGTACAAAGCCTTATGGAGCAACCACCCAACCCTCATGGAAAGGCTCTGGGAATTTATCGGACATAGATGTAGCCCACATTGTGCAGGGGTACCAATCAAAAGCCACAAGGGAAAAAGAGAACAGGGGTTAAGCACCAGTGCAGATGGAATACAGGGCTGTATAAATATCTACATTAATACATAATGGGACTCCAGCACTCTGCAGCATTCTCCTCTTGAACTTAAGATTTCTAAAAGCCTGTAAGCATCTCTCACAATAACATTACTCACAAAGGTAATCCTGTAGGACACTCCTCTGTCACGTAATACCATCTTCCTAACAAAAGAGGGTGTCTGTGCCTCTAAGATTACTGTGCCAGTTACTTCTGATTTTTTTGTTTGTTTTGCTTTTGAGAAAAGAGGAAAAGAAAGCCATCTTATTGCAATCTTATAATCTTATCACTGCTTCTGGCAATTCAATCAGACAAAAACCTATCTGTTTTTCTATTGCTTTAGTTCAATGAGAAAGAAACGAGCCCTATCCAGCCTACTGCCCAAAAAACATTTCCTTCTGTTCTTGGTGTCTGCAAGACACTAAGTCCTACTGGTTACTCAGGACTTCAGCTTCCTCCTCACTTTTGCTCACAAGCTCAATTGTACCTCCCACTTTGGAGAAAATAACATAAAAGATGTGCAGATTTCTGAAGTCTTTTCATACTAAACTCTGCACTTGTTCTGTATTGATTTTCTTTTCTATTACATCTTCTTCTGGCAAAGAACAGAATACTCCAGCTGCTCCAGACAACACCATAAATATTCAGAAGTTTCCAAGCAGTTGCTCCTCTTTACTATTGCTGTTTCAGTCCTGAGAAGCCCATAAAAAGTGTTCAGTACAAAAATAACTCCTATTCCATTACTTGCATGCTCTTGTTAAATTTCATTAAGTACAAAGCTCTTGTAAAAAAACTCAAACCTGAACAAACAGGAAACTAAGCTGACAGATACGTTTGTTTCTCACTTCTTTTTTTTCTACTACAGCTTCACATTGGAAGAAGTAAGGATTAGCATCTTGCTATTGAATGACAAAAGAAAAAATGAAAGAGCTGGTTTGGCCAGAAAATTATCACTTCCCATTTGCACCATACAAGCATCTTAGGGGATACTAGCTCACTGGGACACAATATACTTCATATTGAATGAAGCTAAAAAAAAAGGTCAGATGAAAAAAAAAAATCTTTAGATGAAATGGGCCTCTGCCTTCACAGAGCACTTTCTAAAAGTAATGTAATCAATTCAGTTTCCCAAGGCTTTTTACTAAGCCAATACTGACTGCAATTCCACCAACAGTAAATACATAAGAAAACACAAGCCCCTAAATCAACCCACCATCAAGAGCATTCAAAGTTAGCTTTCCATTTACCATACAAGAGACTTTGCATAACAGCCACCACTGCTATGGAAGAGAACACATGCTTTTAGTGTTATGCTGGGTTTTCAGAGCACCTGTCCAACAAGTCAAATGGAACAGTTATATGCTGGGCTAGACACAGCTGAAAACAGCCTTTGGTAGATACTGAGAACACCAATGCTGTAACTGTGATGTGCCCACACTTGGAAGAGGTTTACCTTCAAGGCTGCAAAGCAGGAAAACTTTGTGCAAAACTTGCTAATGACTTCCTTTACCTTGTGGGTTGATACTCTGTGCCGAGCAATTACAGTTAGTTTTTCTAGGAGCCCTCGTAATCTCTCCTGTGTAGCATGGGAGACCAAGTTCACAACATCAGAGTTAAGTTCTGTAATGTCATGCCTTTTACCTGTGGAAGCAGAGAAAATCCATTACGTGTTTTAGTAGTAGCTGATAATTGAAATAATTAGCACAGCAGGTATTCTGTTCCCCCTGGAAGTCATACCCATTATGAATAAAGGTTTGGAGATTATGATTTTCCTGGTAAAGTCACAACTTCAAAGATCTTAGACATTACATTAATAAAACTTAGCCTGGAGCTTCAGAAAATATAGACATTGTTTCACTTAGCCTCCAGAACCACTCTCCTTGCAAGGTCATTTATAGGACAAAGTTAATAAGAACACAAATCAAGCTTCATGTTCAGGGAGGGGGAGAAGAGGTAGCTGTAGAAATTAGCGCCATATTCTGTTAATTCCAGTAATTAAAAAAATACAGAATTACATTTTGCCCTGCTTGACACCGTGCTTGTTAACAACTCATGACATTTATTTGACGAGCAGGAACGGGTTTTGCAGCACATTCCAGGCACAAGAGACCCTCCAAGCTGCCTTGACGGACTGACACGGGGCAGACAGACCCAACCAACCCACAGCAGCCCCTCGGACAGTGCAGATTCCAGTCCAGCCAGGGTCATCCTGCCACCACCTTCAACCTTTTCTCTCAGGCTGCCGCTGATTCTCTGCATCTCGGCAGCTGCGACCGAGGCTGGTGACAGCTCCAGGCAAGGCTGTGCTGGCCCGGCACCCAGAGCTGGGCATCACCTCTGTGACCTTCCCGCAGCTGCAGGCTGCTGACAGAGAAGCCTTCCCGTGGCTGACACCATCCATCACTCAGCACGGCTCCATCGAGACACCTGGGCGGCAGTGGCTTTTCCCTGGTAGGCACGGCGAGCAGCAGTTCCACATGCCTCATACGTTGTACCTGTCAGAAGCACTTTTCCTTGCCCTACACTGCATTTACAGCAGCTGTAATACTTTATGATGCAATATACAGCACGCCTTCAAAACCCATTTCGGTATTTACTGCCAAGTGAAGTGTTAAGAATGGATAAACAGTGCACTGTAAAAAAACTAATCACCTATTTCATTTGCTTTCGCTACTGTAACTGAAAACGAATGACAATCTCACAAGACAGGGAGAACCTAGAATGTTTTCCCAGATACAATCAAATCAGTCCCATTTGATCAGTAAGCACTGGCCTGTAACTTAACTGAGTGCAAAGCTCGTTTTGCTCAAGCACTTTCCAATACTTGTTCTGCAGCTTCTCACTGGACTATCAGGTTACTGATACACCAAATTAAAATTCCCCCAAACCTCAAGACCTTCCTACACACACACACACACGTTTCTTAATCCAAAAGATGGCTCAGTTCAAAAGCAGACGTTAACTTTCTGAACTGCTCTACTCCCTGGCATCATCCCTTTCCTTGCAAACAAGCGCTTATCATTTATGACATGAATTATTGCTATCATTATTATTATTAATTTGGAACAACTACCACTCTAGCTATGAAACAGCCAGGCTTCTGTTTTCCATCTTTCAATGAATTGTTTTTACACCCACAACCAGCAAATTATTCTAGAAATACTCTCTCTGTTTTTGCAGATCTCTTTATTTTTCCTTATATCCATTTCCCACAAATGACTGAATAATCTTCTACTGAATTTTGAGAACGTCTTCTAGGCACCAGGTCTGACACGTATTTTCCCTTTGCCACTAGTAACCCAGCATTCACTATGCCCCATACAGCTGGAGATGACACATCTGGCTGACCGGAGCAGGAGCACCGAGGTCACAGGTAGCACCTGCAGGTTAAGTGCTTGTCACAGGCTAGCTGCTCACTCTGGACTCAGAACCAGGTGAGCGTGGAAACAGAAGGACTTTGTGAACACGTGGTTAAGCCACTGTGACAGAATTGTGACAGCACATTCAGGCTTTCCTGGATGCTCAGCTGTAAAACTCAGTGTTCCACTACAGCACGTACAGGGCAGAGGGCACAAGCAAGGAGCTGAGCAACATGCACTGAGTTTGCTGTTGACAGCAGTGGGACCAGCCAGTGCGCTACACAAATGGTCCCTGCTCTGACATAATACAACTGTTAAGCAACACTTAATATTTTGCCCAGAAGGTAATAGCTGAAATGATACCTACACTAGAAACTTCCTGTAACAGAGGCATTCCATGTACATTCCACAGTATTATACAGACAAACAGCTTCGACATCTTTTGTATAAAATTAACAGAAGTTTCTTCCATGGAGGGAGTCATAAACAAAGCTCTGCTCTGTGTGTATTGGAAGTTTGAAACTTCTTCCCTAATGTGAGTCCATGGAGTACATACACCTGAACAGGCTGAGGAATGCAAAAACTGTTAGGGAAGTCAGTGAAATTCATCACGTCAGAAGCTGCCCAGACAGAAAAGCACATTAAAGTGTTTTGACACCTGCACCTTTTATGGTTGTTACATGTTGCATTAGGTTTAAGAGTAAGTAAGGTGCTCGCTTCTCACACCTTAAAGTGGCATCACTTTCTTTTTTCTGGTCATGCTTCAGGCTGTTTCCATGTAAAGAAAACCTTAAAGGACAGTTGTTTCCTAGAAGGGGAAGTGAAAACTCAGTATTGTTTGGTAGAAACACAAGAACTGAGATGGCAGATCTTAATAGTTCCAGGTCCTTCTTCAAAGATTGGAGGCTGGCTGAGGAAAGAGGCAAGGAAACACTACATCCATACATATCTGCTATGTGCACTTTGTCCTCACCTATGTTCAAGATCTTACTCTGAAGAGCTTCCGAAGACAGAAATGGTTCATCTGAGCAAGAGTGAATCACTGTACCAATGAACTCAGAGTTTGCTGCCAAAATGCAGGCATTCTCCTCGCTGAGATTAACCCCAGCCATAGAAGTCACATCATTAAGGTCATCTTCATCTCTGCAAAAGAGGAGACCAACATTTTATGGTTCATTCAGAAGAGACACGAAGACGAAGAAAAAGTCTCAACTATCAACAAGTAGCCACATTCACATATCCTATGTACAACAGATGTTTAGTGTGGGTGTGGACAGGGAGCTCCTAAAAGCTCTCACACTTCTGCAAAGTGCCTCTGAAACATTAATTTGGCTAATGCCTCAGTTGCTAGGCATGCAAATCCTTTATATGAAACTGAAATTTTGAGCCAGCTTGGAAACCTAGGACTGAGTTAAACCCAGATTAAAAGTTGCCACAATTCCTAACCCTGTACCACCAGTCTCGCAGCCTGAAATTTGTTCTAAAACTAATTCACCAGGTAGAACCAAGTGTGGAATGAAGTGGAATGTTGACTCATTGGACTATAAACAAGCCCATTTTCTAACCAAGATGCATATATTGCAAACTGAGGCTTCACGCACAGGCTTATTAGTACAGACCTGATCTTCAGTTTTCTTTAGTGAGTTCTCCTAAAACACAGGATACAAACATTGTTTGATTATATACTAGAACCAATACAGATCTTGTACTTTGGATCAGTCCTACCATACTCGTGTACACAGCAGGGAAGATGCCAGTGCTTCTGAAGCACCATGCCAGAGCTCTAGCTGGTAACACCATTAGCTGGATTCTCATGTAGCAGCTTTGGAAAATAAAAACTCAAATCTGGCATATTTAGAGTGAACATCACTCAGACTAGCTATAATAGCCTGTGTGCTTCAGCCACAATCTCTATCTTTTTTAGAGATCATTTAAGTTAAAATACTGAATGAATCTTATATGGAAAAAGTTTTTGTGCTTCTTTGGCAGTGAAACAATCCAAGTTATTATCAAATAAGTTAAGAGCATCAAGAGAAAGCATTTTTACTTCACAATGTGACAAAGGCCCTAATGGTGGCTTCAGGGATTTAGGACCAATCCAAAACAGACATCTGCAGTATTAGGACTGATAAAGTAAAATCACTCAATCTGAACATCTTTTTATTTGGAAAGCACAGAAAACAAAACCTACACACAATCCCCTCTTGGAAAGTATTCCCTGGTGAGGTCTGATAAAAGTTCACCTTCAGAAAACACTGTGTGGCCTCAATAAGTTTTGAACAAGGGTTAGCAAGAAATTTGCCCTTCTAAGTTGAAATTATATTTCTTGGAGGCTTTCCTTTGACTGACTAAGAGGTAAAACCTAAAGTTATTAGAAGATGAGTTGGGGTTGAGGCAACACTCAAAAGACACAAGAAAATGTTAGGATATTTTTCTTAAACTATAGATGTATTTTCTTCTTTGCGTTTCAGTATGTTTCTGTTGCACAACTCTTCTGCAAACTTCCAGCAAGAGACCCAGCCAGGAAAGGAGTCCAGCCTTGAGTCCAGCCTTCTTCTACTCCTCCTTCCTTTTGTGTGCCCTCATTGCTAGCAGTTCCTATGTGTGTGTGTTCAGGGCAAA
Source organism: Donacobius atricapilla (assembly GCA_013397315.1). NCBI lineage: Eukaryota > Metazoa > Chordata > Aves > Passeriformes > Mimidae > Donacobius > Donacobius atricapilla. Next base: position 1,150,843 of record WBMY01013484.1, on the reverse strand, counting down.
GGAGATCCAACAGATTCTCAAACCAGCTCCAGCTCTTTACATCTAACTAGACACAATGGCTTCCCAACCAGGCCCGTGCCTCAAATCCATCATGCTAAACCTCACGAGTGCCAGAACAGTTAGATGTCCACAGCTACAATTTAAAGCTTAAGCCAACAGTGCCAGAACAGCTTCCCTCCTCCTACCCCTGTATACTCAGGCTCTATCAGCCTAACAGAGACCCTGAACTTTCAACAAGCATGTCAATGAAGCTTCATGGGATGATAATTGAGTGCTAACTGATCTTCAGAAGTACATTCCAGTTTCCTCTTCTCAGTGACCACTACAGAGAAGTCTTTCCTGATGGCAGAGACAAGAATACCACTGAAGCGCAACGACTGCCGCAGATCTGCTGACAAAATCAGCACAACCAGCACCAGGAACACACATCACAAGCTATTGATGCCGGAACCTGACATTACTCCAGTGGAACTGTTTATGGAATCCCAGGAAGGATGCTTGCATCCCAGGTACAACTGCATAGCATGCAGTTTCAGGAAATAATTTTTGCTTTTAATCTGGCCACATTCTCAAAATGCTCAAACAAAGAACAGATAAACTTCGGTAATGTACATATTTTCATTTTTCTACATAGAGAAGTTTCATTCCTCTATAACCTGCCTTTACCAGGTTACTATCTTCTCGATTATTTCCATGCATACAGTGTCTCTAGTGTGTACAAGCATACCAGAGTTTATATGCAAGCAGACATCTCTACCTGTACTGGTCTTCAATACCAATTCTAGCTTTTTCACTGTGAGACATAAATTTGCATTAAGTCAACGAGTCATTAGCTTTGACAAAATATATGAAAACACTGTTGCACTTATTTTACTTAACCCAAAGAAATTATATTTCTATATTTCCTTCAAAAAATGCTCACTGAAGATTAATGGAAGTTTCAGAAGCCATGGTAAATTCATACTTTTTACTACTCTATTTTCTTTGTTTGAACAAACTTCAATTATTTTAAGTAAGGTATCATGTACTTTGAGTAAACTGTAGAAATCATTCTACTAAGGTGATAAACTTAAAATATTACAAAGTGTAGTGAAGGTGTTTCTGATGGATATTGACTTGCTTTCACTTTCATGCAACCCCTCTATAAAGCCCCTTTTCTGCACCACTTGCTTTAATGCTCTTACAGGGACAAGGTGGAAAACAGAACTCAAGAGTTCGGAGCAATGCACCGCATGAAGTCAGGTTTGACATTTATACAGGATATTCACTGCAAAGGAAGCCCAAGCAATGCAGATGCACCTCACATCTATGAATTTGCCTGTTGCCTGAAAAGTGAGTCTGTGGCACCCTCTGGTGTCTGATGACCGCACTTGTCTTCTAAATCCGCTATCCTTACTGCATTTTATCCAAGAGTCAAAGGAAAGACTAGAAAGACACACTGAACCCAAACCTCAGTGCACCATCCCTGACAACTACCCGGGCCAGAACAATTCCAGCCAAGCCAGAAAGTTGCATGTGCTTTGGAGAACAATTCTATTAAACAGAATAAATTCAAAATAAATATTTGATGATGAAATATGCAATTTATTATTTTTCCAGAGTGCTCTAGCATATACTTTACAGAAATGTGTAGGTCAGTTTACAAAAATCTTGATTTTTTAAGAACAGACTATCTCTTGACATGCCATGGTGCATTGTCCATGCTTAGCTGAAACAACATCTAGAAGATTGGAATGCTTTGTGTTTTGTTGGGGATTTTTTCTGTTTGTTTGCTTGGGGGGCAGGAAATCACCACTCTTTCTACTGCCTGTCTCGAGCAACCTAAACCAGCCTGTTAAAGAGCAGACAAGGTCAAATTGCAGCTAATTAAGTACAGCTTAGTGAGTAGAATGTCCTCAAATCCTAACTAGCCCAGTCACACAATGGCAGAGGGAGTCAAGCTCGGTGACACACTGCAATGAGAGTGCACAGTAGGAACACTTATTAGTGCCACATGTACAGCCACATCTGTTACAAGACTAACTCTGCTTGTAACAAATTTCATCACAAAACATGAAAGCAGGTCACAGTGCCTCTCTCTGCCTCACACATGATCAGCACTCGATGGATTATAGGTCAGAAAGTCTAATTAGAGCAATGAATACAAGAAACACCAAAGGGTGTATACAAAGACAAATTCCTCAGAGACAAGAGACTCTACAAAGAAAATTTAAGGTGAGGAAGAGATTTCCTATCTCAATTCTCATGGACTTATTCTACTTAGATGGTCACAATCCAAAGGCAAGAAGAGGAATCTCTATTAAATCACATTGTAAAGGCAGTTTTTATCCTACACTATGAATTTAACAATTTAGGGAATGACTTCCAAGAATTCAAATTTTTCATGTAAGACAGCTAATATATTCCATTAAGAAGATCACAGAAATTGGGGTTTTTTGTGTATAAGTTTGTTGTTGCTTTTTCTTATTACAATATTAATGAAAGGGTTTTTTTGAACATCACCATCCCAAATTACATCCCACATTATATTCTAAAGTATATTTCATAAAACCTTGAGGCAGATGAACAGAGCTATTGCTTTAACGTGAGCTTTCCATTTCAACTTCTGGCAACCACTGTTTTTAAGTGTTCACTGTATACTGTATGTTACTGTAAACAGCAGCAGCCTGTCTATACCAGCGCATTCAAACCTGCAGCTTTCAAGAGATGAAAAGTCAACTGGGCAACAAGACAGAGGTATCATCATGTCTGCTATCTTCCCCTGGAAGAGCAATGTCAAACTCGCCCTAAGTGGTAAGACTAATAATGCTTATGGTAGTCTGTACGTCTGTTCCAACATCACACTTCACAGATGTAAAAATAATTTCTGCTTTTGAAGAGTTAATCAGTTGCCAGAACTAAATGCTTTAAGCCCTCTTGCAAACTAAAGGCCTAGAGAATATGTTAGAAATCATGACTAAAAGTGGAAGACTTTCACCCGTACACACAGAAACAAGCTTGTAAGAGGAGTTAACAAAAGATTCTGAAATGCAGCACAGAGTTTTGAACAGGTTACAAGGCAGTCTAAGTAACAGTTCAATGCTATCGGACTATACGCAAAAAACAGAGGTTCTATCTGCTGTATTTCCGCTGAGAGACTTTAATACAAGATAATTGGGTTAGTAATTGCATTCATAGGATGGAAAGCATGTGAGTAAAAAACTGACACAGAACCCAACCTCACCAATACGGTTTTCTTACACTAAGAATAATTAACATCTGCATAGAAGTCTTAAGGTTACCCATTGCCAATGAGTATTATAATGCGAAAAACATGTATCAGAAAAAAGCTTCTGAATAAAGTTGCTTTTATTTGGGATCGATTCCCACCTCTATACTTGTCTCTTCCTTTTGTTCCTTTCTGTATTTAAATTCTGATATTGTTCATTTTTACCTGAAGGATGTTGCTCCATTCTCTTTCATTTTTGTTTTCTGAACAGGAGATGCTTGAAGCGACAGAATTTTATTTCTTGGCAAGGTAATTTGCTTCAGAATGGAACCTAAAACAAAACAAAGAACATGCTGTAGTAGAAAGCAAAATGCTAAGACAACAGTTTAATCAGTTCATTTTTCTAGGTAAGGCTACTGCAGACTCAGTAACAACTAATTGGGTCCATCTGTAAAACAGACACTCTAGAATCTTACATTCTATAAGTTCTGTATGGCCCTAAGCCTCACACACTCTCAGCAAAGACCCTCCCTTCTGTGCTGACCAGGGAAATGTTTCAGTGAAAACTAACTGGCTGAGACAAACTCTTATTGTGCATCAACCTGAACCTGTCAAAGGAAAAAGTAAGGTCTCATGAAACAACTCTCAAAATCATCAGCTTAGAGGAAGTTCACTGCAAGGAGCTCAGTCAGTATTTTAGCAAGTACAAATATTTGATTGACATGCTCTTAACAAGTGCCAGAAGTAGATGTGACACTGATTTTCTCATCAGAGATCCAGACAGTAAAGATGTTCAACTTAAGGCACAGAGCTCGTTGCTCTCGACAGACAGCCGCCTTCTTGCATTCATATAATCTACCAACAGCCTGCACTTTATTTCTATACTTCAGCAGTCCTCCCCCTTCTCCATGAAAGAGGTTCCTGCTCTTTACCTGCAGGAAACTGGTTGGTTTGAACGAGTGTATTCAGTGGCATCTTCTTCTCAGCAGGTGTCTGTAGGGTGAGCACTGAGGGCTGTGGGAGCGTGGATACTTGCTTGACAATAGCTCCCGATGGCTGTTGGACTACCTGGAAGTGGAATATCCCATATCAAGAGTGAGAAGAGCTAAAAATACAGAGAAGTAAACAGTATCAATGTTTCCATTTAGCCAGAAGTGCCACTGGGCAGGTATGCTTGTCTGGTTTTCAGTTTAAAGCAAACAGCGTGCTCAGAAAAAACTTTTTTTTTTAACTCTATGTCAAGAAATCTTAACAAGTGGTAGTGAGCCTTAAGCTCATTCAGTGAGCTTTAACAGACACTTCAGCCCTATTCTCTATTGGTAACTCTAGTAGACAAGTTTCACTAATTATCACACAAGTCATTACACTGAGAGACTTTCCTCTATGTAAGTCTTGCTCAGGCTAATATATTAAAGAGTGAGTCTGCCTGCCAATAGCTTCAAAAAGGTAAGTACCACAAACACCTAGTCGAAAAGGCAGAACACCAAAACAACTGAAGTCTTGCACAAAATACTTTACCTGCTAAGGATTAAAGAGTACACGCTATAAAATTACTGATGTGTTTTTGGAATTGCAACATCAATTGTAAATTGAGATGCTGAGTTTCAAAGTGTTAAGCTAAAGTACACTGAACACATCAGTTACCAGGAACATGAAGTACTAAATAGCAACACCTACAGCAAGTAGAGCCTCTACACAAAGGCATCAGTACACAGCTCAAGGGTAAAAAGGAAGGCAATTCATAGTTTTGTTTAAAGAAAGCCTTCAAAGAAACAAAACCAGACAGCAGGATGTCATCACAACACAGACCTACAGGCACAGCCCATAAATACTAATCCTTCCTCTTCAGGGGCAGCTATTAAAATGCAACAAAGTGATAAAATTGCAGCATCCCTAAAAATCTCACTTCTAAGCCTCCTAGCTAGCAGAATGTGGGCTTCAGCTTTGAAACATCTTTTAAAAAGTTCTTGATTACAGGTAGTAGGAAGATGTTACTTCACCAAAACATAAAATCAACATGTTTGGACTGAATCCTATTTTTTTTAGCAGCAAAAAACTAACAAAGAAAATGTCAGGGTCAAGAAGCCATTTTTCTCTATATCTTTTATTCTTACTTCAGAAAATCTAAAGAGCGCTTGTACAGCAAGACTGCACAAGTGTAATTAAAGAACTGACATTTACATTACTTCAGAAATTAAGCTCTCTCCTGTTATCTAGCTTCTCCTCTATTAATAAACATCATCAACATAAGCACCACACATTCACAAAAAGAGGTACTTTGTGTCTCAGAGTCAAGATACCCTCACAACCGTCTCTGTACTGGTAGCACTAAGACTTGGTGTAGCAGCAGTAATAGAACAACTGATCTGAAAGTGATATCTGAAAACCTCACAGACAGTTAACATTAAGATCCAGAGGAGGAAAGAACTACAGGAATACAAGGACAGACTGTGGACAGAGATGAGGCTCACATATGCAGCATTTCCTCATGGAGCAGAACAGATGCTAATATTTATTTCTATGTGTTTTTCCCAAAGCTCAATTTGATCTCTCAGAAAGATCTGCCTTTCAAAACTGCAAGTTGTGAATCATGTTAGCAGCATCTTTTGTGAGTTCATGTACTTAATGAGGAGCTAACCAGCTTGGACACACTACTCACAGGCTCCAACAGCACTAATACACACCTAGAGATCCTCCTTACCACCAGGAAGAATGATGCTTCATCTTCAGCATCCAAAACACTGGAATAGCACAGGAGGAAACATAAGCACTCCAGACTGAGGTACAGCACACAAAAGAACAGAGATAGCAATGTTACAATGTCTAAGTGGAGACTGGGATGTAAGGCGAGCAACCAAGGAGGCTACACTGCCAAGAAACAGAAAGGAGGTGTTTGCAGTAGAGCCCATTTTCTGTTTGCCATTCTAGCTCCAGACTAACAAAAGGTGGAAGTCCTTGGGAGTTGCAATGGAAGAGAACAGCAATACTGGAAATTTCAACAAGGATCCAATGCCAGAATGAAGCATTACCAACATCAGTAATATCTGTGGGGAGGAGTTATTGTCTCTTTTCTTCAGGTTAGTAGCAAGAAGCAATAAAGAAAAGGGACTGGCCCTTTCTGCCCCGTTAAGCAGGTTGACACAGACATCAGAATAAAATTACTGATGTTCTTAAGTTGAAAAAAATGCAACACAACATTCAGCTGACAACAAAGAGACAGCTGCCTGAAAGAGACTTTGATTAGCCTCACTGAACCTATTTTACATTCATAAAACAAAGTTTGAAGATCAGCAGAGGGATGCCGAGGTATCATCACACACAAGCAGAATTACTTCATGAAGGAAGCCTTACTAATTGAATGCAAAAGCAATAACCAGGACAAAAAAAAATAATGGAGAAGATTGTTCACGAAAGCTTAGCTCTGAGGGACTTGACACTAACAACTCACTAAGAACAAGCAGCTGCAACAGCATAAACACTTCACTACTTGGTTCACTCGTTAATAATCTCCAGGCAGTGTGTCTCACTGGTGACTGTGGGGACTACACCATAAACCCCTAGCTGGTTATGCCTGACATGACGCTGTAATCCCACAGCAGCTTTCTCACCAACGGATGCCAGCATCTGGTAACGTAAATTTTCATTTATTGAGCTTTAACAAGAAACAAAGCAATACTAGAGCAAGACAAACTTTATTTCCAACATGAAACTTCTTTGTAAGCCAATACACTTAAATGAGGTGGTCTTAAGAAAGTCACAGGAGAAAATTCTTCAAAATGCGTAACTCTCACAACAGAAGAGTGCAATCGATCCCAACAGCACCCCTGAAGGACAGGTCACACAGTGTCCACATAGAGTTTTGATAATAACGCACAGAAATGAAAAATTTCATGTTGCATCACTCCAGTCACAAATTTGATATTAAAGTACAGCAGCGCTGTATTCTTGAGCACCACCAACATTATAATGAAGCTGGCATGTCAAAGTCCAAATTCTCTCATGCACAAGAGGCCAAAATTAGAAACGGGCACAAAGGGAATGTGTGGCATCAGACATCCCTGTGGGCCGAAAAGGGAAAAAATTGCTGGCAGCATTGTATAGACAGATTTGCACAGCTGGCAATGTGCTTCCTTTTTCAGCTGGCACTAGGACTCTTCTGTTTAAGGAGGGCAGGTCCAGATTTGTTTTCTTATGAGAGAAAATAGACCCTCTGCCCTTTCAAGAAAAGGCATCAGGGAAGCCATAGGAGATACAGCCACTTCTACTAACTTGCCCTTTTTGCTAATAAGTTGTCTGAACAGACACCAACCTCTTCCCTGATATGGCTAAACTGTGAAGCAGTCAACTCAGTCCTTCAACAGTATCTGAGAACAGCAAGTATTTTAATCACTGTGCCTGGGATGATCTACCCAAATGAGGATAAAAACATGTTTTGTATGCAATTCAATATATGTAGGGCACAGCAAAGAAAAGCAATTGCAGCAGACTGCCACACTGCAGCAGTGTAGAGGCAGAAGCCATTTCTTCAGTTCATCAATATCAAATTCAAGAAGAGTTTTGACTCCCCTGTGTGGAGCTAAGCCTCCTTGCCTATTTGTACAGCAGGACAACCTTTCCCCTGGATTACAAGACTTGCTGTGTAGCCAAAAAACTGCTCTCCTGCCCTTGTACTACCTAAGTAATTCTCCTTTTCTTCTGGCTGGAATTTCAAACTTGGTCCTCGAGACAATATGAGTACCAACTCCTTTTCCAAATTGACTTTAGCTACTACTAGGCAAGATTGTCAGGGCATATGATTAATAACTCTTCTATGGAGTTTTGGGGTTGAGGGTATTTTGCCTTTTTTCTTTTTTTTTTTTTTTTTTTTTTTTTTAACAAATCCACTCAAAAAAGGACTTCCCATCCACCCCATACAGTTGAATGTTTCATTCTTTTTAAGCAAGTCTGGAAAGGTGAAAAGCTCATGCTTATGGTAGCTTATGCTACCATAACATGAACTCTTTATTTAGAATGCAGAATTCTTGTATTACATCTACCTTATGCCTTTTGAAAGGAAGGAAACTAAAAACGCAAAACATATTAGGCGTCTGAACGCTGTTAAATCAAGTATACACAATATCCAAGCTACAAAGAAAACTCACACAGTAGATGTCCTACTATACCTGCTGAAAGTCAGTCTAGTTTCCCAGGAAGTCTAATGGTTTTCCCACTTTTTAAAGAAAAAAATAATCTTTACAAGGAATTCCTTTGCAGGAATTGAGTTATTTATCTGCCAAAGAGAGACTCATTTTCCCAAAATACTTGAGAGCGTTACTTACAGGTAGACTGGCTAGACACCACACTACTTGGTATCTTAAACACCTATAAGCCAAACCTAATTTATTTCACAAAGTTGCTCTTTTGGGTATACCTGTGATCCACAGTTTCTTGGTATTTAATATTAACATTAGCAAGAAGTTAACCTGTGCCAGGAATAAAAAACATTAGCACATTGCTTTTGAGGGTATTGTTTTAATAAGACAAGTTATTCCTCCTGGAATTTGTTAACTAATGAGGCCTGATAGAAAAAAATCACTTTTGGACTTTGTAATTAACATGTCTTAGTAAGTGTGGAGGTCAGCTCAGAAAAGCTCCTTGCGGTAGTTCATACATTTCAGATAACATATCGCTGAATATCATTGAGCCAGAACTACCAGGGGGGAGAGAGAGAGACTGGCATCCCTGGTGGCTAGCTGAGGCACAGCCCTAACAGGGAACCCAAGAGCAATTAAAGTAACTATCCCATCAACAGTTTCTGTTTCTGACACTTGCATTTCTTTCTTTTTCTGCCAGGTGCCAACCTAGCCTGGCTGTGTGCGTAGTGAGGAGTTAGACCTTGTATCCCCTTGTGTCTCAAGATGGATGTTCAGTCTGGTGAAATGATGGTCCTGCAAGAGACCAAGCTGACAGCTTGGCTTTAGATTCACTTTTCCAGCAAGGGCTCAGTTATCTCTAAACTATGACAAACATAACAGATGAACTCCAGAAAGACCAGCTTCATATATTAAAAGAAAAAACAAAAAAAGAACCAGAGGTCCAAATCGGTATCCTCTTTGCTAAACAACAAGAGTCAAAGTAAAGGAGCCTGGTTAACTACAGAGAAGCAGAGAATCCATCTTACCAGCTGTTTCACTTTAACCACCTGCTGAGCACCCTGCGACACAACAGAGTTGGGCTGCGAGATTCTAATACCAATCGGGGTTCCAACGACTGGTTTCAGAGGCTGGAGAGGGGTTGCTGCTGAAGACCCCACTGCAGAGACCAGCACTGGCTTTGCAGACTGCAGGGAGGTTGTTGGCACAGTAGAGGTGAAGACCAGCTTGCCAGGTTGGACAGCAGTCAGCCCAGACGACGCCACGGTTGTGGTGAGGATGGAAGCTGCGGGCCCAAGCGATGCCGTCGCCACTGCAGAGGAAGGAACGGCCTTCACAGCCTGCAGAGAAGCTGCTGCCGACGTGCTGGCAAGGACTGGTGTGATAACCACAGGGGCTGTGGCTGCTACAGAGGCAGGCACGGGTTTTACAGCTGGAAGAGCAGTTGTTGCTACAGCCAAGGCTGCTGCTGCCGCCGAAGGAGCTGGTACTGCAGAGGTACCAGTTGAAACCACTTCCTGGATTGGAGCTGGCTGCTCCATACACTGCTGGATAAAGCTCTGAGGATTAGGCATTAGTTGCCGTAAGGCAAGCATGCTTTTCTAAAAGAAAAATGAAAGAACACTGGATGTAATAGCAGCAGAGTTTTCCACAATAATAATACATTTGTAGCTAAAACCTCTTCCTCATTTTCCAATTAATTTTTTCATGAGATGATAAATGGCAAACAAGTTTTGCTAAATTTCAGGCACCCTTAAATTGATGACAATCCTGTTCAGTGAAGATGACAAGAAACACCAACACCAGCTGAGCAAAGGTCACCCATCACCACAGCTACACTACACACAGTAAATTCCATCTATAGGGAAACTCACATATAACTTTGTTCTTCTGTTTAGATTTTTCAATTTGGAATTCGTGGTTCAGAGTAAGATGATTTTAACTGCTTTATTATCTCAAAGAATTTTGTTTTGCCAAAACCCCCTGCTATACTGGAACAGCTGTGTTTATTTCATGAAGCCTGACAAGGAGCTACGAATTATCCAATAAAGTCAGAAACAAGCTCTGAAGACAAGAACACTTTTATACCAATGCAGCTGTATCTACACTAGGGGGGGATACCACTTTAATAATGCCTGTAGAGCTGCAGCAACACAACTTCAGCCAGCTACTTCCCCACAGCAGGAGTACAAAAGTAAAGGAATCTGGCAACATCTCATTTTTACTACAGCTGTGTTTGAGAAGGTTAATGGACAGAATAATCTTCAAACTCTCTACAGATTTTTCTTCTTCATTGTTTATAATCTGCTATGGCTCTGAACCAGGGGAAATCAGTTCTGCAGCTACCTGTATGCTCTCGTATTTTTTTCTTCCACTCTTAACAGTTGCTGAAGTTTGTAAGAGCTCCTAACAGAGTGCTGCTGCTTTGGACTTCATGCAAAAGGAGCATGTGTCACGCTAGCATACCAAGTAATCATATTGTTTGCACAACTGGACCTTTTGCAGCCCATCTGTTTTTCAACATTCACTCCTTCTTAAAAGCTGCTTAGCTCCTGATACAATTTATGTACCAAAAGCATCCAGCAGACTTGAAAATCATGCAGGCTTCACAGCCAAAGCCACTGTACTTTTTCCACCTCTTGGAACAGACAAAACAAAACACATGCACAACTTCATCAAAAACCTGCAGCTCAAAGATAAGAGCTGACTCCAGAGAGTCCTCCCTAAAGTTCCATTTCACTAGCTAAAAGTGGATTGGCAAAAAGCCGTATCATATTTCTTTCCAGACTCAAGCTGCAAACATTCCCCCCACAAACAAGGCGAGCACTGATCCTCTTAGCACCTTAGAGGGTGCTCCTGAAGTCATCCTCCATTTGGCACTCAGTCCTGTCACAGCTGCTAAGAGTTACAGATCAACCTAATTGTGTGTACAACAACACATCCTTACAGTGTTTCAGGAAAAGGCAATCTGGGTGCAAGATGTTTTAAAGGACTGGCAACACTGCAAAGTCAGCTAACTCTGAACGAACAACACTTACGAAGTCACAGTATATCTCTGTTAATATAGCATGCAACAGGGAGAGCACCATGCCAAGGATTATGTGGTATGGACACCGCACAAATCAGAGAAGCGTATTTGATGCCAGTATCTGGCAGTGCGCTGCAGAAGAACCACACAAAGGCTCTGCTGCAACAGGTCAGGGTCTGACCCATGCTGATGAACCCAGCTTAACCCCTGCAGAATTGCCTTGAGTTCTCTGCATCAAGTGTACCAGCTCTTCACATCGTTGCATGGCTTCTTATAACAGCTGAGCACTTCTGTGAGGGCCAATCATGCTGACCCTGTACTCACAGCCTGGTCCTTTTGCAGCCAGAGCCACACTGGATGCAGAAAACTCATTCTCTGAGCTGTTTATTCTTCTGGCTTTTGCATGAGCATTTTAGAAGCCTCCAGGAAATTAAACAAGTAATAAATGATCAATTGGAAAATTTTATGTATCACAGAATCATCAAGGTTGGAAGAGACCTTATACCTTTAAGATCATCAAGTCCAACCCTCAGCCCAGCACTACCTAAACCACTAAATCTCATCCAGCACCAGATCCAGATCCTATTAAACACTTCCAGGGATGGTGACTGCACCACCTCCCTGGGCAACCTAATCCAATACTTGGCCATTCTAACAGTGAATTTTTATTTTCTTGTATCAAATGTGAATTTCCCATCTCAGCTTAAGGTCCTGCAGAGATGACTGCAGCCTTTCAGACTCATGGCAAACTTGCTAGCAAGGCATTTAAAAGCTGCCACTGTATGAAAAATTTTTATTCCACATTTGAGCAGATTAACACCAGCCACAAAGAGCAATATCAACATTATCACATGCATTGTTATACGGCCTGTCAAATACCAAGGAAAAGGGCGAGCTCCGAAAAAACTCGGTCCCAGCTTTACCACTTAACTATTCCTCCTTTAATCTCCATCATGCCTATAACAGATGTACAGCTCTAACAAGCCTAAGTGTATGGTGTACATTGAAATTTAGTAAATTTAATGCAGTTTTCCATGTTTTCACTGAGATTTAATGCTTGCTGTATAAATATTTTTTATTTTGTTAACACCATTCTATCATATGAATAAAAGTCTCAAGGAAGCATTTTCTCCTTTATATGATTATTTGCTTGAACGGAAGTAGAGTTCCTGGGATTCTTTCCCTAAGCTGCAGTAGTCTAGTCAGACTCTTTCTGAAGAAAGGGGTAGAGACTTTTTCTGCCTCCAGCTAAACATAAACCAGCAGAAGATGAACAGCTTTATGCAGATTCTTTGATCTTTAGCATTGCATAAGCTGCGCATCGCCACTGTTGTCAGCTTCTGAGCTAGAACTCAGAATTGCTACAATTTTGCTGAGAAAGTAAGAGGTCATCTTAGCATAGCTGCTCAACTGTAGATAGATGCACAGCTTCCAAAACACCACCTAGAGGGCAATTACTCTACAACATTAAGAACACAGCATAAATTACTCCTCAAGAATTCCCCTTCCCCCTAAGAATTGCCTTTCCAAGCACCACAGTCACACAGAGGTATGCTAAGCACCATTCTTCAACTGACCTGAACAAATACCCATTTGAACGCCCTAGCTCTTTTCTTTTCTGGTCCTCCTCCCTTCCCTCTTTAAATACTACATATCCATAATCAGAGCCTTACCTTGAGAAAAGGAACTAAATATGGTTGTGGAGATGACTTAAGCTCTATGTACAGCTTTTTTGTAAATTCTTCTGGTTCAATTTTTGCTTCCTAAGAGGAAAATATAATTACAATAGTAAGTTATAACTGAATCTACCCCACTTTTTTCCCAAGATGTATCAAAAGGCCATGGAAACTTATATTATCATGGCATTATTCAATTTCAGTACTCAAATGCTTTTTCCCTGCTTTATTTAAAAAAGAAAAAAAAGGAGAGTTAGGATAGAATAATGTTGTAATTTTCATATAGTATTACCCAAGTTGTTTACCCTTTCTTCAGCTACAGGCAGTTAACACACTTAGGGATAGATGTTCACACCCAGTCACTGAATTGAAGGGATAGAAAAAAGTTCACAATCAGATTCATAATCTGATCCTTTTGAGTATCTTATTCTTATGCAGATGTATTTTAAATCAACTACTAGTACCTCTTTCAGTAAAGGTAGTTTATCTGCATAAATATAAACTGAGAGGCATCGAAAAATAATGTCAACTTAGCAGTTTTTGTAAGTCAGTTCTGGACTAATGCCGACACAGCATAATAAAACACAACACCTAACACAGGCTTTCAAATGCAATCAAAACATTTCTGCATAACCCCATGGTAACAGTCCTCTGAATTGCAGAGTACTGTTTCCTTTCTTAATGCTTTTTACCCTGTCCCAACACAAACACCTGACTCAAGGGCTTAGGAAGGTTAGGAAGCTCCAGCAAACTTCTGAGACCCCTCATTTGTGCACAGGGCTAAGCTCCAGACCCTGCTGCCCTTCCTCACCCTCCCAGACTTATCAAGAACATTACCTCCTCCAAGAAGGTATAGACACACAAAGAGCAGCACCAATCTCCATTTCTGCTGAGAAATTACGCCTCTCACCAATATCCACCTTTGGAGCAACTGTTCTGAGTTGCTACATAACCAGAAAAGGGATTTTAAAGACTGTATACTTTTAGACAAAGCTTCCAGCAGCTCTCCCATTTAGCCACTAGATCTGTTGCCTGTTACATCTCACTGCGATGCCGACATGGGTCACCGAGGTCTCACTGACACAGATGCAAGTGGTTTGGCACACTAAGGCGCAGTGCATACAGGGTGCTTGACACCCACTTCATGAAACGCTGCCTTAAGGATCATTTTGCTGCCCAGCTGGAATTTACTCATTGCTGTCATACACAAAAAGTCACCTTATTTCGCTTTTAAATCATACATATACTGAATGGCAGATTTTTTAACTACTACAGAAAGCAAACAAGTGTGCAGATAACCATGTATTGTCTCTTAACAAGTGCTAAAAAAAAAACAAGTACTGTAAGCACAAGAAAGAACAACTCTATTTTTCCCACAGAAGGAAGGTGTATAGTCCAGCAGGGACAGAGGCTAAGGAATCAAATTTTTGCAAGGCTGCATCTTCAAACAATCTGCACTCTGAAATTACACCTGTCTACATCACACCTTCCTAGACTGAAAAGCCCTCTGGTACCACTAGCAAAGCCACCCCCCTCCACCAGCACACAGCCTTCTGCTACAGTGGAACAACAGCACAGCAGCAGCGGTCAAATGCCATGACAAGAAGTGGCAGGAGAAATCGTTACCAGGAAAACCCAGCTGTGCTGGGATACAGCACGAAGCACCATACAGAAGCCACCTGCGAAGAGAGAGAGGTTGGCAGCCACCACATTGTTTGCTCCATCCTACTGTTTTAAGCTATTGATAATGTCATTCTTGTTCCACTGCTCAGTTATGCCTTGGAGTAAAGCAGTAGTATGGACTTAACACTGCACTGCAACCTCCACATCAGATTCTTTCTACTGAGGACTCAAAACTACATTAACATGCAAAAAAAGACCCAGAAGTTGTGTTAACACCAACAGTCCCTGCTGCTACCAGTTACCTGTGTTCATAAAAAGAAACAGAAATGTGAGGGGGGAAATAACACAGCATGAGATTCAGTTAAAATAAGATTTATAATGTAAGATTTAACATAAGAGGGTCAGATGTACTCAGTCACGAATCCAACTCTTGAGCTGTTAAAAAAAAAGAAGCTACAAAATAACCGGAACAAAACTATGATAAAGTAAATGTCAGAATCTATACATCAATGATGCAGACTTTGCTTAGAAAAAAAAAAGTCTCACCANGGGAAGAAATTACAAAGGTACATCCAGACCAAAGCACTGCCTGCAACTTTGAAGGAAGACAGAAAGGTAAAATTGTCTTGAAGAAACTAATGTATTAACTTTGCCGGGCTCCTACAGTCTAAGACTAATGGATTTTGGACAGTGCTAAGCCAGGTGATACTGTTCTGAAGACAAGCAGAACCATAAGTGATTATTTTTCTTCCAGTCTTGCCCTGAAGCTCCTCTCCCAGTTGCAACACCCCTTGCTTTTCCTATCACACACAGAGTAAGCAAAAGACATCATGTCCACTTTGGAAGGCTGCAACTGCCAGCAGAAGCAGCTTGCTCAGCAAATGGACCTAACAAGTTCTTCCTTCCTTTTCCTTGTGGGCAGCAATTCTTGAGCTGTTCTCCTCTGCTCTGACAGAAACCCTCACAAAATTCAGTTATTTTGAGACCTCTTTTTAAAAGCTCATTATAATTTACCAAGAGATTCAGAAGCTCTAGCAACAAGAGNGAAAAAAAGTCTCACCAGTAGATTTTGCACCAGATTCTTCACATTCTGCCCCATCTCAGGTGCTTGAGGTCCACTAGACGCCAATTTTATTAGCGTAGCAAGAAAATTCTTGCATTTCTTCACATTCTCTAGCATCTCCTAGTGTGCAAAGAAAGAGAAGACTGTTAGATGTTGCACTGTCTCTTCAACCTCTGATGAACATACAGAATGTTAATTTTTAATTAAAAACTTTTTTTTTCCTTACTGTAGAAGCGCTGGTCTGTGCTACTGTTGTGCCCTCAGCTTTCACAGAGACTGCCTTTTGGGAGATAGCTTGTGCAGGTGGTCCTGTAACTGGAAGTTTTACAGGTGTTCCAGTACTCAAAGGCTTTACAGCAGAAACTGTAGTAACACTAGCTGTTGCAGCTGCTGGCTGATGAGAAAAATTAACACTTTTTAACCAAGGAACAACGTGACAAACATACTAGATTCTGCTAGCATATACAGTAGCAACCTCCCTCCATACTGCGATTTGAAACACAAAGAAACAGTTCTTTGTTTTTAGAATTTAGATTCATTTGCTTTGAGAGACTCTATTTAATACAGTAAGTGACAGCCACAGCCATAATTCTAGTTACAAATGGGGG
>WBMY01013484.1:1115059-1134429 GCA_013397315.1 Donacobius atricapilla | reverse complement strand
ATGGACCTAACAAGTTCTTCCTTCCTTTTCCTTGTGGGCAGCAATTTGGACCTCTTTCTCCTCTGCTCTGACAGAAACCCTCACAAAATTCAGTTATTTTGAGACCTCTTTTTAAAAGCTCATTATAATTTACCAAGAGATTCAGAAGCTCTAGCAACAAGAGAGTAAGTAAGGTTTAGGAAAAAATACCTCCCTTCTTTGCAAGCTGGGCTAAATCCAAAACCCACTAAACTGAAGTATTTCTACTTCAGATTTTAGAGAGAACAAACAAACCATACCCAAAAAACCAACACAGTCCATTTGATACAACAGAAAACAATATGAATAAAAGATTCTGCCCGTGCAAAAAACCACTACTTTATATTTCTCAATTTTAAAGCAAGAAGGAAACCACAGGTAGAATTCCAGGTTAACATTTGAAACCTGAAGTTGGGTTTCATCTTTCCTACAAGCCTGTAAAGAGAAAGGGGAAGTCTGGTTCTGTAGTCCAAACTCTAGGTTCAGATCTGCACAATGTAATGGTTTTCACTGACTCTTAACACATTTAAGCACCACAGCTTAGTTGAACAGGCACACCTAATACTTGCTAATTGCATCAATCGTAAGACAGTTAGACAGGAGTCTAACTTACCCTACCAAAAACTAATCAAAAGTAGGCCAGGCATCACATAGAAATCAGTCTTTCAGGATAGAGAAAATTGATAAGCAAACAACTTAAGGCTAAAGCAAAACCCTAACACTTGAGCCATATATTTACAATTATTATTTTTTTCTGGGTGGGTGTCCTCCCCTCCCCAAGTTGCTTCCAGCTTGACAGAAAAGCAGCAGGCAGCTACCAGAAAGCTTTCTAGCTTCGGCTCCCGCTGTTGGTAACACTTTAATAGCTCTCTGCAGGATCTTTGCCACCACCACTGCCTCTTCCAAGGCTGAGGCTCAACAGCTCTAAGACCACAGGGAGGCAAACTGGGCACAAGAATCCCACAAACAGATGGGCAGGGGGAAGACGGAAAGGGGACACAGTGCAGATCTGCCAAGTTGCAATGCCCTGGGCTTTTAAAAGTCGAAAACAGGAGCTGATCTCTTGCAAATTCCAGCATGCTTACACATCAAGACTAGAACAGCATTTTATCAGCTGAGGGAGGAAACAACAGGAAGTCTGCTGGACCCTTTTCCCAGGAAAATGAATATATGGGAATTAACTTCTGTCATCTGCCATCCACCTTTTTCGCTACTGACAATTCTCATTCTCACTTTGAGCAACAGAGAGACAGTCACCAGAAAAAAAATGGCACTAATCCTGCATATTTTGAAGTAATTTCAAGAGAAGAAGTGCTCTGCATCTAAATGAAAGTGCCTCAGCATGACGCTAATTAGACACTTTGCAGCTTCGTTACCCCATCTGGGAAACAGGTAAAAAATAAGAATGTGCAGGTAATTTTGTCTAACCTCAGAGCTTTAACATTCAGGAATGTCAAAAAAGGGAAAAATTTTTGTTGATGAGGAGGAGAACAATCCTGCAGTCAGTACCTACAGAGTTTTGCAGAGTGTTCCTAGTTGTATTTCACACAAGACTGAAGATGCACAACCAAGCCAAGGATTATTTCCTCTCCACTCTCCACCACTTTCTCTGATGACATCATACTTCCACATCAACACTCCTCTCCTGTGACCTCAAAAAATTGTTGAGACTAAGATCGGGAAGTTATTTTAAGATTGATGAATGAATTGCTGCCAAGCAAGTCAGACTCAAGGGCTCTGCCATCCTTTCCCGAATGGTTCCATCAACTTTTCGCACTGACTCCATTTTCAGCACTCTTCTTTTGTCCACCACAAGGTGAGGAGCAATGTGACCATGTGATGACAAGATATATCCACGTTGCATCTATTTACTCTTCATTTTACAAGGAGATAGCACAGAGGGCTTTGCAATCCTCTGCAAAACAGAGGGGCTTCAAGGAAGCCACACCAAACAAAACAGCTCTATTAATTTTTCCTAGAGTCATCATTTAAATCCATGATGTTAAATCCATCCAGCTGTTTAAATCCAGCCCTACAGCTCATTACAAATGTTCCAGTTTCTACAGTAGTGGGGAAAAAACCCAGCTTACAAAAAAATACTCCATGTATATGTCTTTAAATATCTCAGAAGAACAGAAGTTCAATAGACTACATCAAAACTGAATTAAAGTACAGAAAAACCAAGCCAAAGGCAGATATAAATTAAAAAAGCGAAGTTTTTGATGATGAATCTCAGTGTTTATCCACATGAGAGTGTCAGGATGCACGCGACTTCATCCATCAGATGATGGATGACCTTCATCTCTTTTCCCCAGTGCAAGGGTAGTATAGTAGATGACAATTGTTTTTAAATCCTAAAGACCTCTATGCAGAGATCACAAACACAGGGTTTGCAAGCTAGTATTCCAAAATAAAAGTAAGGAATATCCGTTACTGTATTTAGACACAAAGCATACACTGTTTCTATTCTAAGCAAAATAGAAAATGTTTTAAGAGAGGCCTCTGGGTTTTTCCACTTTAGCCCCAACATTATCCATCTGTAGTGAGAGGGAAGTGAAAAAAGAGCACAGAGTGCGAGTAGTGTTCAGTTGCTGATACAGAAGAACAGCAGAAGGCTGAACTTGTTAGTCAGACTGTTACCACTGTCAACAAACACATCCCCCAGTCCTTCAAACACCCTCAGGGTTAAGAACATAAATCCAGCATGGGTTTTTTTTGAATGACTGATCCTGCTCATTTACTATTTTGTCAAGTGCTACAGCTGAGTCTCCTTCAAACTCTTGTCTCAAAATATTGGTACAAGCCAGACTTCTTCATGATTTCTCCCCCAGATGATGAGAACAGAGCATATTATCTGCAGAAGAATGTAGTTTTCTTTTCATTCCACATGCTTATCCAGAAGTCCAGTCCCCAAGAATGGAGGATGAACCATATGTAGGAAAAATCTCATACTCTGCAGGTGATAAAAGCCTCTTCAGAAGAGGGCTACAACATTTTTTCTCTAGAAAAAGCAAAATAAGACCTAGGCAATAAGATAAAAACACTACTAAAAATAATGAGGCATTTTCAACCACTGCCTAATTACAGGTATACCTGTGGAACCCATCTGCCACAGTCAATTAGAGAACAGGTCTTCAGCTACGACCTTCCTTCAGTTTATAACAGAGGGGAAAAAGTCATACACATGAAAAACAGCTTGATTGGTGCAGACAGCTCATTTTCCCCTCCACATCATCTCAGGTATACCTTTTTCCCCACTAAGGAATCAGAGAACCCCAACAGGAGCACATCTCCCAGAAATGATTTAGCAAGAGATTGAAGGAGCTCAGTCATGGCATACAAAAGCACTGGAAATGGCTTTCTGAACTATTTCTTTTATTCATTGTTCATGCACTTTCTACTGTAGTGAGATAAGATTATCTGACACACACTGACAGAGCCTAATTGAATTATGCATTTAAAAAACAGATTTGGGAAATAATTTGTTTTGGCAAACAAGGGCAAAGGTTACCAAGCTTACTGAAAACCAGATTACAGTTAAAAATAACAAGAAAGAACTGGAGAAAATATGGATGCTTTCTGTCACTTATTCCACCATACTATAAAGCTTGCAAAGTACCTGTATTACAGCAGGTGTCTGAACAGTAGAAACCACAGCATTTGTTGTTTGAGATAACGTTTTCACAGGAGCAGCTGCTATTTTCTTTACTAACTGTGTGCCAGAATTCTTTGAAAAAAATAAAAATTAAAAAAAAATAATTACACGTGGGCAGAGAACAGCTGTCACACAAGTCAATGACAAAACAAGACATTGAAGTTGGGGTCAGATGTAAACCGAGACACATCTTCTTACAGTAACAATACAGGCACCATTCACACAGTCCATACAGTTTAAACACTCTCAACAAAGCTCTTTGTCTACCAGTTTAATATTCAATTACTGATTCAGAGACATTTAGAGATAAAGCATAATCAGAATAAAAGGGTTAAAAAAATATGTAAACTGTTACTTTTATGTACCTCCTTACTCTTGCCCGCTGACCACACTACAAGAGATGTAAGCAAAAAGCCAGCAGAGTTCAGGGAAGGAAGAACATCCTAGCTTTTACACAGCTTTGGAGAAATACCCCAACAGAGGATCACAAGGTTTTATATATTAGCAGTAACAATTTAGGCAGTTTTGGCTGGCTTTTTTTTTTTCTTGGTTTACATTATCATCATCATCATCAGAGAGGAGTTCACGATTTTGACCTTTACCACATGTAACAGTTCACAAGTTTTTTCCCAAGCAAGAAAGCAAAGCACATAGTGATGTTTCTTGGTGCAAAACCAAACACCATCACCCCATTCAGAAAGAATTCAAATGCTTATTTAACCCTCCACAGCTTATTTGCAAACGCTATTATAACTATTTAACACAACAGCTACGTCAAACTAAAGTTATGAGAGAAGTTACCTGCACAGCACATATTCTGATTGCAGGTGTGCTGGTCGGCACAGATGGTCTCACACTTGTGTTATTTTGTGTCTGGTTCTGTGCTCCTGCTATTGCCTGTTGAGATACCAGCATTAGGTGGCCATTACTGCTTCTGATAAGAACAGTTCCTGTTGAAAACAACCACATTCAGACTGTTAGAAATTAAGTTATATTATGACTTTCCTGTATTTCTGCGGAAGAAATAACTAGATCACACTGATAATGTAATATTGAGTTTATTACTCCAAGGAACAGCTGCCAAGAAATATAAGAATTAAGCACACATCAGCTTTACTATGCATCTTATGACAGAAAAGAATTCCTAAATTCAAGAGAAAAATTTAACCACCAGTTACATAGAAACAGTGTGTGCATACACGATGAAAATCACAAAGCAGTTCAGCATTTGAGTCAAAAAGATATTCTGAACAATAAAAAGACAGACACACAAAATATACACACACTCTGGGATTACTTTAACACTAATTTTAATGAGTTCTTCAACCTGCAAAATTCATCACCATTATCACACTTGGCTGCCTCTTCAGTTTCTCAACATTTAGGCACATACTTAGAGGTGAAAACACAGCTTAGAGAAAACTGCAGTGGGAACTGAAGCCTGATTAATATAACTCACCTACCTGTATCAAGACCATCCTCCCCAATCAAGATGGCAGTGGTGTCCCATGAAAATCAAGGTCACTGAGATAGCTGAAGCTATCCCTCAGTCAAGGGTGTGTCCAAAAGCATTAAACCCCAGGGTTTTATTGGAGCAGTTTGAAGCCAAATACGGAGATTACAGCAGGAAAGAATTAAAAACAAAAAAAGAAAGGAGAGGAACAAAAAAAAGACCATTCAGCTACCAAAGCCTCCTCCCTCCTCCCCCATGGGCTCATCTCTTAAAAATTCAGAGGATTCAAAACAATCACAAATACAAAATGCCAGCTGGATACCTGGTCTGTACCACATCAGATCCCCTTCAAGTGAGCTACAGAGGACCCTGCCTTTGTGGTGTCTCAGCTCCTTTGCCTCCAACAGCAGCTGCTGCAAAGCCCACCACTGAAAACACCATCCTCAAACACCCTCACTTAACACTGATGTTTCAAATAAAAGCAAGGAGGAGGTACAGGAGAATCCAGATCTGTAAATAAGGCTACCTCAATGTTTCTGGAAGCCTGCATCAAACTTACTTGCAACTTATCCAATATCTGAAACGCAGATCATATATGCACACTTATGCACACTTACAATCTTTCCTAGTGTAAAACAAGACTGTAATGAGACTTTTTACTACTTGGTTAGTCTGAAAGCTGTCTAAATACTCCCATACAATACAGCCTAAAACACTGCTTCTATCTGAGTTTAAATGCATACAACAGAAAAAGTCACAAGCTCTTTGAGCTGGGTTTTGTTGGGTATGTTTTGGGTTTTTTTAAAAAAACAATCAAGCTATAACCACATGCTTAAAAACAGCTTTTCATCCTCCACACCTAAAAGCATAAGAGGATATTGCAAGACAACACAAAACCTGGCATAAAATTCCGTAACATCAACATATTGCCATTTACATAGCAGACACAAACTAAGAACTGCAAGAGCAGTATCTACGTGACCCCCTCCTTTCTCAAGCAGCTATTACTACATGGGGCATATGCACAAGGCAGTGGCATATTCAGAAAAACACTGTTAACTCCATCTAACAACTCAGCTTTCTTCGCCTCCACTGATGACTTGATTATAATTATATTTAGGTACAGATGGATCATTTAATTTAATCAATGAATAACCAGAACTATAGAAAACAGATTTCTCATTTTCTTCTCATGCCATCTTATTTAGACAGCGATTCATGGCAAACAATTTATCATCAGCCAGAAAAACGGTATTTTTTTCCTTGCTCACACAACGTGCTTATGCCAATTTCATTGAAAGAGAGAAAGCTGACCACATTTTGCGAACAATAGCATTTCTCTCTGCTCTAGGTCTACATTCAGAATGGCATGAGTGTTGTTACTGGAGATTTTAGCCTTTTCTTTTATAAGCCTGGTTTAAAACATCACTGACAGCTCTACTCTGAGAAGGCACATATAAACTTGTAATTTCATTCCTTTAGAGTTTTGGAATGCATTAAGGGTTAGTTTTCATGTACTTGGAAATTTTGTCACTACTCATTACATTTATCTGTAAAGTCAAATTATCAGAAGCGCATTTTCTATTTCTGCATTTGAGAAACCACATTGATATCGGTCAACCTGATTACAGGGCTGGGACTGGTTTTGCACAACTGTTCTGCATTTTCAGTTGGCATTCACCAGAGATGGAGACCCTGCTGGAAAAGTATCCCACCCTCCAGTCATCTGAATGGGGTGAGTTTCCAGCACAATCTACTTGCATGACAGGAAATTATCTCAAGAGCAACAGAGCTAGAAAGTTTATGCAAATACAGTATGTTCATATGCAAATTCATTAACATCTCAAAAAAAGAAAAGGCAACCAAAAAACAACCACCACGAGTATTAACAAGTCAGTAGCCCCTTTACATCTGATCAAGATAGCAATGATCCCAAAAAGGATGTAACCTGAAACATAAAGCAACTTTCCCCCTAGCAACACGATTAGACAACACAAGGATATCCATACTGAATCAGAACACTGTAAAATAACTTGGTGAGAGCATCCATAGAAGAAGTTACCTAAGGCCACTTCAGTAGTTATAGCCTTGACTGGAACATTCACCTATGATAATGCCTGTTAGTTGCACATAAGTTGAAGTAAGAAATTGTTCCCCTTGGAACAAACAACAATTTCCCTATCTTTGTTCCATTTGGCATAATTTTTAATAAAGCATGGTAATCTTTCCATGGCAGCAGCTCTTTGTGACACTGGCTAAATTATAACTCTAAACCAGTATTATGATAATCTACTATGTACTGCTTCTGTAGGGTTAATGCTATTGATGCCTGATGCTAGCACAAATAAAGCTGAAGGCAAATTTGAAACAACTGTTAGAGTTACAGTTCCACACACTGAAGAGCCACATCTTGTCCAAGCACAAGAGACAGTTCTGGGCAGTTACAACTTAATGTTGCAAAGGGACAGTAAACTGACACATAAATTGCCTGAAACACTTTGAAAGCTGTTGAGAACAGCATTTATTTTTTACCTCTGGTTGCCACAATTTAATTACAGTTTTTCACAACTTTGATACTCCCTTTCTGCCTGGAAACAGAAGCAAAAACCCCATACTGCAGCCAATAACATAGACTCCAAGAGGTGGCACAGAAGGTCTCTTACGCCAGAAGAAGAGGTTCCATGGCTCTCAAAACCAATGTCTTAAGTCTCATACACTTTATACAGCTGCACAAGTGTGAAATGAATGAACAGCAGGTGATGGCAACCTTGAGGCTCTCAACAGAAAAGTCACGTAAACAGACTCGTGCAGCTTCCAAGACACTACTATCAGAAATGAAAATAAGTGCAAGAACTCATATTCTTCGCTTGGCGAGGGGGAAAAGATAGTACTACTTATCAAGAGCTATTTTCACATTTACGAGAAGGCAAATACTAACAAAATAAATGTGAAGACAGATCATGTCTTGCAGTCACGGCAACTGCACAAGAAAATGGAGGTAAGGAAGAGACAGCACACGAAACAACACAGGACCACTGAACAGTTGAAGCATGAAGTTTCAGCTAACATCTCTCAGCACTGCACTTAAAAACAGAAAAGGTATTGGCAATCTGAACAAAATATCAGCACCAACGGTAGTAAATGAAGGGCAATGAGGCATCCTTGTAGCACTAGAGATGCCCTCTTTTGGGCTGCACTTCCAAGAACACTCTGACAGTTTTACTGGAATTGTTTCAGAGAACAAGAACGACTTTCTCAAAATTCACACACTTGATAATAAGAGCAAGGCACAACCCCTTTGGGGCTACAAAGCTGTTCCCATTTTCAAATCAAAGTGACCAGTCACCATCAGGGATTATTTCTTACATGCTTCACTGGAGGACTCAGATGTCTCATGCAGATTTAAAAAAACAACCCTTTTTGCAATGAATCAAGACTTCTCTCCTTAAATATTCTGCCTGTCCTGCCAAAAACATACTTGGAAAGTTATCTGATTTTCCTACACTGGAAGAGAGGGCAGTTAAAACACAATCAGCTATTTGTGTTTTTCAGCCATTTGTTCTCTACACTCCTTTCTTCAGCTGCAACCCTGTGAAGAGAGCTTATAGGGAAGTACCTGACAACCAAAACCCAACTCAGTTTCCTCCAAAGCTACACAGAAGGACCCACACTGTATCTTCTCACCTTGAAGAGGGCTCCTTGAGATCTACACCCAGTGCCCTGCCTTCTCTTGGAACCAGGGCTGCAAGTACCCTGCCTTGAGGTGGAGAGCCTGGCAACAGTCCTGCAAAGCTCCCACAGCCACCACCCAGACCAGTTTATACCTAGACATGCCAACACTGTCAGCAAAGGAAAATCCGAGGCCTTCTAATGAAATTTCATTTCATTTCACAGACTTGAGATCCTTCTGCTACAAATTTTCACTGTACCAACACCACTGGTGAAGGAAACCCAGCTTATTCTAAACTCAGTGCAGCACCCAACCCAAGAACCAAGAAACACAGGTTAGCAGGAGGAGCAGCTTCCAAGCACCTCTGCGTTCTAACTAGAAAGCAGCAAAACCTCACTGGAGACATGAACAAGAAGCTGTGCGATAACAGCAGAGATCTGTTAATGCCACTGTATGCAATGCCACCTGCACAGGGTTTCACTGTATTTCAGGGAATAGCCCTGAAATTAATAGCCCTGTGGCTAAGGAAACCACAATGTTGTTAACATAAACCTGTGCTGCCAACTGAAGTTCTGGGCTTCATCCAGCAGCACTGAACACCAATGTATGCTACAAGCATCCCACCGTAAGGGCAACTTCCACCACGTAAGACAAGCCTGAGACCATTTCTGAGGGGAATTTCACCCAGGAATTTCCTGAGATGAACCAGCTGGCATTTGTGCTCCAGTGGAGATACACTTTATGCTGTTGCTACCACATAAAGCTGAAGCTGTCAAGTTAAGCAACCACTTTGATTACAAGGTTTCTAACCCAACTGCTCAACCAAACAGCTCTTGGGAGCTGCTGTCTAGGGAATAACCTGAAGAAATGAAAAGAAGTCTTTTGCTCCTAAAACAAAATTCAACCAAGAACCAACCACAATGAGACCAAACTCATTTAAGAGAACACAAAGTCACAAAAGCTGCTTTCACAGAAGGGTAAATTTAGCTTATTTCAAAACAAGGAGTAATGGCATTGGGTATGTTGCCAATCTTAGTAAAGTACACTTTAACCCAATTATAAAAACAAGGCTGAATAGGGACTTCCAGGTCTCAAATCAGTAACTGAACAACAAAAATGTTTTAAAACAATAGTAATGTGCCAGAGCTCTCTGTTCCTAAACAAATCCCATTCTGTAACTGAGCTACTCAAAACAAAGCGATAGCTTTTAAGGCAGTTATTTCAAGCTAAGACCAAGCTTTAAAGAGGAGGTTTTAATAGGAAACTAAGTGGCAGTTAAAAAGGAATATTGGGTTTAAGTTTCTTTGACTACTTAGGACTATTTAGGACCATTCAAAATTTGGAAAATAAAATACCAAACACTACTAATCCATGCAACAGGTTTGAATATAGATTTTCTCTCTAAAGCTAGCCTTTAGGAAAAAAAGCCCATTTTTCCCTCTTCAATTCCATTGATTGAGCCCCACAGAATAAGTAACTTTAAAAGTTTAAAAATACATTACAGGACTGAATAAGACAGACCAAAAAAGGGCATTATTAGAGACATAGACTGTTCCAGCAGCGATTGTATCAAGTGGCATTATGTCGTAGGTTAGCTGAAAAAGAGCGCTGAAGAGGCACAAAGTGTTAATGAAATACTGTGAAAGACAGCAACCTAACCTTGACATGATTTACATAATCCTTCTAATATGATGGGGCTGTAATGTTTTCAGATGAATTAGGGGCTGTAGTGCAAGCAGGAGAACTACTTACTCCCTCCCTATGAACCTCACTCCATACTTGAGTGTTCCTAGATGTCTACTGCAAATTTCTCTAGTGGAGATGAAAAAGCAAGGACAACAGCCCAATTTGGAGGCAACATCTAGCTGTGCCTTTCACTGTTCTAGGAATGAAGCTACAACAATGATCTAGAGGCTACACCAAGTTACCTTACCACAGGCTCCTAATAATGATCTCTAACTTCTACTTCTAAATGCAGTTGACTTCAGACAACAGATCTTTTCTGAAGTCACAAAGATTACCTGTTTTAGGCTTTTCTTGGCAAAACCACCTGTGATTGTTCTCATATTTCCCAGATGAGTAGGGCAGAGGGTTCACCTACACTACATGGGGTCAAGATAAGTTGTTCAGCATCTACACTACACCCACAAAACATTTTGCTCCGTATGACAAATCATTCCAACCTTTGGAAGTCAATTCTAGTTGATGTAAGAAGAATTCAGCAATGCCCAACTCACAATCAAGCACTGCTATTGCAGCAACCAGAATCACTCACCACAGATCCAGGCCTTCAACCAATTAATTCCATTCACATTTTGTTTTGCAAACTAAATAATTACATATCTCAGAAACCACCCTCTGTGCTCCTTTCCTTTATTCCAGGGAAGCTTCTAAACTAATGGGTCTTTATAACAATGGCTCAGGACCAGTGACTAGCATGCAGATATTGCAGAGTCACAATGAAATGTCAGATTTTGAATTCTAATGAAAGACACCTTGTTTTGCCCATGGATATGGAAATCATTAATTTCCATGTCAGAAGAAAAATTCAAAGGGCACAATCCCCATATTCTTTCATGCTACAACAGAACACAGTCTGTATAAAATACCACACAATGTTATAACTCTAAGTTCTTTAAAGATGTTGACGGCGTCTTTGCCAACTGCACAAACTGCACTGCAGATTCATGTAGACTCTAGCCTACAACTTTCAAGGCTGATGTCTGACATCTCACCTTTTCAAAGCCAGAGACCAGCTTTCCTCACAGACCTCACTGTCTGGCTGACAGCACGGTTCCACCAGCATTAATGTTTCCCAGACTGTCTGGGTTGCTGTGAGCAGTGTTTTAAACAACCACTATGTACACACTAACAGCTTGAGGGGTTTACAGTGCCAGCAAAGTCTGCTGCCTTCAGTAACTCCAACCTTTCTCTGGCTAGGCACCTTTCTGTGCTTACAGCGGGCACCAGCTCCTGAGATAACCCAGTACACGCACAGGCTTTCCAAGCATGGGGAGATAGGAAAGAGATGATGCTACCTCTTCGAGGCAGGATGGAGCAGACTCTGATATCCTACTCTTTAAAACAGTCTGGAATAATGGACACCACACATCACTCTCAAGAGTGTAAGCTAAGTCCCCTCTCCCTCCCTTTCTCCAGGAACTAGACACAAAGCGCTAAAACCGCAAAAATCTGAAGCCAAGTTTCACACACTGCTCAACCAGCAAGTCTTATCCAAGCTGTTGGAAACTAGCTGCTCATCAATGCATTTTGGTACCCAGATGGATATCAGTTTAACAGTCTAGCAATGGGGCCCCCACAGCTTTCACATTTTCTGATGCCTTTTAACAGAATACAGGCCCACACTTCAGTGTTAAAAGAGTTCTCCTCGACTGCACATACAGTTGAGCTTCTTTCCTTGAGAATACATCCAAATCCACATAATATTAAAGTTATAGTAGAACTCTTAAGCAAGGGTAGTCAACTTTTTTTTATAACAAGCAACAGATGTCCAAACCAACCATCTAAAGAAAATCTGGACATTGCATTGGTACTTGGAGGGGATGTCAACAACCAATAGGTTTTCTGGGCATAGTTACAAGATGGCACTACTGTTTCTAATTGGATTCAGAGTGTATTTATTACACTTGAATCCCAAGAGGTGTTGTTTTTATTGTGCATAGGCATTGAGGATTCCCAGCCAATGCTGTGTACCACAAGGCAGAGCCTTATTTGATACTGTGATAGCATCTAGCTCATGTCCTTAGGCCACGCCTTTCAGCAACTGGGATCATTTCCCATCAGCATTTCCCCATCACATCTTAGTGGTTTGCAACTTCACACCTTGAGGCTTGGTTGCTTCCCTATCTGAGTAATCAGACCATTCTAGGACTGTCTACAGCTAAGATGATCTGACTTGAGCGTTCTCCGGGACCTAAATTACCTCACAGAGGAGCTTCTAATATTTGCTGGGGACTCAGCTGATGGCAGTGAAATAGTATTTCAAAGGAGTAAAGTGACACTTCCTCACTCTCAAGACAATTCCTACTGCACTGAAAGAAGCATTGAGTCTCTACAACACATCCTCTTGTATTCACTGGAGTGAAGTTCTTCAAATAGTATGTTATATGCTTGACACACTGCAGCCACATATATATACAGCACATAGCTTTCTAAGGACCAGGCCATTTAGCTGTTAAAGAGAAATCTGAAGCTGAAATGTTGAACCACGAATCTTAACTTTAAACCAAGAGTTGCTGCAAACATTATTGGCACCTGGGTAGTGTTTTAACAAAGGACAAGATAGGTCCTCTTTAAATCTCTGTCTCTTTTAAATAAGAGGAGAATCAAGTCAGTTAATTCATATTAATTTTACAATGGGACATTTGTTTCCTCATTGCTCACTCGGGGACCAGAAGAAAGTTGAATTCCACTTCTGAAAGTGCAAATTCATTCCTCGGCTGGATAACTTTTCACTTGCAAACAAGAGATCAACACTGAATTTTAACACTGATCACCACCTTGCTCTAAGTGTGATGGAGCAAACAAAAATTATTACAGAAGACAGCAAAACCTTCATGGGAAACATTAATTTCTGTCTACACAGATATTGTAGAAACTGTCACCAGAACTGTGTGATATTTGTCAAGTGCCTAGTATGCAAGCCATGTATAAACGTGTTCTGACTGCACTAAACCCCTTCAACAGAAAGCACTGGCTGCCCCACTGAGACTGCCTGGTCATGCACCACCCGTCAGTCAGCCTGGACCGGGCTTCCAAGGCTCCACTGGGACTAGGTGGCACCTGCCACTGGGCAAGCTGCCAGGCAAAGTCTTCAGGTGCTGCGCCAACCAGGGCATGCTGTTCCACCCAGTTGGTAATATAGCCTGGCCATCCACCTAAGGAACTCTGATTTCCCATGCAACTCCTCAGAGCAGCCAGTACTAATGAAAGCATCTCGTCAGCCTCCACCAGACTGCAAGTGTGCACTGGAAGAAGTCTGCAAACACTACGCAAATTAAGTGTTACTATATGATTGGACTGTTCTTACAGCACAGCAAGATCACTGAGCTTCACCAGCTCTCTGGCCTTAACAGACCCTAGATTTGCTCATTAGCAACTAAAATCATCCATCTATTGCCATTTTTACCCCACTTCAGTTGTAATCAGAGACTATTTCCTCAAGGCACTGGTGGAAAAAATCTGTTAGTGGACTTTGTTCTAAAGGTGATCCAGATGGCAGAACAGACCTTAATATTGATGATTTGAATAGTAAGGCACTTCAAAACATCTATGGTGATCTATTCCATTTTGCAAATTATACCTGCTTTTCTTCTGACATCATCAGTTTTCAGAAAAGTAGCTTCATGCAAAGAGAGTTCTAAGAAAGTATTTGCCTTTTGTTTTTGTCTAAATGGTTAAAGCAATACTAATTATTCATCTTTGATAGTTATCAGAAGCATTGCAATTTACATCAAAACTTGCATATACATGTATCTGTATATACAATCCTACCCACTAGGCACAGCACAGATTCCAATCAAATATCATAACAAATACATGATTCTCTAAAATAACTTAAAAAAAATGGTAAAGTAACTGCTCAAAATAACAACACATGAGCTTACCTAGATTTTATCAGCACTTTGGGAAAAAGAATACTGAACCATAATTAGTGTTTCTTCCAGCTGTCACTTTTGAGTGGATGATGCTATTTTCACTGCTACAAGCTGGAAGGTCCTTTAAAAACTGCAAAAGCAACACAAGTCAGGCTCATATTCTCTCTCTTCTAAGGATTAAAAGAAGTTTACTATTTACCAAACTGTAGCTGTAATTCTTTACAATACACTCCAATTTACTGTAAAATTTGAACAGCATTTAACATTAATTTTACTGAGCGTCACATTTCCTTACTTCAGTATTCAGAATTCATCTATTTTTTTTTCTGTGTTGAAAAACCATGAATCTAGACATTAGCTTTACATCTTCTGTCAAGATTTAAATTTTAATTCTCACATGGCTGTGCATTTAATCATATGAAGGCATTATTTTGCTAGACACATTCAGTCCTGAAAGCAAAATCAAGTCCTACAGTGCAGCTGAAATTTCAACTGGTTACAGCACATTTCCTCACTATTATCTAAGTTTGACTTAGTTCTTCAAGCCTGCCAAAGCTTTGTTCACCCTTCCTCAGGTCAAAAAAATAGAAGTTGATCAGAGCCACCTGATGTGAAAAGAGAAGTCTGCAGAGAATCCATCCCCAGAAGCCTGCTAAACAGAGGATGTTATTGGGATACAAAAACCTACAAACACCGATTATTTAGCCCCTACTGGTCTAAGCACAAGTACTATGCTCAGACTTCATGGGATCATCAACATCCAGAAAGTGCATACTTTAAAGGAATTTCTACGGTTTTCTGCCTGTTGAAACAAGAAATCTTCGTATAGCCTACTTAAACATAATATGAATTAAGAAGCATTTTAAAATCAGCATTTCCCCCTATTCTAAAGCAACAGACCAGATACAAATATGGGAATATCTAATTCCTCATATGGTTTTACCAGTGAAAAACAACAATTAGAACATGACGAGGGGGATTCACAGCACTCCGCATGAGATGTATTAGGTCAGCTTCGAAAGCAGAAGGCAGCAGCATCCAGATGTTTATCAGCCCTTACCTCTTCAGGTCACCTACCTTAGGTTCTACAGAAATTAAGAGAAACTCGACAAGACCAGGCTCCATACCATCCCACATCAGTTTTGGAATACCCACACCAGTTCTCTCCTTCCCACCTACAGGAGTCCACATGCTGCCTGCCTGCTTCACGCTACACAGCCTAGCCACCTGACACAAACAGTGTCTGTGCTTTCTTTTACCCACTATCAGCCTAGATAAGCTTCAGGCAGTGGAAAACCTGCCAGAGACAAGGCAAAACATCCAAGCAATGACAACTGAGCTGCAAACAGAAACCAAGAAGCTGAACTCGCTGCTCTTCCCCTCTAAGTCAGGTGCAAAGGAAACCTTACACAGAGACCATGCCCTGCACCACATTACTAGTGAAATTACAGCACACTCAGGGCAACTCCTCTTTGCTGACACCGGGCTTGCTCAGGCCCACTGAGTTAGTAGTATGTTAGTAGTAATGGAAAGCATAAAACAGAAATACACACACGAGAGGTAGCCAATGCTACAGCGCAGAGTGATGGCAGCTGCTGCCACAGCCCTGCAGCCAGCAGCAGTGGCATGAGGTGAGGTTTTCGAAGAGTTTTCCTAATCTAAGCAGATTGAAGGTAACAATGGAGGATTCCTGGCATCTGGTTCAGTTCTGTCCTTTTTCATCCCATCAGCAGAGAAGGAGACTTATCTACTAACTGTCCTTTCAACACCTGCTTGTAATGAGGATTCCAGGACCAGGGATAGACTGAAAGTACAGACACAGAAGTGACAAAAACCTAAGTTCAAGAGAAGTAAACAAAACCAAAACCAACATTCTTTTCATTGTTTTTATGCTCTTTTTCTACCCTCCACTTCTCCAAAGCAGTGTGGGGCTCAAAGACACTAAGGTGAACTATACACATTTGTCATGGCCCTTGTCTCTCCTTCCCCTTCCCAATTATTTCCTCCTGTTCAATGGCACAGCCCACCCATTTCTCCCCCCCATTAAGCTCAGGTTAACCAAGGACACAATTTCTTGTTAAGCAGATGGCCCATGACATGAGACTTTTGCAGGTTTGCAGGCATCAGCACAGTCCACACAGAGCTCAGGACTGAGGCAGCACAGCACTCATCATGCCGCTCTGCTCTCTGCAGAGCCACACTGCTACGTGCAAAGCCTTCTGAAATCCTGCTAGCCTTATTGTTCTTGACAATAAAGAGGGCAACTGAGGAAAGGTCCCTTTGGGAGATCAAATCCCCTTCATTTGGGAGGACATAGCCCAGCCATTCAGTCCAAGAGGAGATGGTATGCACGATCAGAAGACCAAACCCAAACCCTGAAGCCAGACCAGCTGGAGTCCTACTGCATGCCAAAGCCTTCAGTGGTGGGCAGCCAGGGATGGACTGGTGAGGAGGATGGCCTTGGGTATCAGCAGCATTGCTCTGACAGCTAGCTGCTCTGCTGATAACCAGCACTTTGCTGAGGAAATCATAGGAAGGTGATAAAAAAACCTTGTTACTCATGAGCAAGTCATTCAAGAGTCCTTCAAGACCAAGAGAACTTGTAAAGGTCATGGATCTTTCCATGACAAAAAGAGGCACTTGGCAGATGGGCAATCGGTGCTCAGAGACATGAGGAGTAAGGCATTATTATCTAAGCATCTGCTTTTCCCAACTCCTGGCCTTATTCTGAGCAAGAGGAAGGGAGAGGTAGAGATGGAAGAGAAAGAACAGCGTAAATCCCAAATTTCCATGAACCTCCCCTGCCCCCCAAGTCACAGAGGCAAACACAGCTCCACTGGTGCCCTTCCTTCCCCAGATTGCAGTGCTGGGGAAGAAATGCCCACTGGGGGCCACAAGCAGTTCATGAGTAACTCAGCATGACCAGTAAGGGCAGTGCTGTCCAGCCTTCCTCAGAACAAGCCACCTCAAATATGTCCCTTTGAAAATCAAGGGAAGGATGTTTTCTGTATGCACTTTTCTTAACAGGTGCCATGAAGTCGAATGCCATGATTTAAAACTTAAGTGCATTCTCCCTTCTGAATTTTATCCTGTGTGGCTAGATTTGCAGTTTATTTGAAATAAAAACTTTTCAAGCCTAGGAATTTGGTGGTTTGTTCCACTTTCTTTTTTTTTAATGCTGCTAACACTTGTGGCTTTAATGCTATCCATCTTGCATTTTTTATTATTAATTAAAAATTTAATCCACCTAGACGACAGAGCTAAACTACTAACACTTTTTCAAGACAGAATGCATTTTTATATAACCTTGCAACAATTACATAGACAAGTTTCCCTGAAACACCAATCCATTTGAAATCTGAGGACGTCTAATTTCTTCTGAAGCACTGAAGTCCATACAGTTATTTTAATTTACAATCTTGCAGAGTTACCAGCACCTCTGAAATTCTGATACAAAGACTGCATTGTCCCAGGAGCAAGGAAAACAAGCTGATGCAACTGAGGGGTAATACTACTTTTGTGACACCTGCGTCCTACCACAATACAAGTCAGATGACATTCAACAGTATACCTGGATACAATCAAACTTAAGCCACTACAAAAAACCCCTAAGTTTTGCTAACTTGTAGTTCCCAAACCACAGGCAACTTTCATGAGCATCCACCTTCACAGGAAGGTGTTTAACTGAATGTCAACACATTCCCGAAAGCAAAAATATTAGATACAAAACCTGAATACCTGGGAAGTCCTGCTACAAGAAGTTAATATATTTCCAACATGGTTCATGAAATCCTTCATTTCAGAGGAAAGTTGGCAAGGATTTAGAGTCATCCTTGACTGCTGACTACCCAGACATTACAGCATCATGAGTGCTGGGAAATCTACAGCGAAACTGACTGACTAAAGACTTTTTTAAAATTAGCATTATCTATTTCCTTGGGAGGCGCATGCCTTTGATAAAGACATTTGGATTAAAAAAAATGAGGAAAGGGAAAAAAAAGCATATACGCACTACCAGCACAGGGATTACTGTAAAGCCAGTCATCCTTTTCAGCAATATCCAACCTGAAAGTAATTGCAACAGATGCTCCAACAACTGAACTGTCCTGGCAGGAAATAATTATAGCAAC
Organism: Donacobius atricapilla; assembly: GCA_013397315.1. Taxonomy (NCBI): domain Eukaryota; kingdom Metazoa; phylum Chordata; class Aves; order Passeriformes; family Mimidae; genus Donacobius; species Donacobius atricapilla. Next base: position 1,115,885 of record WBMY01013484.1, on the reverse strand, counting down.
AAATAGCAATAAAGTCAATTCATATCCTGGGGTCTCAACAGAGCGAGGCCAAAACCAGTGGAAGCAAAGTCACTTTTTATAAAAGAAAGCATTTAAATACAGCCCGACAGGGACAAGTGGGAAGTTCAGAACCTACAGCACCTTCCTCCTCTTAAGAGAAAGTGCAGGAGGAAGCCCAAGTTAATCCTCTGTTGCTATCCAAAGTATTAGGATGTCTGTATCAGCACTGTGCAATTCCCACGTTAATATTTTCACTGCTGCTCTATGTAAGGGTGGTATCTCTCCGAACCCTTACGTTTCCCACAGAGGGTTTATAGAATAAAGGCGTTTCAAGGAGCAACACGCAATGAACTTTCAACTCTGCCCTCCTTAGGCACGGTAGTATTTTGTTCCAAGCACAGTCGGGTTTGTGCCAGTGACAAGAAGTCCCGCGGGACCGCCCGGTCGGAGGGGAGTGCGGGCAACCTCCGTAAGTTACGGAGCCGCTCTGCAGCCGCCAGCCCACGCTCACAGCCCCCTCCCCGAGGTACTCCTTCATCCAAGTTCCACTAAAGCCTCCAGCCGCCTTTTCCAAGTCATACGTTAGGGTAACTTGGCCGCTGAGTTTTTGGTTACTTCTCCTGCTCTTCGTGCTATCCAGCAAAGTAAGAAGTTGCCTTTATCCAGAGACTTCCAGATCCATCCGTCAGACAGGCTGTATGCATCCCCAGCGCTACCCGGCTGAACCCTGCCACATTGCCAATGCCCTGCAAGGCAGACGCACACGCCGGTTCCCAGAAGTTTGGGGGCAGACCACCAGCCCGAAACACACACCGCCACTACCATC
>WBMY01013484.1:1091014-1114744 GCA_013397315.1 Donacobius atricapilla | reverse complement strand
GAGAGTCCGGGCGGCCGGAGCGGGAGGCGCCCGGAGCCCCGCGATGGCGGTGAGGCGCGGGTGGGCGCGGGGCTGCTCCTCCCGCCGTGCCAGCCTCCGGCCCGCCTACCTGCGCCAGACCGGCCCCGGCCGTACCTGGGCTGCAGGTGCCCTTGGGGCTTCCATCCGGAACAAGAGCAGCTCCGGCAAGTGCAGGAGTTCGTCGTGTCTTGATGAGAACTTGCTGACAGGCCGAGATAGCGAAAGCAGCACGGACCTGTAAGGATGAAGGGGACAAAGTTGTCCCGCTTGACCTTCATGCCCGGGGTTCGACTTGAGGAAAGGCTGAGGAAGGACGTGGAACTCGGTCCTCCTTGTGAAGCAAGTGTGCTCCCGACAGAATACACACAACACAGCTCTAAAAACAAATTTCAGAATATAATGAAAAGTTTTTGCACGAGTGATAGAGAACTCTGCATGACCTTCAGTAAATTCTGCTTTGAGGTCATTGTGTATCGTAGCCAAGTCTGGTTTAAATTTCAGTACATTCTGAAGCATGTTGATGTATGTGCTTTATTTTATGCATAAAATTTAAGAGGTATTGCTTATGACTTCCCAAATTGAGCACAACATAAGCAATTACAAAACCCAGGGCCTGTTGAATGGTTCATTAAAGTAGTACAAAAAGCTCAAAGTCCAAAAAATATCAGGAGGAGAAAAAAAATAGTCATGTATTAAGCTTCCCTTGCAACTATGTTTCTCAGATAGAAATGTAGGCAAGAAAGGGAAACACTCCTCTTTTTGGCCATTTCGGGTAATAACTTTGCTTGATTCCACAGCGTTAGTGCTTTATATTGCTGTCAGCAGCAACAGAAACAGTTAGAGAAGAAAAATTGCTCACCTCTTGCCATGCCTCTTCTATTCCTGAACAAATCAGCCCAAAACCTCAAGAGGTGGCAGCAGCAGTGGTCACGGTTTCCAAGTGTCAGAGCAAGGTAAGAAGATGGTGAAAGAGGTGGTAATGCAAGAGGGAACATCCTCTGTATCTTTTATAGCTCTACCGAGTCTGACCAAATGACATCACTTCTTACGCATATGAAGCTGTGTTACACGCATAAAGTAACAACAAGGGTACAGTGAGTTACCTCCTACTTGGCAAAGGATGCACAGCGACCAGGAGATGCTTCCAGGATGCTTCAGTTTCACCAAAGACCAGCAATGACTGATGGCAGAAGAGGAGAGGATGCAGAGCAGGGCATCATGTCTATTATTCTTGGACTTCAGGAAGAATGGAGTTGGCTTCTTACTTAAAGCCTAGTTTTTATCTTCTTGCAGCCATTGAACTTTAGAGGGAATCTCTGAGACCGCCATGCAAATGCTCAGGAGTGAAAGAGTATGTGAAAGAGGCAAAAAGAAACAGCTAAAGACAACAGAAGTGTATGCATCAAAGTTGCAAAGCACAGCAGTGTGCGGAAATGGGAAGTAGAAAATACAGCACAGTGAGAGAAAGAACTGCACAAATCAAGGAGCAAAGGAAGCAATATGAAATGCAGTACAAGAAAAGGCATAGCACAATTACAATAAAGAGGAAAAAAACCCCATACCCAGAAAATTTAGAAATATGCGTATCTTTAAAAAAAAAAAAGTGCCGTAAGTGTCTTCTCCAAAAAAAGCAGATGCATCCGTCATTGTACAAACTACATGGGAAATAAAAGGCAGAGTCCTCCCAGACTGGAAAAATGTGTTATCATAGAGGCCCAGTACACACTCTTTATTGGCAAAGTTAAGGGAAATACAAAAAGTCATTCAGAATAAAAAGGAACAAAGAATCTGGAACTTGAAAGCTATTTTCATAACTGAAGAGGTTACAGCACACGTAAGGAAGTTACTTTTGTCATTACCTGGAGTTTTGGGTTTTTTAAAAATCTTTATTCTTTTGGGTAAATGCCACCATCAAAAAAAAACCCCAAAAAACCCATACATTGAAAAACTCTGAATTAAGACATCATTCTTGTCTACACTTTTTTACCCCAAGACCTTGTCTGAGGGATACTGCTAAACACGGTAATTGCTTTTCAAAGTCAGCTGAAGATGCATCTAACCCTGTAACTGTTCCTTCCATGAACACCTGGCCTTAGCAAACTGACCTGTTCTACTACTTCAAATAACCCATGAATGGCCACATCTGACATTCATATAGAAGTCCCTTCTTTACCTTCCAGGCATAGGAAAGCATTCCAGCAAACAGCAGCTCAGATTTCCTTTACAGGAGCTATTAGGTTAGATAGATACTTCTCGTAATTTCCTCTGTGTAACCTGTTTCCTTCACAGAGCGCATTGAATCAGTCTGTGCTGTTCTAACCGTTCTGGAGGCTTTCAAATATCATATTTAAAACACAAATCACCCTCCCTAAAGCCACTCACCCTCCAAAATTTCTGTCCACGCAGCAGGCCTTAACTCTTCCAAAGACAGACCTTTTTAGGTCCTTAGGTCTTAAGCCAGTTTCACATGAAGCAATGGTTTCAGCTTCCTATAATCCTATAAAATCTATCTAGTATGCTTCAAGAGGTTTTAATCTTTCCATGATCCTTTTTACAAAAGTTTTATATTCCCTTAGTTGGAAATGCAGGAATAGAATACATGAGCAAAAAGTAATGGGATTCAAATTTGTAAATGTGTGTCTATTTACTAATGAGAACAACCAAGTAAAATCACAGAAAGCTATTTAATATCAGCAATAAATACACCTGCATTTTGGTTGCAATTTCAGTAGATTTTTTTAGTTTGTTTGTTTATAATCAGAGATACAGTCTGCCCTTTTTTTTCCTGTCTTCACTGATCTTTTTCTGGAGGTGCCTCTTTCAGATATTCAGGTCACAATGTATATACAGATTTGCATAAGTCAAAGTCTTTGTTCCATGAGGTACTGTACCCTGCAGGTTTAAAACCTTATAAAACATTTAAAAGTACAACAGGAAGGCATAATAAAAGAATTGGGCATATACTTTTAAACTGTTATATGACATAAAGCTTGGTTGACTGCACTTAGCGACTAATAGCAAGAGAACTAACAGTGAGGCATGTGAAGTCCCAGCAGTCCTGTCTGGCTGTGCACCTGTCATGCCAGCTGATTTGAGGAACCCCAAGTTACATCACAGAGTTACATCTATGTTGGAGAAGACCACCAAGATAATCAAGTCCAACCATTACCCTGCACTGCCAAGTCCATCGCTAAACCTTGTCCTTCAGTACCACACATATAGATCGTTTCAATACCTCCAGGAATTTTGACTTAACCATTTCCCTGGGCAGCCTCTTCCAATGCTCAGCAGCCCTTTCAGTGAAGGAATTTTTCCTAATCTCCAATCTAAACTTCCCCTGGCTTTATCTGAGGCCATTTCCTCTTGTCCTGTCACTTGTTACTTGGGAGAAGAGACCAACTCCCACCTGGCTAGAGCCTCCTTTCAGGTAGTTGTAGAGAGCGATAAGGGCATCAGCCTCCTCTTCTCTCAGCTAAACACCCCCAGCTCCTGTAGCCATTCCCCAAACAAGTTGTGCTCCAAACCCTTCCCCAGCTCTGTTGCCTTTCTCTGGACATGCTCCTGCACCTCCATGTCCTTCTTGTCGTGAGGGGCCCAGAACCAAACACAGGGTTTGAGGTGCAGCCTCACCAGTGCTGACTACAGGGTCAATCACTGCCCTGATTGATCACTGGTCCTGCTGGCCACACTATTGATGATACAGGCCAGGATGCCATTGGCCTTCTTGGCCACCTGGGCACAGCTTGCCCATGTTCAGCTGGAAGTGACCTGGTGAGGTGGAAGGTCTGGAAAGCACACGCACCTCACAAGCTTGGCTCTAAGTGAGAAAGATAGATCAGAAAACTAAGTGAACAAAGGAAGAAAGAAGGGAAGAATGGGCACAAGCAATAGCCATGAGTAGCTGAAAATATACAGTAACAGGAAACAGGTAGAGGAAAAATAGTAGCCTCTACGAAAGAGATACACAGTATTAAAGCTTAGTCATTGGGCACAAATATATTCTCAACAGAACACAGAGAATAAAAACAATTGATCTCAGACTTATTATGTTAAGAATTACAGATGAATTCATACTTGCTACCCAGTAAAATTCACTGAAAGAAGAGTTTTATCACTTAAGCTGCAGTGGCCTATAATAGTACAGCATTTTGTAAAGTGATGTTGCTGTTTTATTTATTTATTGATATTGCTCATGAATAATGTACAGTATTGCAACACAGTAAATGAAACAGAACACAAATAAGATCTTTACTGGACTGATAGTACCACTGAGCAGTAATTAGCCTATTTGCAAAAATTACAATAAAAAAGGAGGAAAAAAGAAGTTCTGACAGATTTTATGTATCCTGTACCACCACTAGCCCAGGCCAATCATCAGCTTCTGGAAAATATGTCAGTATTTTTTTGTGGCAAATATATGCGTGAGGGGGGGAAAAGCGCCTATTTTTACACAGCTCAAGCATATTGGAAGTAGCACAACTCTAGCTCCATCATATCTCAGCAAAACCACAAAACTCAGCTTAGATAGAAACAAGGTCATTCAGCAACTCTGTGCACTGTGGACAATCACTGACTCTTAGTGCTTCAGAAACATTATACTGTCATAATTGTTCTGTGACTTAAATCTTCTTCCCTTCTCTGCTTCTGTAACTTGCATTTCAGTATCTTTTGCATTAAGAATCTGAGTAAAACAAAATTATTAATTCCACAGATTTCCAATTGTGATGCTCCAATCTATTTTTCCTTTATCCTCACAAGTATCAGATTGTAGAAAACTGTTGCTGGACTGGTGTGTTAAATTTCCACCCCCCTATGCCTGCATATTGTCTTGGATTAAGAAGTGCATGGTTTTTTAGCTGAACTGCTGGTCTTCCACTGGGAATTCATCATTTGATTCACCCTTAATACGCAAAGAGCATAAAAGCATAGAAAGCTAATGATTTCTGAACCTGGAACTGCAATCTTGTTTCCTTATTTTTGTTCCATGGATAATTCAAAGAAAATGGTTTACTTGATCAAAATGTGCCTACAAAGAATACCTGGATTTATCTTTTTTTGATTTTGGTCATAAATAAAAAGATCGAGATTTTTTTTTTCCCTCCTCTTCCTTCCTTCACACTTTTCTCATACTTGAAGGGGGAAAGAGGGGTATTTTAAACTTTGAACAAATGTTAAAACTGAAAAATTAGTCTAATTTCAAATGCATTAATACAAAGCAAAATGTTTGCCCTATTTAAACATTTGGGAAAATGCATTTACATATTGTTCCCTCCCGTCTTTTTTCTGTGCTGTTTCCAAAACATCCAAGTCACAGTCACCTACTGTACTATCATACTGGGAGAGAGGAAATGCATACTGAATTTCAAAGTACACATTCATTAGAATTTGTTATTCAAGCTGAATACCTAGAGACAGGCAATACCCTCTGGTGTTCCATCACCCTCGTTTAAAAAAAAAAATAAATCCTGATGTTCGACACAACGTCCTGTGTTTCAGTTTGAGCCTGTTACCTCCAGTCTTGTCAGTGAACACCACCGGTGCTGTCCTCTTTGGACCCTCCTGTCAGGTATTTATAGACATTGATTTTATCTCCTTGAGCCTTCTCTTCCCCACGCTGAGCAGCCCCAACACTCTCAACCTTTCCTCATAGGTGAGATGCTCCAATCCTTTCATCATCCTTGAAGCTTTTTGCTGGACTCTCTTAAGTATATCCATGTCTCTCTTGTACTGGGGAGCCCAGAATGGAATACAGCACTCCAGGTGTGGCCTCACCAGTGCTGAGCAGGGAGGAAAGTTTGTCTTCCTTTAACCTGCTGGCAGTACCTTATAGAGGTAGTATTACAGTAACTATTACAAGAAATGAGGATACTGCATTCTGATAATATTTTAATGCAAATTTTTTATACACTATATAGCCTGTATCTTCCACTTGTGATGGAAACAGAAGCTATTAAGCTACAAAGGGACAACAACATGTCAGAAACACTGTGATAAGGATCACTACAGGATAAAACACTGCTATAATTGTCATCATTTTCAAAGACAATGATAATGTTATGTACAACCCACACAAGTAGCATGTTGCCATACACCTTCCTACACTGCTTCCTGCATGAAATGTTCCCAACAGTGTCTTACACTACTATAAATCAGCAGCAATCATTATAGCTTGCAGCACCATCAATCTACAGAGACACTACAAAAGTCACCTAACATTGTACCACCAGATGTTAGGGGAGATTTTGTACATCAAGTTGAATACACAGGTGTCACCTGGAATAATTTTTGTGAGAAGATTTTGCATACCATTTATATAACTGTTTCCTATAGAGTCATTAATACATACCTGGGATGGCTGGTTTCTCCTTATTATGGCAAATTCAATGGTTTTTCCACCAGATTTCACAGTGTAGCACACAATGAAATCATTAAAACAAGTATATTTACCAAGTGTTTTGCATTTTCATGAAGTAAAGAGCCCCAGGCTTTTCCTGAAGCTTTTAGTATGCACTTAGTACTTCTTAGCTAATTTGATGGTATCATTTGAGCTCCTGGAGCAACTTTGGGGTATTTCTGTTCCAAAAACTCTTACCCAGTTTTAGCACTGCCACCAATTGCAGATGACAGAATGGAAGTTGCCAATCTTACCATAACACATGTGAACGTACCTGCTTAAACTGATCTTATAAATGCTTGCGTACATTTTGCAAAGGGACTCCCCTCACAGTCACTATGCAATATGCAGTGCACAACTTTCCTGTCTGCCAGGTCAACCATTTCCCCTTGCAGTTCGTAGTTAGACTTTGCTAATCTTCCAATACTTCATCTTAGGATATCTAGGAACATAAATACTTGAGAGCAGCAGTTCTCAACTATTTTTATGCCACATGTCTTTTTCTTTATTCACTGGCAACTCTTGTTTGCCAAAACCTCTTCTGATCAACAACTATGTAAAGCACAAAAACTTCAATCCTTTAACACTCTCCTTTGGGCAACAGTTGAAGGAACTCAAATTCTGTCCATGGCAAAGCATTCCGAGTAAGCTGGGATGTAGATTATTTCACTAACCCATGTAGGTCTGTCGTTGTTGGACACACAAACACACACACATACACACTCTGGTGAGAAGGTATGAACTGTTTATTACAAAATCTGACTCTACTTTTATAGTATTTCTACAAAGGCCAGGGACTGGGGGAGAAGGTTGATACCTCTCCCGATCCCATTGGTCAAGACAACTGTCTATCAATTGTCTATATCTTTAAGAAGAAAATATGTAAACTAACTTGAACAAAAACATTGCTTCTATTTATAACACCCGTGTGTGAGAAACTGAAAACTATGAAACCTGTGAGACACACAAGAAGGCTGAAAAATCAGGGCGACATAAGTCTATATTCAGCATTTTAAGAATGCTGTGGCTGAGTTAGGTGAAATTTTTTTGCAAAAACAGCCAAGAGGCTCCATTTGAAAGAACTGCCAAAGTTTGGTCCATACTTCTTTACATGAGAGAAGAAAAAAAAGGCATGCACAGGGTTTCTCTCAAATGGAATTCCAAACCTCTTCAAGATCCATTGGCATGTAAATCGCTATCAACTTCCTAGTGAATTGAAGATTATCCACATGGTCTCATGTGCAGGACTAGCTTCTAGTGCTGCGTTTTCTTTAATTACGTTAACTGGAGAATAAGTATTTGTAGTGTTCAATGATTATCTTTCCCTCCCTGAAGTTTAATAATAAAAAAATATTCTAATATAATAAAAAACCTAAAAAAACCTCCCATAGCATTTGTTCATTTAGAAGAGATGCAGAAGGTAGGCAGAAGCTTCACCTGGCTTTACTGAAGAGCTGATTGCGACCATTTTCACCTGCACCATGACTTTGTCTAAATGGTATCCCTGGTGGTCCAGTGCCAACACATGTTCACCAGTCCTGAAGACAAGGACCATCCATCAGCATTTTCTTGAAATTAAAATGAGAATGGCAAGAAAGGTGTCCTGCACTGCTTACAGTGAAAAAAAAAAAAAAAAAAAAGCATATTCAGAGGATGGGAAAAGCAGATGGGAACAAGGGCTTCCCTGCTTTCTCTCTTTTGGGAATCAAGGAGAGAATGTGAACAGTAATCCAATTAACTACACTCTTGAGGCAAAAGCTAGGGAGTAAGAGACAAGTACAGGCAGGTCTCAATAGGAGAGGGAGCCAAGAAGGTGTGATGGGCCCATCAAGGTACAGAACAGTAGAAGACTGCAAAGTTAAACACCCCTACTTGCGTTGATAAGTAATTTTGCTACTCTATGCTCACCTTGGGAAAAATAAAACCACACAAACAAACATGCAGTACTTAAGAAAGGAGAAAAGAAGGAATTAGGACTCCTCATTACCTTTTGTCCATAACCTCCAAATTAAGAGCCCAAATCTCCAAGCAAAAAGGAATTGTGGGGGAGATAATGGTAACAGCAAGAATGGCTACTACCGGGCAAATTATCAAAAAGCAACTTTCCCCATCTAGGTTCTTAAGTAGAGACAACACAAAGTGTGTACTTACTTACCAGTTCTAGCAACTACTTCAAAATAACATTAAGAGGTAAAAAAAAATTGGCAAAAATATAAAAAAATATCAAATTGATAAAACTATCATTTACAGTACTAACACAGTAAAAAAGAAATATTTATATAATAAAACTACCCACTTAGAAATAAAGATAGGTCAATACAAAGGTGATTATCATAACTCAACCTTGAATTTTTTATTTCATTGGGGGACAAAAGCAGAGAAATTCATAAAATACACAGAGCATACATAAAATTAGTGTAAGCCTTTAAAGGATCCTTATGTCCTTCAGTCCTTTGCCTCAAAGCCAATGTGATACTTGATTTTCCCGTCACCAAGGCACATACTCTTACACGTCTGGGGGAGTTTTAATTCTACAGAAAATCTGTTCCAATTTGCTCATAACCAAAGTATGGAAGCAATTACAAAATGTGCTGATGCATTATTTTCCTCCCTCCTCTTCTCCTGTGTTGGGGGTTAGATTTGTTGTTTTGTTGGGTTTTTTTTTCTTATAGAATTTTTTCCCATAAAGTCGCTAGGAGACTAATTATTGGTTACTCATGGGTGCTTGACCAAAACAATACAAGTGGCCAATGGAGAGTGTAGTACCGGACTACACCCTTTTTTGGTCTCTGAGAGTTTTTCTCTCCAAGGGAAGAAAGAGATACGGCGAGGTTTGAGGCCGCTAAATGATGGGGATGGGGGCAGCTTCACACTCTTGCTCTCAGCATTGGAGAGAGAACGGTCAGGCCGCTCCTGCTGCAGGAGGAGTTTTTCACTGCCATCATTGGGTCTGTTCCTGAGGAAATCTACCATCATCTCCTCGTGTGCCCAGGGACTCTGAGCTCTCCTCCTCCTGCCCTGCTGGGCTGGGCCGGCCCCCTCCCACTGCCGCCGCTTTCCTTTGGCACTGCTTTGGGTACGCTGTGTCCCTGCACTGCCCGGCCCTGCCAGGACATCCCTGCCCTTCCAGCTACCACCGCGGAGCTTTGGTACATCCCATCCACCAGCCTGGGATTCTCCACCGTTACAGTTTGGTGCTCTTGGAGTCCCAAGAGATCAGACTGCCCTGGGCTTTGTGAAACAAAAGCCTTCTCAAGGTTCCTAGTTTTGTTCATCATTAATGCTGTAGTAGTTGTTGTTTGTTTGCCTTGTTATACATACTAGTAAAGAGCTGTTATTCCTATCCCCATATCTTTGCCTGAGAGCCGACTTAATATCAAAGTTTTAATAATTCGGAGGGAGGGGCTTTGAATGCTCCATTCCAGAGGGAGGTCCTGCGCTCCCTAGGAGGTACCTCTCTTTTCTAACCAAGACATCCTACTAAGCCTTACCAAAGAGAACTAAACTGAGCAGTGAAGGTGGACACCCTTCCTGTTGAGCACTGGGGAGACAAATCCAGTGCAGCAACTTCCAGCTGCCTTAGCTATACCTGTGCCAGAACAGAAAGGTCATCAGACACTGGAGCATGCTCATCTCTGTTGCTACAATGGTCTCTGCCACATACTGGGAACCTGCAGCCAGGGCACAGCTGGTCCATTCTGGAGGCAAGGAGGCTCTGCTTTGAACATAGTCTCAAGGACAAAACATGGTCTTCAGCAGTTTTGTTTACTAGTGAAGAGGTATCCCATCAGCTCATGCACCGTAAGAGCTTTCAAAATCCACTAAACTCAGCAATGAAATTACTCCACTGGATTATAGTGGTAAATACTTGATGGACTGAGTACAAAGTATGGACAACACCAGCTGCTGTCAGGTGTGACTGTTCCTTTAGCCGGAGGACTTCCTCAGCCAGCTTCCGTACCTCTTCATGATACTCACTATCAACTGACGCTTTTAAGCAAAAACCTAAAAGTGTCGAATGCTTATCTGCTAAAGTTGCAACCAGTGTGTGATGTATTCTGCTGTGACTGGGCCCTCAAGAGTCAGGCTGTGGTGCTTTAAATCACTATTGTGACACCAGCAGTCAGGTCTGCATACTCACAATGATAAAGTCATCACAAGAAGTCCTTCATTAACAAACAACAAATTATTATTCAAGAAGAAGGAACTCATTGACTTTTTTTTTTTAAGTCAAAAACTGCTAAGACAGCAATGTAGGTGAAAACAGAGACAAATTTAAAACCAGACACAGAAGTGACTTTATTCTGAGAAATAGCAATTTTAAGTAAATTTCAGGCCATAACAGTTTTTAAGTTTACAGAAAGTTAACTTGTATAATTAAATATGGATTTAGCCATTCCAAAAGCACATATGAGAAGTACCCTCTTCCCTAGTGTACCACACATCCTGGTTGTGGTATTTTACCACTCCCACCAACCACAGTACCAGGAAATGGAGATTGCCAGCAGCATAATAGTGTGTAAGAAGAGAGGGCTACTGAGGTACATCCTTTTTCTTCTTCATTACAAGAAACTGTAGAAAATCCAAAGCACAGTACTACATTACAACTTTCCTGATGGTAAAGCCAGTTGAGTAAGTTCCTTACTTCCCAATTTCCTAGTAAATTATTTGCTCTCTGGTGTAGTTCTTTATTCTCCCATTCTCCCACAAATTCACCTGCTTGTGAGATCAGTGAAAACATGAAGTTTCCAAAGGTAAAAGATAATTTTTTTTAAGTTGGATCATTCTGATGAGCTGTTTACTACAAAAAGCTGAAAATTTCTTTGATCATTTGGACTCCCCTTCCTGGGGAGCAGTTCCACGTTCAGCATTAGCCAATCTAAGAGGCCACTGCTGTGAAAGAAAAGGTTCTCCTCTCTCCTGCCCCTCACTGCATATTTTGATTCTCTCCCTATTTTAAGATGAGCAGTTCTACAGATGTTAAGTCAGACCTGTGTGTTGATCCAACTCAAAACTAAATCTTTCTGACAAGCTAAATTTTGTTTTCATCCCTTCTGAAAGCACACAAAGAAGATAGTTTCACCTCCTCATATCATAACCTAAATGGAGATTACCACAAAATACAGCAGTTCAGTTCTTCCCAACCACTTCCACAGACATTCCTGCAGCTTTCCTTGAACTGGATTTAACAATCAGACAGCTTTGTGGCAACTCACCAAAAAAAAGAATTCACTTTGCATCAGATCAGTGAGCTAAGCACTATTATCTTCAGTAGCAGCCTTCATGCATAGTTGGTTAGGTGTAATATCAAATTCCACCCTCAATGGGTGACATTAATAGTCTGACTCCCAAATAAGGACAGTTACATCTCCTCTCCCAACTTCTTCCTTCACTCCCCCTTTCCCTCACAGGTATGGGATTCATCTGGCTGCCCACTGAATCAATGCAACAAGCAAGTGAAGATTTTTTTTTTTTCTGGGAGGTTGGTGAACTGAGTCAAGTCACAAGGGCTCCAAAGCAACATCAGGAAGGCCACCAGGGAGTAGATGACAGTGCTTAGGACAGGACAGAGCAGAGGCAGGAGGAAGAAATGCCACCACTCAGTAGCACACACTAATGTGAGCTTTTAGGCTGATCTAAGTTAGTGCTGTGGCTTTGCTCTTTGAATTTCGTCCTCTTCTTCTGAGTCTGCTGGCTCTCACCTGGCCTGGGTGATAGACTGCAAGAAACCTTTCTCTGGTTTTCCTGGCTTATCTCTCTGCCCTTCAGGGCTTCCAGCCTGGTTTATCACACCCCAGCCAGCCAGCAAGGCCAGCGCAGAAGTGACAGTGGGGGAGCACAGCCTGGGTAAGACCTTTGCCTTGGGGTGCCAGGTAGCAATGCCCAGTTGGTTTAGGGGCCCCTTGGAACTGTACAGGGGGATGATATGTATGCTCTAGGCAGCTCTGCTAACCATCTTCTGAGCTTCCATGCAGTTTTGCCTTTATTCAGTCTTCATCTGAAGAAAAATATTCCTTGTGGAGGCAAATGTTCAAAAGTGTTGGCTTATATATGCTTGGAAGAGGGGCCTCTTTTATGTGATTAACATGTCAAAAGGTAGCATCTAGGGCAAGGGAGGCAGACAGCAGTGGAGATTTAAGCCCAAAGTTGTCTTTCAAGTCTCCAGAAATGTTTCCAATATCATCCTCATTCGTTTCAAACTTGATCTGTAGGTTAGTCTTTCTTGTCCCTTTCAGTCTGCCTATTGTTGTTGGAATTAGTAAACAGCAACTTCTGCTACCCAAGTGGCTTGTTCCTAATAATGAGATGCAAACAGACACCTGAAAGATGATTAAAAAAAAAAAAGACAACTAATTTTGAAAAATCAAAGTAATTCCCACTGGCCCCATAAGAATCCCGTAGCTATAATCAAAACAGTTGTGTAGAAGCCTTCCTGTCCTAGTACCAGTCTCCCAAACAATAGTGTCCATCTTCACAATATTCGTCATAAATTCATAGTTATTCAATTTTCTTCATAAATTCAATCTTCATAAATTCAATTTTAAAAGTCTCCTATGTACCATATACTTGCAAGGCAAAATATTGTGGTGCAATAACTGGTAAGAATCCCTACAAAAGCCAAACAGATGTGATTAACCAGTGCATACATTCTCCTCACAGTTCTTTCCTCTTGAAGCTTGGTGACATTTTTGTTTTCATATATCCAACACAGCTGTATCCAGCCCTCAAATTCCATCCTGTTAAGTAAGGATAATTTTTTCTTATCCCCAATATTTATTTATGTTATGCAGAGGAGATGTTGTAATAGTAAGTTTTTTCACAAGGACATTGGCAAACAGTTATGTGGAGACTGTGTCATCCTCCCCAAATTAGAAATAATAATAATGCCTGACACCTGTTAAGAAATAAAAATTCTAAAGCATGGTAAACATCACAGCAAAAAGTTTTGAAGTTGCAAAAGCTGTGGTTTACAAATACAGTACAGATAGGCAGCCCCTGGACAAAAGGTTTATGACTAAGTAGAAAAGAAAGGAAATAGGGTGGTTACAGACATGAGAGCCCAGGCAGATAGTAAGTCAGCACAGATCAATGTGGTGAGTAGTATTCTCAATGTATTCACCGTTTATAGCTGCAGTAATGGCCACAATCTTCTAAAAATTAACTGCTGACAAAGAAGGGTAAAGCTGATCCACTCTTCTGCCCATGAATCATCTTCCTTTGCTTTGATACTGAAATTCATCTGCTCCCAATCTGTGCAACTGAACAGACAGAGAAGTGCTTTTAAAGAAAGGCAATTGTTTTTCTGCCAATTTAGCTTCCTTAAACATCTCACTATGTCAGACAAGTAAAAGTAATGGCACAGGCAGCAGAGTGGGAACACAAACATAAAGGAGACTGAAGGAATAACATGGATTTTAGTAACAGCTGGCTGTGGTAAGATAATGCCAGACTGCAACTTAAACGCTGTCACTGGTTTAGTAAATATTTTGGTGGGGATGAGTTTTGAAGGCAGATGCACTACAGACATTTATGAGAAGCTCCTTTTACAGAGAAAGAAAGAAGGAAAGAAGGAAAGAAGGAAAGAAGGAAAGAAGGAAAGAAGGAAAGAAAGAAACAAAGAAACAAAGAAAGAAAGGTAAAGACTACTACTTTGAAAACTGAGAGAGGTTAATGGAACGAATGGTGGAGTCAACACTTAGATAAGAAGATAAGAACTTTGTTGCTTTCTCAGTTATTTGAAACTCAGCACTTCTTTCCCTTAGAAGATGCAAATAAATGAAAAAAGAAAAGAAAACTGACCAGGACTGTGTCAGATCTGACAATGGACTGAAGAAATTAAAAGAATGATATGATTAGTGATAAAAACAAGGATTTTGAGCTGAACATCTCAAGTATGATTGAAATACAACACAAGCAGCCCCTCCCTTGCTTAGTCAGTCTTCTTTAAAGATGCTCTCCTACCAACACTAGAAATTGACATAAAAGAGGGCTTATAGGAACACAAGTAGTCCTTTCCTTGCAGAAATGTATCTTCTTATACAGTGCGCAAGAAAGAAAAACTCTTTTAGTACACTACATACAAAACTCATCCCCTTTTTACACGACTTTCTTATGGCACATCACAACCAACATCAAACTTCACAGTTTCTATGGCAATTTTATATAAAGCACACACAGGGTAAAACATTACATGCATAAATGTAGAACACTGTATAGTATTTTAAAAGACACAAGCTGGTCATTTAGGAAGAACAACAGATGATGATTTCATACTTCTAATATAAAATGTTTGCTCTTTTCAAAAGTCCAAACCAACATGCACATACAATTTAGCCATCAATTCTACTTGTTCCAGAGCTCATAAAATTTCCATGTTAAATTATGCAAATGAAAGTTTTCATAGACAATTTCATGTTACATTGTCAATCCATTAAAATTTTGTCCTCTGTTCTAGCCTTATAATTCATTATTTTGCTCACAAAAATTCGGTCTCAGCCAATAAATATCAATAAACATAAGAGGTTTTATCTGCTTCTCTTCCCCAGATTTGGCCACTCTCTCTTCCACCTGGCTCTCCTTGTCTTAATTTCAGATGAATTTAGGTTTATTTGTTTCCTTTCTCCAGAGAGAAAAGTTATTTCAATTCTTCATTCATGGGTTATAATTTATTTTCCTTGACTGTATCTAATCAACCTTCCAAGTTGATGCTGACCAAGTGTATTGGTTTGGCATGAATGGTAAAACCCAACTCGTGACCTTCTTTAAAACTGACAGGNAAACAGACTGCGTCTCTTGTGGAAAGTTACCAGAACAAAATCAGGAGAGACTTGTCTCTCTCAAAGACTGGATGAAAGACTATTTTCTAAGTGGTACCAACCTAGAGTTCTGAGGTCTGTCTCTTTACATTGTTTCGTGGAAAAGTAAACTGTTGGTAGGGGGGAGGGGAGTGCTTGTGAAAGGTTTCATGGGGTTTTTTTGTTTGCCCTTTAGTGTGTGTTAATAAATCTAACTGTTTTTATCTTTAAGTTAAGCCTGTTTTGCCTTCTAATCCTATCCATAGTGGAAAAAATATTTAGACCGCTACACTAAAATTAACAAACAAAATTGTGAAGTGAATGTGAAACAACTACATCTTTTCATGTTTCTGCCCAGTTGCAAACTTTAACCCTTTACACCAAGTACTATGAGGAATTCTGAGAAGGACAAAGAAAAATAAAATCCATGGTTACTATTATTTTCAACAGATACATAAATGCTGAATTCTATAAAGACAATTATTCCAAATGGAATTATTCTTACTAGCTGAATCAGCAGGGTAAAATGATGCATCATGGACGGCAGAATCAAAGGCCCACTTGGAATGACTAAGAAAGATTAGAGCATTTAGAAAATGGCATAATGGATTGATTTGAGCAATAGTACTTTATTCCTTCAAAAATACATACACACTAATAGCTAGACTGTGAATGCATTTAGAAAATTACGCATAACGGCATTTTGTCATTACTAGAAGATTAGTAGTATTTAATAATCAAGGCTATAGTTTAGGGAAAAAACCTCTTTTCTTGATCGTATAGAATCAAAATAAAAGAGGTGTAAGTATTATTATGGCCCACATTTCCATGAGCAAGACTTCTAATTAGTCTTTTAACTTAGAATTTTTCTTAGTGATACCAAGAGCAAACTTAACTTGATTTTCAGACTGACTTAATAGTAAGATATATTGCTATTTGGCTTGGAAAAGAATATATTGCAATTATGGGATTACACTTTTTTAAAGTATCTTTTTGTGTGAGAGGCATGCTTTAAAATTTCATGCTGAATAAAAGGAAAAGAGAGTGGTAAAAATCATTGCTACATCCTTAAAATAAATAGTAGAAATAAACATAGTTACTATTCTTTCTATGTTTTCTCCTGTTTTTCACAGCAGACCTTCTCTGCCTTGGGACCCTCTTCCTACAGACTGTACTCACACAAAGCATCCTCATTCTCCTCCTTTTTGCTCCTTCTTGAAAAGAAACATGCATGCATAGATGCAAGGAGTCTGCATGGATGAACATGAGCGAGAAGCTCCTGACAAAACTCAAACAAAATAATTCTGCATACCAAAGGTGGAAGCAAGGGCAGGCAATCTGGAGGAATACTACAGGAAATATTGTCTGAGCAGAGAGGGGATATTTTAAAAGTCGCAACTTTGGTTAAGTCTTTAGACATTATCTCCCACAACAGTCCCATAGGCAAGCTGATGGAGTACAGACTAAATGAGTGCACAGAGGTATACTGAACATTAGCTGTACCGGCAGCCTCACAGAGTTGTGATCATCAGGCATGGAGTCCAGCTGGGGGCCAGTCAACAGTGATACATCTCAGGAGTCACTGCTGGGGACAGTGCTGTTCAACCTCTTCATTACTGACCTGGTTCACAGCAGAGAATTGGACCCTCAGCAAGTTCACAGTTGTTCCAAGAGTAAGAGTTGTTGATGTACCATCGCTCTTGGATGGCCTCAGTAGATTAAAGAAATAGTCAGACATGAACCATATGAAGTTCAACAACTGGGAGAACAAAGTCCTGTACCTGAGGAGAACCAACCCCGTGCACCAGCTCATGCTGAGAGATGAATTTTGCAAAAATTACCTGGAGTCCTGGTGGACAAAGTGCTTGTAAGCCAGCAAAGGGCAAGAGCATCCTGGACAGCACTGGAAGGAGCACTGCCAGCATGTAGTGGTTTCACATTTGCTGAATTTGTTTGTTAAATGTAGTGTAGAGGTCTATCTTTCTACTATGGAATAGGATTAGAAGAAAGGCAAAACAGGCTTAACTTAAAGATAAAAACAGTTAGATTTATTAACACACACTAAAGGGCAAACAAAAAAACCCCATGAAACCTTTCACAAGCACTCCCCTCCCCCCTACCAACAGTTTACTTTTCCACGAAACAATGTAAAGAGACAGACCTCAGAACTCTAGGTTGGTACCACTTAGAAAATAGTCTTTCATCCAGTCTTTGAGAGAGACAAGTCTCTCCTGATTTTGTTCTGGTAACTTTCCACAAGAGACGCAGTCTGTTTGTGGCTGCCAGTTCCCACAAAAGCAGCCCGCCTGGGAACCTGCAATTGTGGGCCTCCCAAAATGTAGCATTTCCCATGACTACATATGGGCCGTGGATTTACACATGGGGTTTCACCTTTTAAAGATGCACAGCTCCACAACAAAGGATTTCTCATTCTTCACTGGTGACAAGGCTTCAAACATCTCATAGGATCACTAGATTACAGTTTCTAATTCAATATCCACTCAGTAAAATCAGAGATTAGTTTCTAACTCAATATCCACTCAGTAAAACCACAGACACCTTTGCTTGAATCCACAAAATCATCTCCCCATTCATAGTCCACGATTTCAAGGAATATTACAGTCCGTTACCATAAGTCAAGGAGATTTTCAGCCTAGAACTAAGGCAACTTGTCACCTCTTCCACTTATGAAGTCACTCTTCCTTTACTGACTTTGGTATCTTCATATTGTCCCTTTGCATACCTCCAGTTTGGCCTTTCCTCTCTCTTTGAGAAGGGTTAAAGAGTCTCAGTCTGTGTCAGGAAAGAGTTAATATTTCCTGCCCAGGCATACAGACGGCCACATGACCTCTGCCGCGGTATCTGTGAAAGCCTCAAATCCATGTTGTGATGAAGGCTCAGAAATGGCGGCCTGGATCTTCTCTCCCCCTCTACTCCTTGGTCTTATGGGGTGGGTTTGGCCCAGCCTGGGCTTGGTGATGCTCTCCGGGAACCCAAGGGTTGGGGTCATCTCCCTTGGCCCGGCCAGCGGCATGGTGCAGGCCAGAGGATCGGCTGGATGTCAGCGGCCGTGGCTCCCCTTTCTCTGCTGGCTCTGTTGGGCTCAGGGGGGGCCTGGCTCAGCTCCAGCCAGGGCCAGCCCCATCCCGGCTGCCCTGGCCCGGCCCCAGGGGTAGTGGGGTCTGAGCTGGGCCCTGCTGCCCCCCCGCCCCCGATGTTACCTCATGGCGAGCCCGCAGATCAAAGAGGGCTTTCCCAAAACCCTGCCTGTATTTAAGCCGTGTGTCCCAGGGGTGTACACTTGTATCTAATTGGCCAACCTGGCTGTCAATTTTAAAGCAGCTAACTAATCGGTTTTTACCATTCATGCCAAACCAATACACAGCAGAATGAGGGGGGTCTTCTTTACCTCATGAGATCAGACTCTCCAAAAGGAAATCACATTCGACATAATTTGCACTTTCTATTTTCCCTCAGCAAGTTGTTTGGAATTTGAGACACGGTGGAAGTACCACCCTCTAGTTGTTCAGTCATCGCCTCTGTCCTTCATGGTCGTGAGTCTTCAGAAGGCAGATGCTGGAGATGATGCAGACGATGCAGAAGTGAGAGTCCCCAGAAGAACAGTATAATTCTCCACTGCAAATGTGTTGCCTTTCACCAGATATGAAAGTTCAGTGATCATCAAGATCATTGCTGCCCTTTCTTCAGCATGGCTTGGCAGTGCCTTCTCATGTTTGTCATTCCTGCTTTGCTTTCAACGTTCAAAAACTGGAGTTAGTGAACTGTAGCACTTTGCTTCTGTGCCCTAAAATAAAATATTAACCTCTAAGAATACTTGAGGAATTTTCAGCTCTAAGGAGGCTGAGATTAGATGTTCTGCTATTTTTTATTTATAGCATATGTTCCTAGTGGCTCGAGATTTCCTTTTGAAGAATAAAATCAGGACATGGAAAGATTTTCTCAGTGCAGATATTGCACTTACTCCCATTAGTGCAAACTGCTGAACCTACTGTGATCTTCTTTATTCTAAATATTTATATTTGCAGACGAAAATGACAGGTAGTAGAATGAAAGTTTAGCACCCCAATGATTTCTTTCTGGGTTTGGTATTGCCCCTCTGGAATATGGCAGAGTCACTAATATCCTTGTAGTGTGCACTGCTGTTTGAGTACTTCATTTTATACTGGAACATACAGGCTTGCATTTCAGGTGCTTCTTTTTATTACTATTCCATACAATAGCTAACGCAGAATAGAAATTACAAAATTCTGGAAAAAACTGAAAAAACAACAGAGAGGAAGCTGGCAGAATAAATTCAAGACAAATTTATTTTGTTAACATCCTCCCTTTTAGGAAGCGAAAAGCACCATTTACCCTAAAACTCACTCTGATATTGTGTATTTTAATGACAAGTTGCTGGGTTTTAAATAAACAGAATTTGAATGTCAACCATTTATATAGGCAGACCTTCAGGTGCAAGCTTCATTTTGCCACAAGATGAATTAACACAGAGTCTAGGCTAAGACAGGGACTAGAAAATCCCAAAAAAGTTACGAGATCACCAACTTCAGTTGGTAAAGAAATACTACACCAAAAATGGCATTTTTTCCTTTTGCCACCTTCCTTTTTCATCTACCAAAGGACCCTTCTTCCTTGGCATCTGGTCTGTTACCTGACAGTATTGTTGATGTTACAAAACACCAGCATAAACACCCTCTTTTTTTTTTTTTTTTAATTTCAAGACGAAATAGTAGTCCACCCTGAAAAAGAGTTTCAAATTCACCACTATCCTATTAGCAGTAGATCCTAAGCTATCATCCTTACTATCACAAAGAAAGTGTGTGGGTTGCTATTAGTTGGAGTGGGTACACAAAATTAGATGCTCTCACCAAAAACTATGTTAAAAGCTTTGTCTAAGAAACACCTGGCTCATAGGAAGAATATTTAACTTTCATACCAAGACCTGTAGTCATGAAGGTTTTTAAGCAAGTGGTACTACCACAAAATTCTTTGCTGTCCCTTTCTTGTATATATAACTTCGTAAATATTATGTTTAAATTTTTTACATATTAAATGTACATTTGAAAATGTTAATGAATCAGCATTGTGTATTTTCCTTCTTGTGGATGGAAATGTGTGTGACTCTGTGGAAATTCAATATAAGTGGCAAAAAAAAAAAAAAAGTTACCAAGAAATATGAGTCGGAAACACAGGAAAAAGTCTTTCAGAAAAGGACTGATCCTCCTCTGTCTGAATTCTTCACTCTCCAAAACATGCCATACTCAAATGCACATCAACAAAAAAGAAAGACTACGCTGACAAAAGTTGGAATAGAGGTGGAAGCAAGATCTCATTGAAACATATTTGAAACTCTTGATGATGACTGAGATTTATGCATCTGAATTACAATTAAATAATGTTAAGGTTGAGAGTAACTCACAAGAGCAAAGAAATGTGCAATTAAAGGGAAAATATACCATATGTCCTTTGATATCTAGACATATTGCAGTGCATTAAGGAAGTCATAAAAGAGACACCCTGTTGTGGTTATGTGTTCTGAGACATGTGGCACATTTCCATTGTAGCTATCTATTTCCCTGCTTGTATGCATCTGTGCCATTATTTAAATGTTGATTTTGAATGTGAATTTCCCTTTGCATGGTAAAAGAAACAGATCTTCAGACTCCCTTTTATCAGTGTTCCTTTAGATCTGTTGGTATTTATGAATGTGTAAGTCCAAAATGTTAAACATGAATGAAGAAACATCACAAATGGAAAAAAAAAAAAAAAAAAGGATTTAATTTAATCCTCAGACAAAATGAGGCAAAGGAGATAGTTTTAATGACTGTGAATGTATGATCATGTATCTTCTCTCTAGAAACTGACAGAGTTGAATTTCAAACATTGTTCTCCTGTATTTTGCATGGAATGTACTAAAAAAAATCACATATTTTGTTTGGACCGTTTGGGGAAATAAAATGGGAAACTACTCCTTTCATTTTAAGGTTCCTCACCTGTGGCATCCCATGAGGCTATTTTTTTTTTTCCTCAACTCAAAAACCAACCTGATAGTGTGGAAAAACAAAATGGAACATTCAGATCCTAAAAGAAGTGTTTATGTGGCTGACATCTAACCCACATGGTCTCAAACACCGCGATCATCAAGACACCCCAGTGAAAAATACTTTATACACAGGGGTTGGGTAACCAGAGCATGACATCTGGACGTCACACTTGTGGAAAAACATTTTGTGGCATCCCCAGTGCTCAGTGTATTTCATGGGAACACAGTTGCTATGCTTGCAGCCTTGGGACACTTTCAGACACCTCACCAGTTCTCCAGGGACAAGTTTATGACAAAAAAAAATGTTCATAATTCTCTTACTGACTGGGTAGGAGATGATTGGCTCTGATTACATACTGATTTTGCCATGGCCATCATGTATTCTTCATTCATAGGGTTCTTTGCTGCTGTTTGTAGTAACTACAAAAGTACCAATTTGAACACAGAGGTTACTACAACAGTTACTCTCTGAGTTCCCTCCAAAACCATGTAAAAATAACCACAGATCACCATGAAGCATATCAACTTCAGAAAAATACAGTTTCTTCAAACCTTCCTTTTTTATTTTTGGTTTCCTACAAGTATTATAGTAGTGATGACGATGATGCTAGTAAAATGTGTAGCAGACAGAAAAAATTGAACCAAAAGAGTAAAAAAAAATGGACCACAGTGATGAGTGAAATGGTTAGAAACACAAAGTAATGGACACACTGGCATTTTGGCATAATCTACAGAGCAAGCCCTGAGCTACAGATATTTCTCAGAGAAAAGCAAGCCAGATTAGCATCACATCAACTCTGGGTTCTGTATAATCTGAAGAGACAGGGCAGAAGAAGTGTCATTCTGGTAACAGAGCGCATCAGGCTCAGGTGGCGAGCCCTTGGGGAGCGGGCTGCTGTAGGAATGCAACAACAGCTTGGAGCCAGCAGCCCGGGAACTGGTTGTCAAGGGAAAAAAGCAGGGGGTGATGGGCAGTCGCAGCACATCCTTGGACAGCAGAGCCAGCAAGAGTAATCGTCATGGGGCTGTGGACAGGAGCCAGCCTAGACCCAGTCTGAGGAGAGAGCATGCCAGTTGGGAAGCAGCTGCACAGCCACGGGGCGGCCGTGCTTGCCACTGACAAATGTGTGCCGTGACCAAAAGGGCCGGCTAGGGCTGGCGGGAAAAGCCAGGGCCTTCCGCCAGCAACAGCTGAGAAACAGAGCAAGCAAGGATCAAGACTCAGGTCTTGTGGCGCGGGCTGCGGGATCCTGTCACCGGGTAGCCGGTGTCCTGCGGCCACGGAAGCACACACACCGCCGTCAGCGGCAAGAGCAGCCACCAGCTGGCTGAAGGCAAGGAATTCTGTACCCACGGCCTGTAGCGTGGCTCTGGAATGCACACAGGCTGAGCAACGGAGGTGCCCAGGAAAAGCAGGTTTAAAATGCTTTGACTGGGGACTTTCAGTGTTCCTGTACCAGTTGCCCGTTGCCACTCTTTATTCTTCCAAAAACTGTCCTAGACTTTGCAAACTTGTCCACGAGGCTTTTCGGCGACACCGAGATTCCCCTCCAGTGCCTGCACTGAAACAAATCAAAGCTGGTTCCAGCACTTCCAGCGTCTGTAATTTATGTTTAATGTTGCAGCCCAGCTTCCCGCTCTGTTTCGCTCCCACGGCAGGGAACCTGCAGCAGCCCAACTCATCGGGGAAAGCCGCCCCAAGCCCCTGGGCAGCCTGTTCCAGTGCTCTGCCACCCTCCATGTAAAAAAAAGTCCTTCCTCATGTCGAAGAGGAAACGTCTTGTGTTTTAGTTTATGGCCATTGCTCCTTGTCCTGTCGCTGGGCACCACTCTCTTGGCACCCTCCTTCGAGATGTTTATGTGCATTAATTAATCGTCTCTTCTCTAGACTAACCGGGACAGCTCCCGCAGTCGCTCCTCACGAGAAACGCTCCAAACCCCAAACCACGTTCCCTCCAACTCCCAGCTCCTCCCTCCATCGTCTCCCGTCCCGCTCCGCCCCGCCCCGCGCTGCCGCCAGAGCGGGCTGCCCGGGTGCAACCAACTACGGCGCGGGGCAGAGGGGGGAATAGAGACTGCCGCCCAGCGCAGCCCGAGCGTGTCCCCTGCAACGTGCGCGCCACAGCTCTGCCACCCCCTCAGCCGGCCGTACCACTTCCCCGCTATGAGGCGCGTCGGGCAGGAACGTACCAACGCGGCGGAGGGAAGGGGGGTAGCCAAGAAAGGCGCGTGTCAAGGCTGTGTGGGGGGATCACTTTCGAGGAGGCTCAGTGTCGGCTCTCGGTCCAGTTGGTCTGGCCGGGCCGTGCGGCGCGGCCGTGGTCTCATCGAAGCGCCCCCTCGCCTTCGGGAAAAGCAGGGGGGAGCCGCCGGTTCTCCTTAACCCCTTCCCCTGGCGGGATGGGGATGGGTCCTCCCACCGGGAGCGCGCCCCCGCCCCCCCGAGCAGCGCCACT
>WBMY01013484.1:1079094-1090908 GCA_013397315.1 Donacobius atricapilla | reverse complement strand
TTGTTGGAGGGTCCCGGGGTCGGCGGGAGGCGCCGGGCGGAGGCGGGCCATGTCCCTGGGCCTCTCCAGCCATCATTGCTTTTCCTCCGCTTGGGCTGCCCCGATCGCCCCCGCGGGCCTGAATTAACCCGACAGGACTCGGCCTGAAAGTGGAGAAGTCGAGCAGGTCCTTTCTGCGGGGGGGGCCTGACAGTGGGACCGCAGCCGGGTTGTTGCAGACCCTGTGCCTGACTCCGGGCGCTGCGGGGTAGGAGGTAGCTCCAGTTCCCAAACTTGGTCGACCTGATAGTTAAGGCTGCCTCCCACTGAACCTTAGGTGTGATTGAAGAAGAGTTTTGCGGTCGGAGCCAATGACGGCGGCTCCGGACGACTCCACCTAAGCTTTTGTGGGAGGGAGTAAGTTAACTCGCTAAAGCGATCAAAGAAAAGCGCATACAGGATTTATAATAATTCGCAGTGTTGTGTACCAGCGGCATAAAAGGAGCATGTTCAGGTTCACTGGTAACTGTGTGATATTTGGAAACTTTACTGAACACTCGTACCATCGTTTATGTGGATGGCTGTGGATCAAACAGATTTCAGCTTGCTACCAGCTTCTTATGTAGAGGAGTCCTTTGGGTAGATAGAGCTAGGCTCTGATGTAGTAAATAATTAGAACCTCTAGAAAGTAGGTGTTGCAGCAATATGGACCTCAAAGAAGACCCTAGAGTTATAATGGGAACCTTCAGGGTACTGTAGGAGAAGTCAGTGCTTGGGAATTGTAGATGAAAAGTAAATATCCACTGGGTGGAAAGCTGCACACAGGTAGTCAGTAGAGACTTCAGGATGCTGAGGTACACATGGAGAATACAGATGATTAAGTTTTTCTTGTGCTGTTGTCAAACCATTAGTTCGATGGTGGTGTGCTGGCAAAATCCTAGTGTTGAAGAATTTTTGTAATGTACATAAGTTGTCAGAAGCCCTGAAGGTCTCTTCAGCCAGCTGGAAACTAAATTCTCTTTTGATGGTAGATGTTTATAATTGTTGCAATTTTCTATCAGCAAACACTCAATTAATAGTTGTCTGCAGCCCCACCTGGGATACAGTTATATTCCTTCTTGTTCCCTTTCCTCTTAGCCCTAGCATTCCTGCCCCCCTCCGGTCCTTTCCTCCCCAAGAGGTCTGGCTTACGTGGCTGTAGTGAAGAATGCGACCACCTAATGGGCAATCTCAAGGTCTACTTGTCTGCTAAGCCTTAAGAATCTGCTGCTTCCCTCAGGACTGTGGGAGATACTCTGAGGAGAGCCTTGATTCACAGCTTCCTTTGCAAGTGCTCTATTAGGCTTTGGTATCAAGGGTATTATCTCATTCTTTCCTTTTTTTNTTCCTTTTTTTTTTTTTTTTTTTTTTTTTTTTCTGGTGAAAATGGCCACTGTGTTTCTTATAAAACTTAAAGTTAGTGCATGTGTTGTGTGCCAGTATAGCAGTGGGTTTGTGATCCTCTTCAGGGATTGCAGTTGTAGCTTTGTCTATTTTCTGAGGCTCACACAGTAGCTCAAAATACTGCAGTTATATCTGTGTTTAGTGCTTAATGAATGTGTTTTCAGATCCAGCAGTTTCAGGCAGAATACTTGCACTGGGATCATTCTAGTCCATTCTGGTGAATTACTGTTTAGAGTTTAAGAAAACTTGGCTAGCTGGCTCATTCTTACGTGGATAGAAGTCCTGAGCGAACTGTGTAAGGTTTCTGACTCCATACTCTTTTCATAGTAGAGATGGATTAGGTAGGAAAAAAAGTGTCACTACTACTTTTTTTTTTCCCCTCCCTGTAGAATTTGTTAGGGAAGTAAAGGTTGTGGAATGTGAAATGGATGTTGTGTTTTCCTTGTGGAAGGATGAGTCTTGTCACAGCTAGTTTCAGCCATGCTTGGAAGAGGGAGAGGATCTGTAGGGTGTTTTATGATTCTGCTAGTTTTGTGAAATTCTGCAACTGGGTAAAGTGATGTAAACTAGCTTTCCAGTAGAGAAAGCAAAGGAGTAAACTGATGCAAAATTTAGCATTTGGCAGTACATTTTCCATTTCTGTAAGGCAACGTGGATAACTTGGCTGGTGGCTCAGATTAGCCATGGTTCTGGTGAATCTTGCCTATTTAGAGTGCAGAGCATGAGCTAGAAAGATGAGTGTGGGCACACGCACTCCAGGAGACCAGGTTGTGGGGGTTTTTTTCCTGTTTACAGAGCTTGGAACACTCTGACTTCATGAACTTTTTGTAGAAAGTTGTGAAATTGGCCCTTTCCCATGATTTTTAGAACTACTCTTTTTTGGTCAGAAAATTAACTAATAGGTGTTCATTTTCACGGACACTTCTGAAGTATAGTAGATTTATTGTGTCCATTTGTCCTGGTTCTGGCCACCACAGGATTAATTCTTGCAGTAGCCAGGAGGGCTCATGGCAGGGACCCGGAGGTTGTTCTGTAGCACCTCACTTCTTATTCCAGGGATGGGGGAAGGGGTCACGTACTGAGGTGTGGTCAGGTATTGTCGGGGGCTCTATGTGGTGAGTGAGCACTTGTATCTGAATCATTTGCCCGCTTGTACCCTCCATTATTAGTATGTTTGCTGTTACTGTTTTCTTCTTGTTTCCAGTAAATTTTCGCTATCTCAATGGGTGATCTTAACCTTTTGTACCTCCAGTTCTTCACCCCACCAGAGGGGAGAGGGGTGCATGATTTGGAGTGTTTCAGTGGGTACACTAAATTGGGCAATACCATTCCCAAACCATAATGCGCCATTATACCAAATATTTATAAAATACAGCTTAGTTAGAGATTCTTCCTGTAAACATCGCCTGGCTTTCCAGTGCATTTGCTTTGAACAAATCTGGTCAGCTCAGTTTTTGTCAACAGCAATTTCAGTGCCTTTTAAAATTAAATTTATAAACAGTTGTGGGCTTTAGGAGAAGAGAAACTCGGGGCATAGACTTTTAAGTGAGTTTCTTGTTAGCAGTCAAATGAAGGAATGCAGAAAACTTTCAAAACTTTCCAAGAACTTGGTGCAGAGTCAGCATAGGTATTTGAACAGGATGCTTCACAAATGTAGCTGCTGATGGTAGTGCTGTGAAACCCTTAAGCCAGAACCTGTAAAACAAATCAGAGGGGGAAAATGGGAGCAAAAAACAGTGTTCTGTAAATAATTATTGAAGTAGAACTTTCTATATAACAACTTTTTTGTTGTTTTTTAAAACTAAAAAGAGGAGCATTACTCAAGACTTGAACTTACCTTCAGTTTCTTTCCACAAAGAATATGAAATTTACTCCAAACTTCTTCTTTATTGTTTCAGATGTTGGATGAAAACAACCATCTTATCCAGTGTATAATGGACTATCAGAACAAGGGAAAGACTTCTGAATGCTCTCAGTAAGACCTTAATCCATATCTACTGTGGACTGGGCGAATTTCCATCTAGATCATCATTCTTGATTTGTTTAGCTTACCTTACAGGAGAACTGTGCTGTGAAGAAACATATTGCTACAGATACTACACTTGAATTTTTTGTATGAGATGGCTGGGTTTTGTTTGCTCCATGAGTATGACTTCTATCACTGAAATGTTGCAACTTGCCTACTGCAAGTTGATGTCGTGATGGTGGTGCTCATAAAAATAAGGACTGTACAACAAAGATCTTTTTCCTCTGTACTTTAATTACATTGTTGGACAGAGGTACTTTGAAAAGTTCTCAGAATCATGTAGGAAAAAGGACCTTTCTGCTTCCTGGTGGCGTGTTTGAAAACTACCTGCTTTTCACTTGCCCAAGAACAAACAGGCTTGTCTTAGAAGTTTGGCTTGCCAAAATATCCATCATGGACTTGTCTAGTGGGGCCTTTGGAGAGTGACCTGAGAGTACTGTAGAAGGAGTGAAATGTTAAGGAGTGGTATTTTCCCGTTACTCTTTTCTGGCATGAGGAGATGATGGCACCCATGTGTAGGACATCTTAGTCCCTTGCCAAGAGAGCTGGTAGTCTGGGAATCATAAATAATAGGTGCTTTTGCTTTAAGGGACTGCTTTTGTTTGCAAGCCTGTAGTTATGTATTTGTAATGTGCTCCAGCCTTCAAGGTTATTTTTGTGACTTTTGGCTAGATACTGAGGACTGTGGTTTCCTAGCAGAAAAATTATTGCATAGCAAACTTTCAAAGCTTGGGGTCCTGATGAAATATGGTCACAATTCACATAAATCTATGATATCTTGAATATGAGGACATTAATA
Organism: Donacobius atricapilla; assembly: GCA_013397315.1. Classification (NCBI taxonomy): domain Eukaryota; kingdom Metazoa; phylum Chordata; class Aves; order Passeriformes; family Mimidae; genus Donacobius; species Donacobius atricapilla. The sequence goes on along the minus strand of WBMY01013484.1, from coordinate 1,086,661 downwards.
AACAGCTCTCTTTCTCTAGTGTTTGTAATGACAGTTACACCAGACATAAACATACCCCCTATATGTCTTCTCATGATTTAGTTTAAGGCAGGAAGTGAAATAGATGAGAACAGTGTCATGCAGGTTTAGATTTTTTTCATAGCAAGACAGGAGTACAGATAGGCATAGATATGATGGAGACATTGGGAAAGATTGGATAATAGATAGGTGTTAGGGAAAAGGCTTAAGGTTCATAGTAATGGTACTCTTGTAAGTCTCTTGTGTCTTGTTTTACATGAGTAGCTTTCTTTACATTTGTGGAATTAGAGTAAATTCTGATGTTACCGTATTTATGAATTAAGATTTGTTTTGCTTTGTTTATTTTGATAGATACCAGCAGATGCTACATACAAACTTGGTTTACCTAGCCACTATAGCTGACTCCAACCAGAACATGCAGTCTCTATTACCAGCAGTAAGTACAAAATAGTGTAAAGTAGGGAATTTATTTCATTTGGATTCCTGAAGGGGAAAAAAAAGGAAAAAACCAAACCAAAAACCAACCAGCCAAATGTTTGAGATAATGACTGAACACTTGATCTCTGATTTACTTTACATACATGTACAGTAAATACATGATGCTGTCTCTTCATGCTATATTAGGAGTAATCTCACTGCTTAGGTCTTACTTAAAATCTGAGTTGTTTGACCGTAGACTCTTACTGTGAATTATATATGCAATACTCAGCTATCTGGTCTGCCTCAAAGACAGAATTTTTTTTCCCCCCTCAGCTGAGAACTGTAGTGGTATAGTTCTTAGTCAGCTCCTACAGCAGTATTCTTTTTCTTCTTAGATTAGGGAAAGGTGGGGGAATTGGATTTTTTCATTATCTTTTGATTTTTCACTAGAATATCATCCATTCTCTTGCCCCAGTGGAATGAGGCTGGGTAAATTTTTTTCTGCTTTTCCACCTTCTAGGTGAGTCTCAAATTCTTTGCCTTTTTCCTGTATTGGAAAACAACCTTTTTTAAGGTGGGTTATGAAAATGTTAAAGAAATAAGGGCCCACAGGCCCTTGAAACACTGCATCACTTTACATGGATATTACTTGCTATCTTTTTTTAGTCTGATTTTTTTCTGAGTCTGTATTCCCGAACTCTGTATTTTATAAGATGCCTCAAATTTTTCCCCTTTTCCATTGTTTATGCAGCAGTAAGAAAAGAAACAGCAGTGTTAAAATAGCTTCCTATCTGTTTGCTTTTTGTGCTAATCAGAAAGCTTGGGGAGTTCATTGTGAGTAACACAAGGAAGTTCTTTGTTTTTTGGTAATAAGACTTTTCTTGAATTAATATAGCCTTGATTCATTTCTGTAATATGAAGCTAAAAAGAATGTCTATAAAACAGCCATTCCTAGATACTAGTTTTCACCAAGTGAAATTGAATTACTTTTTCTTTGGTCTCTGGAGAAGTGTTCTCCAATCATTGCTACTAGCAAAGCATCCTTTCAAGTTGGTACCTAGAGGACTATAGAAACAGTGCTTCATTATGTCCAACCTGTTGTGCCTGTAGAGGTTTCTCTTTTTATAAATCCATGCTTGTAGCTGAGGGGAAGGGAGAGAAACCTCTAAGAGGGCTGTGTGTGTTCCTCAACTAATATGTTTTTGGAGGCTTAATTCATATCCTGGTTCTGATGACAACTGGAAATGAATTTGACCTTATCCTAGTCCCTGGTGGACAGCCCTGTTGTTAAAGCTGAATGTGATGACATTCTCTTCTTAAAGTGAAGATAGGGCTGGGAAGGGCTTTTGCCGATCTGGACAGAAGTGTGTTTCTTATCTTCAGTGTCAGGAATATTCCACGGTACTGAGAAAAATAGCGCAGTGTGTGTTCGAGTGGGTAGAGAAAGTCTCATTTGGACAGGTGAGGAAGGGAATAAAGGTAGCTTCTTGGGTTTTCTTTCAAAAGTACTAAATGAAATTCAGATCTTCAGTCTTAATCTAGCATAATCAAACAAGATGATTTTTGTTGGGGTTTAAAGGAAAATATTCTTTAAATTCTTTTTGTCTTCCTAGAAAATTTTAGCTAGCAGAATTTGGGAACATGTGAGCTATCATATTATCTTTTTTTTCAATGCAAGATGAATTACTTCAGAGTCTTCCTCCACTGGCTTTCCATGTAGGAGCTGATGAATCTCATGCTGATTTGGAAGTAGTATGACTCTTCACCATGCTTGTGTATCAGCAGTTGATCAGTCTTACTAAATTCAAGGTGTGGATGGTAACAGTTAAATACAGAGCAAGATAATATGTGTGTAGACATCTACTATTTTTAATACTAAAATACATCAATTTTATGATACTGCTTTTGCAGTTTCTTTCCACAGAAGTTAGGAGAACTTGAGTTTGGAAAGCTTCTGAAGTTGGGTTGTGTCTCAACCAATTCATTTCTGGAAGACTGTTTCCCCATAGTAAACTGTATTTTCTTTTTTGTTTAAATTTTATCCTGTTATTGTTTTAATCAGATAAATAAGTGCTCAAGAAATTTCACAACTTCTAAAGCATTTCATAAAAAGTAATAGTTATGTGTTAAAGTGAGATTGGAAAGAGAATGCTTCTGTTCAGATATCATTCACACTGAACAAAAGACATAATGACCAGATTCATTGAAATTCTACATACCAGCAAAAATTATTTCAACCTTATGAGAACTTCATTGTGTCCTCTAGCAATATTCCTTACACTTAATGCTTTATATTAGGAAAAATGCTTGTAGTCTGCTGTTAATGCCTTTTCCCTTGCCTTTCAGAATTCACTATTCTAATGAAAAATGACTGGTGTAGTTTCTGAAACTCTGGTATTGCCTTGAAGAACAAAAAGTGTAGTGACCCAATGGTGCTGTGCAGAGAAATGTTAGTGTAACAGGGACCTGTAAGTGTGGAAAGGTGAAAGAGGTGAAGCAAGGTCTAGGTGAAGGGAGCTAGGAAAACCTTGAAAATCCAATGTCATAACAAAGCTCCTGTGGTCTTGTATGCCTGCCAGAATATTAAATTATTACTTTTGGTCTAAGACACCTTCTTTCACATTAAAAGGCAGAGTGTGAGGTTCTTGAGTCAACCAATCTTTTCTCAGCTGTGTGAACAGCAGCGTTATTAAGGGCAGGGCTCTTATGTGGTGTCTTCCTGGAGGGATAAGAGGAGTGACTGAGTTCACGTGTGAAGTTGATGCAACTTTTGCTGTCTCTTTTTGAGTTGTGGCAGGTATTCTCTTTCCTGGATCACAAGAGTCTCTTTACCATCACCTTATGAGATAAGCTAGCTTCCCAAAAAGGGCTTTTGCCCCGTGAGGAACACATGCTTTCTTGTGATTTTTCACTGGTGCTGCTTTTGAGGGAGGCTACAGCAAGATATTGATGTCCTTGAACTGTAGAGAGCGAAGATGCAATTAAAGTGGTGATGAGGTTCATTGTGTGTGTGTTTCTAAACACATGAAATTTCAAACTGCAGAACAAGCAGTTCTTGACTTGTATTTTTTTGTTTTCTGAAGTGTTTTAGTGCCCTTAAAAAGTCATTGAAGACTACTGAATAAAAGACCCCCAGCTTTTCTACTTGGACATCTTCCCTCTCTTACATGTCTTCATTTCGTCAAATATTTTTAAGGAAACAACCCATGACCATCGCTTTATTTAGTATGTAGTGGGAAACTTTACATTTTATAATGGGCAGATATTGAGGTCTGCAGGAATTGTTTGGGAACATTTGTGTGTGGGTTTTTGTTGGTTTGCTTTGTTTTTTGCTTTTTTGTTATTTTGGTTTGGGTTGGTGTTTTTTTTTTTAATTTTAGTATAGAAAGTGATCTTTTTTTCATTTTTTCTTACTTACATTCTGTCAGCATGCAGAGCATGGGATTTCAGTGCGTATTTCAAGGAGTTGAAAATAAGTGCTTCTGATTATTACTCACTCGTGTAACATCGAGCTTTATGTTGAAAGTGCCAGTTTCTTCCAGTGCTAAGTTACAGTCTGTATGTGTAATGACTTCCCAGAAAACTTACTTTGTCCAAGTCATAGAAGAATATGGATATTGCATTTTTCTAAAATGTTTTTCTAAATTTCACAATATTGAAAAGCTTATTGATAAACTTTTTAATCACAAAAAAAAAACTTTTCTTGAGCTATTTCTTTCAAAAATAAAGCTTTTTGTAGGACTTGAGAAATCCTTTATTTTGTGCTGTTCCCAAACTTGTCACACAGATTAGGGAGGAGTCCATGCCACTTTAGTTATAAAATACTTGTCTATAAGATAATGGCTGCTTTTTATAAACACCTAATGTCAGCAAGCACTGAAATGCTGTTTTTTCCAAAGCAGCTGCTTCAAGAGACAGGAAAAAACCCAAACCACCACAAATCAAACATTCAAAAAACCTCCCAAACCAAAACCGAAGACAGCCACTGCCCATGCACAAAAGATTAAAATGCTTCCAAAAGTTAACATGAAGACAAGCTTTCATGAATTGTTAGTAATGATGTTTAATGGTTCTAAGTTGTAGAGCTCTGCAGGCTAAATAGTAATCTTCAGTATAAGCATGGTTTCACTCAAAAGAATGAAAACTCTCATATAATTTTAGCCACTTTATTTTTCAAAGGGGTAATGTTCAATCTATGGTTTTAATGTACTTGTGATGTAGTTGTAGAAAAAAATCGAAGTCTTAAGAACTGAGCTGTGCACTCTGGTTTTTTAGTAACCTTTATTTTGAACATAAAAGTTGTCTAAAAATATTTTAATTGAATCACCTTGACTTGGCTTTTCTTGAAAAAAGCAAGATGGCATCCTGAGAATACAAATATGGCTTTGTTTTCATACTTTAAAATAAAATTTTGAAATTAAACTTTCATTACTGATGATGAGAGGAATCCTAAATTAATGAGATTCTTGTCCAGTTATGTACCAAATGCCTAGGAAAGTTTGATAGCTATGGTGGTGGTGTGGTTTAACCCCAGCTGGCAACTAAGTACCATGCAGCTGCTTGATCACACCTTCCTACACACCTTCCTTCCCCGTGCAGTGGGCTGGGCAGGAGAATCAGGAAAAAAAGGTGACTGTTACCCCCTGTTGGTTGAGATAATGGAAATAAAATACGATAAGATTATAATTGTAATTAAAAACAAGACAGGAAAACCACAGACCTGGGTCCAGCCTGAATCTGATGCCCTTGTGGTGTGGATTATCCCTTTGGCCAGTTTGGGTCCTGGCCATGCTCCCACCTGGCTTTTTGCACACCTGGCTGGCAGAGCCTGGGAAACTGAAAAATCTTTGACTTAAGAGTAAGCACTGCTTAGCAGCAACTAAAACATCAGTGTGTTAGCATCATTATTCTACTGAATCCAAAACCCAGCCCTGCACCAGGTACTGGAAGAAAATCAACTCTATCCCAGCAGAAATCTGTACAGTTAGCATAGCAGAAAATCTGTTTCGGGTATGTGCAATATGGTGCATAATTCTGCATTAGCCTTTCAGAGCACAAGTTCGTGCCCAGTTCAAGTTCAACTATTTGTGAACTGATTTAATAGAGAACAGAGCAAAAGGAAGCTTGAATGTTTCCTGTCAAGAGGCAAGGGAGCTATTAGTCATTACTGGAGCTTGGATTTTGAAGAGTAACTGTTCTGATTAAATGTTAAATAGTTTTGAAAAAAACTAGTAGTTTCTTAAGGTGTTATAATAGAGAAAAAGGCAGCTGTGTTGGCACAACTGAAGGGTGCTGTAGGAAATGAAGAGTCACTGGAGGGACTTTCTTAACCCTGCAACTACACTAAGAAAAAATAAATACAGGAATTTAAGTTGTTAGGATGTTAGTGAATTCAACACTAGCTGCCACTTTAAACCAGAGGATCGCTCTGAGTTCTGTAAGCTACTTTGCATGTATTGTTAATCAGGTGTGTCCACACGGGGAGCTAGTGCACTGTACACAAAGAACTGCTTCTATTGCCTCTGAACTTCTGTGGCTGATTTAGAAATCAGTAAAAATCGCTGGCAGTTTGAATGAGGAGTATGCTCTAAAGTGTAATTCTTTCATACTTGGAGATGTGATTTTCCTCTCTGTAGTGCAGTATCTGCACAATAAATATCTTTTCAGCTGTAGGCAGTTTCCTGAGAGCTGTACCGTGCAGTCTGGTAACGTAGGTGCAGAGTCTATGGTTTTGCTCTGTCCCTAGTGCCTTGCTGTGAGGGTTCTGCAGGGTTCTTTTTGCTTTAGTTGAGTTTACCTAAAGCCTTTTAGCTAGAGCAGAGGTGGATGTTTTTTCTCCTAGGCTACTAAATGCAAACAAAACCTATAAATATCAGACCAGACATTAAGCCATCTTAAAAGCAGAAGAGGCAAGGGCTGTGGAACAACACAAAGCTTCTGAGGACAGATAGAAGTTGCATTTTATGGGAGAGTTACAGAGCATCTCAGAAGTTGTCTAGTTTCTGTAATTCAGTGATCCCTGAGTTAACTTTAACAGTTAACTTATTCATGGTCACTTATAATAAACGAATATGAATTCATACAGTTTTTAAAAAATCTGATTTAAATAAGTTTTAGTTCTACTAAAGTCCCCCAAAGAATTTTTGGGCGATTATTTTTTTAAGTATCAGAATAGCTATTGCTAAGAGGACATCAGATATTTTAGGGTTAAAATTTGTTTGTTAAAATGTTGTTAAAGAATATTGGGACAGATATTTTTTGGCAGTGACAGAGGCAATTTGAAACAATTAAAGATTCCAATTTCCTCTTTAAACAAAATGTTTAAGGATTGTATTATGCACTGTTTTAACATTTGTTCAAATATTAAGTCAGAATTTCTCTGATTTTTGAAGATACTGATGTAAATCAAGATGTATAAACTGATTGTCATTCTAAATTTAGAATTCCTTACCCCGGGCTTCACAACTGGTAGTCCAACAGTGAGAGCACAAATTACATTTATAATTAACTTCACTATTTAGACATGACTGTAAATGCTTTTCCTGTAGAAATCCTCCCTACCCCCAGATACTACACTGGCTGAGAATTGATCCAGGGTCTTTATTTTTTCATATAAGACACTCAGTACTAGAATACCTTGTACTTTGTAGAAGAGGAGTTGTAACCCAATTAGAGCTCTGCTCTTTCAAATCTCAAAACCATATTCCTTTACGATCTTATTTCCCAGTCTGACACCTCAGTAAGTACTCCACAGGTGCCATCACCACCTATCAACAGAGTACTGCTCTCTGGGACAGGGACAGGTCCTGTGATATTAGCAGTGTGATATGAGTAGGGCAGAGTACCCCCTGGGAAAGGGGTGTTTTGCTTTGCAGAAAATGGCATTTGAGAATTGAAAACAAAGATGATTAATTAAATTCTGAGTTCGAGCTTCTCTTGGAAGGAAAAGAAGGCTATTTGTTTGCATTTCCTGTAGCTTTTAATTGTTATTCTGAGAGAATTTATAGAAAATTGTATTTCTGATAGTGTAGTTTAAATATCTATCGCTAGTTGTATTGTTTAGCACTATTGTGCTTAACAGTTTTCCTGGTTTTTACTTTTTTTTTTTTTTTTTTTGGTGACTGTTGGT